>WEIU01022712.1:252112-277723 GCA_013389925.1 Aegithalos caudatus | reverse complement strand
CCCTTTTTTCCCCTTCGTGTTTTTTTTTTTTTTTTTGCCACTGAACAAATAGGAGGGACAGGTATGATTAAAAACAGAAACAAGAAATTCAGGCAGGAAAACCAAACCTTGTAATTTCCAAGCTTTTCGTTGTTCTTCTTTGGCAATTTGTTCCATGTCTTTGTCGTATATGTAATCTTGACACATAAAGCAGTATATACCCCCATACAAAAGGTCTATGGCTGCAAAACAGAAGGGAAGTTGGGGAGGAGGAAAAAGAGATGTGAGTTCATAAACCAGAAGGCATTTTAAAGCAGGCTTCCAAGTCAGGCATTCTTTCTTCCAAGCAGTCCACAAAAAAAAAAAAAAAAAAAAAAAAAAAAAAAAAAAAAAAAAAAAAAAAATCTGACCCTTAAAATTGGGTGGGGAAAAAAAAAATCTGTACCTTAGAATCTGGATGAGGAAAAAAAAAAGAGATAAAAACACAGACATTTTTCCAGTTTCAGGGTGAGTTAATCAGTTGCTTCTGGCACAGCAAGAAAACTGTGCAGGACAACAAAGTATCAGCTGCCTTAAAGCTGTTCATAATCCACAATTTACCTTTCAAACAGCTGAGTTACACCAAGAGGCATCAGGAGAGTGACTGACTACAACACACAGAACCAGCTCTGTAAGAGTTGATATATGAGTTTGAACTGTCTTTTTCTAAGACTGCAGCAATTTCTCTTCAAGGCCAGTAAAATAATCAGAAGACACCTAGTTAAAATCCAAATAAAGGCTCTAACAGAAGACTGCAAATCCAAAGCTATTTCTCCAAGGGAAAGTTTTTCCAGGGTAGTTTACTCCACAGGTTACTACTGTCTCAATTTTTCATCTCACACACCCTTTCAGAACAAACAAATGAACACTGACCAATGTTAAAAATATTTTTCTTGCACAACCTTAAACAAAAGAAAGCCAAGAAGCAAAATGAAAAATGTCATTTTACTCCAAAATATACCATGTAAAAAGTGCAAAGTAATCATAGTAAACTGCTGATTTTAAGTACACAGATATGAAAACCAGCCACATTAACAAGTTAAAAATCAGTGGGCACTAACAAATCTTACTAAAACACAACCTGCACCAGCTAACAGCTAAGAAACACATCACCCTTCTTCCTCAAGTGCAGAGCTTTCATTTATTTTGTTTTAAATTTCCTTTTGTTTCCAAATAACTACCATTATTAGAATAGTCTTACTGCAATGGAAACTTGTTTTAAACACAGGAAACCATTACCACATTAGGTGGCCTGCAAGGAACAGCACTGAATTACTCTGAAGTGCTCAGTAAGCCAAACCACATTGCCATGCAGCAGGAATTCTGCCATGGATCTCAGCAGGCAAACACAGGTGAAGTCTCTGGGCTGCCCTGATAGTGGGGCAGTGCTTGTGGTGAGGTTTTTTCGGTAAAGTTCCTTTCTAACTCCATCTCCTCCATCCTTCACAGCCTCTACCCCTCACAACCTGCTGTCCCCTCTCCTTTAATCCATTGCAAGCTGGTTTTTTCCTCCTTCCTCTCTTTTAAAATCACTTTTCCAATGATTATGTCAATTCTTTGTTACTTCTCTTATTGTTCATTAAAACTCAACAGTTTATCTTGGAGCTGATGTGCTCCATTCTTTTGTCTTGCCTGTTTGGACCACACTAAGTTTGTGGAAGAGGATAAGGACAGTGTTACCTCATGTAAAGTCACAAACTCAGGATTTTTGATACCTTGTGAAACCAGAGTATTTTACCCTGATACCCAGAGGACTGAATATATTCATTTAGCAGAATATCCCAAAAGGAGCCAAGACTGAGCTGTGGTGGAGGATCAATAATAAAATACTATGCAACTGGGGGGCTGGTATATCACAACTTGCAGAGTATTAGAGTTCTACAATATTTATTCCATTACTTATTGCATTACCAGTTCTGCAGAGTTTTGCAAAACAGCTGTTGAAAATCCAAAGTATTGGTCTTAAAACACAAACCCAAATATCGTTCTCCATGTACTTTTAAAACATCCCATCAACAGACCCCCAAATAACAGAACAGGACTAGCAGAATATTGAATAAATGGGACTTTGTGAGCATTAACAATTACATTTTACCATCAGAATGTGTAGGCATAGCTGTGCTCAGATGATTCCTTATTTATCCTTTTTCCTGGATTTTCCTCCCTGAACAATGAAAGATGAGAAATGAGAGATGGCAAGATCTAAACCAATAAGAGACCACCTTCCACACACCATTTTCTCAGAGCAGAAGGAATTTGTGGTGTAAAGGATCACAAAGTTTCACAGAAACACTGATGGAGTTAAAGCTGTAATTGTCCAGTACCTGATGAACGACTCTTGAGGAAATATCCTCTCTCCAGCACACTTATGGGAACAATGCAGTTGTACATTTGCCAACACTTTCAATGTCTTTTTAATGACTGCAAGGGGTTTTGGGACAAATTACCTCAAGCACCAGTGACAAGGCTGCCACACAGGCCTGGCCACAGCACGGAGGAAGGGCAGGAGTTTCTCATGGAGCCAGAACACAGCTGCTCAGGGAAAGAGTCCACTAGGAAAGTTTGGAAGTTAATTGTTTCAGATTAATGTAATTTGATTTTTTTCCCTTGAAATACAATTAAACTTTCCTATGCTGGTTGTCTTGAGGTGAAAAAGAACAGAGGAACTACTGAAGGGACTGTTTTACTGACAGAAACTTCCCAAACAAGCAATTCCTTAGCACTGACTGAGGTTACACCACACCACAAGGACAAAGTCCACACAAAACTCTCTCCCTCAAAAGACTGGGGGGAATGAAACAGATTTCATCTCGTTGTTAGGCTAAACTTACTCTGTTTTAAAATGCCATGAAGCTCTATCCCAAACTGAAACACCTGGCTAGAAGATTCCATTAAAAAAAAACATGCCAGTAAAGCATGAGAATTACTTTACATGAAGCAAATTTTACCACTGGTATTTGCACTGATATTTTGGATAACAAAACTAAGAAAAAGGCCTCAAATTCATAAAAAGCTTAGGAATTACCAACCTAGGAATAATGCTCAGGTGTTTTGGATTAACCCCCTACCAAGTCTGCCAGGATGCCCCACATTCCTCACCATGAGCATCTCTTTTAGGGAGCTCCTCTGGAATGGCTGCTACTCCCAACTTCCAGGATCTGCTTTTCCTAAAACTTCTCCAAACCTTCTCTCAGGAAGGTACAGGGGGATGAAATCAGTGAGCTTCAGTTTTAGCTTAATACACATACAATTTATTACTCTGGGAAAATAAAATATACATAAAGTAGAAATCTACCTTTTTCTCTCACAAGGAAGAGCCAAAAGCAATTTAAAAGAATCACAATGTCATTTTATTAAATTTGATCAATCTAGATTCATGGCTTAGGAATTCAAAATACCTACTTGGTGATCACAGGTGGACCAATTTAAGAATGAAAAGACCTCTTGGAATGTAACATTTTTCTTTGCTTTTATACCTTCTGTGCTGACAATAAGCTTCCCTTCCTTTAACGTCTGATCTCCTCATTCCCCTCTACATACAAAATCATAAGCAGCTGCAACCCAAGAGAGGAATGAAAATACATCTTATTTTTCATTTAAAAATAAAACTATCAGCCTGGAGAAACAGGGAGACAGCACAGATCATGCAGGAACAACAACTTTTTCTACTGGTGCAAGGACACTTAAGTTTTAAAAAACAACAGCTCTGGGGTGAAAGTTTAAATCTGGCAGCAAAAAGTCTTCAAATCTGAGAGCCAAGTAAAGTGTTTTACTTAAGCCTAAGTGCTTTACTTTTCCCCCTATATCAACTGATGTCCTTGTGAAAATGTTAGAGACCAGAGATGATGGGAACACAAAAGCAGGGAAGTGTGCCGCATCCAGAGTGTGCACATCTCATCCAGGTAAAAAACCTTGGATGTTCAGTTTTTGAAAGATCCTGGTGAAAAGAGCTGACTTTGCTCAGCTGGGAATGGGACACTCCACCATAGTATTTAATACCATTCATCAGATAGGAAATATTTGTGAATCATATTTTGGTATCATCTCTCTTGGATCACTGAGTGCACTTGAGTAGAAAAAAAGACATCCAGCAGCAACTCAGAATTCAGGTCAGTTTTTACCTGTACTGAAACTAATTCCATTGTGAATTTCTGTGACTCACTCTTGGCATATTATCAACCTCAAATCAACACACTCTGTGTTCTATGCAAGAAACATGAATTTTCTTCAACTTCTGTAACAAAGGGGGCTAAATTGGCAATTCTTTCAGACCATTTTAAGCCAACATCTGAAGATAACTCATGATCCCCGATTTCTCACTTTGAGTGTTAATCATTAAACCCATTCCAGGTAAGTGGCTCAGGTTCCCAAGAAGTGATTTGTTAAACTTCAGCCAGTTCTCCACTGGATCTTGTCTCTGATCTATCAATACAAAGCAGGCATCTGATTGCCTTCCTCCTAATTTCCTGGCACCTGGAATCTGCACCCCAGGTCAGAATTCCTGAACTGATAAGAAGGGAAGGAAAGAGGTGGAAAAGGGACTATTTTTGCTAAATGATGATCCAGCCATTGAGAAATGCAGGTATTTACTGTTGGGGGAAAAATCAACCAACCAAACAAAAATAAACCCCAAACTTCTTCTGTTGCCAAAATCTTTTAATCCACATTAAAAATGATAGTCATAGTCAAGCATTATCCTTCCCTCTCACATTCAGTATCTTCTCCTAATACTCAAAATAAAACTTTTCCATTAAGTTGCTGCTTTTTCTTCTTTTTTCAAACCAGGAGCCAACAGGTCAGAAGAGTTTTTGTGGCTCTGAAGTCTCCAAGATGCCTATTGGCCCCACACAGATCTTTTAGATCACAGAATTTTAATGTTTAAATTCGATTTGCCTGCAATCCAAACATGGCAAGCATCCAACACTACCCTGCAAACCACTTAACACTAGGAGCCAAATGGGCAGCCCTTGTGCTGTACACTCTGTGATGGTTTAGAATATCATCCTACAACTCCAGATGAATCCAAGCCAGGAAAGATAAGATGAAGAAAAAAATGTCCTGGTATCCCTATGGAATCTAGATAGCAAATATGCTTTTAACTGTTAATTTAGAGGAACCACAGTGTGTCAAACCATTTTATATTAAGTTGTTATAAGTGGAATATTAATTCCAGCTCCTTGACCTCATTCAGAAATACATGGATTGTACACACACAGTACCTACATATGTGTGCATGCCCCAATATGCTGCAGAGGAGGCTGCAGCATTCCTATACTTAAGTTGTCCTATTATAAAATATATTTTACCTTTTGTCAGTCTTCTCCCTGCCCTTCTCTGACCCTACAACCTTCCACAATTCCCCTCTTTGCAGTAAACCTTTGAAAACTGAGAAGAATTAAATCCACACACTACATCACCTCTTCTTGATCCCATAAAATATTATTCAGGTTTAAAGGAGAGAAACTGTTAAACACTCCCTTACTTCCCTTACTTGCTGGGTTGGTTTTTTTTCAGAAATCTGGGGGCAGAATCCCCAAATCACAGTCACCAAGCTTTGAGCTCTTGCACATGATGTGATACAAACTGCTCCTACTCATCTGCATATTCTCATCTGAACAACAGTGGAGACTTATCCAAAAAACACTGTTTTCAGAAGATCCAGAACTGAACAGAGGTTTGTGGTTGGGTCTGAGGCAAGCAGATACATCCAGAGCTGGCAATGCAAAGGTAAATCAGCAAGTTAGCTTTCTGGGATAAGAATATTCCAGGTATAGAGAGAACTCTTCAGAAGTCCTTTCTGATCCAAAAAGGAGCTTTAGAGGGATGGCTGGCAGGAGCTCATCACTACTTGCACCTTCCAGAGCAGCTCCCAGCAGAAGACAGTCCCAATTAACTTTCCTGAGTCCAGCCTGGCTCCAAGCTTGAGCTAAGGCCCAGGAATACCATGCTGGAATGTGCCTCACATAAGCAAATGAGGATTTCCCTGCAATACTTTGCAAAATACATCCCAGAGCAGCAAATTAATGTTAATGGTACTTGGGAATATTGGAAGTGCAAGCCATATCCTGGAACTGACCTGTGTATCCAAATTCCTTTCCTCTTTCTCCTCCTCTTCCAATCAATGATTCTCCAGTTGGCATCACAAGGATATTATGTTGAATTGCAGTATTTTGTACCTTCTGCTATCAAATTTCACCTCTTTTTTTTTTTTTTTTTTCCCTGGCATCACTGAGGTTATTAAATTCACAGGGCCACCCAGCCCTCCTCAGTACAAGCAACACCTCTGAACTTTGTGACCATCAGGAATTTCATACACAGATAAAATTCCTTCTCCTCAATTACTAGAAAACAGCAGTAAATCAGGACTGGTTCTGCTAGTTAAGTCTGTCCCCTACACACTCTGCTTTCAGTTCATTCATCATCAATTTCCCTTTTTCCTGCCTCTCATGCACCATGATTCTCATATTGATCCTTGCCACTTCTACCTCAAGTAATAATTTCCAAGGGGGCAAAATGTCAAATCCTTTATTAGATCCAGACAAGTCAGGTTCAATGTATTTCCTTTTTTCTGTGAAGATCAGTTGTGTTATCAAAAAGGCATATTCATGTGACACTATCCATCTCTAACAGAACATTGTTTCTGTGCTGCTTTCCATTCACCTTCATCTCCTCAACAGACTTCTCCACACCAAGTAAAGCATTAGAACTCAAACCAAGAGGCTGGTAAAATGCCCAGATGACCTTTTTCCTACCACTTTCTGAGCCTGGATGTGAACAGAAAAACCAAACTGCTACTCCAGCACTGCAGTAAACTGTGCTGGGAACAGCTTTAATTGCCCTTTTCATGTAGAGTATAATGAAAATGTTTGCTGTTTAAAAAAGAACTGACAGAATCAACGCTAGAGTCAATACCTTCCAACTCAAATGAAAACTAAACAGTTTTTACTATCATTTCTTTACAGAAGTGTCCTGTTTCTATATATTAAATTTCAGACAGGTATGCACTAACAGCAGTAACCAGATTTTTCCCTTTTACCAATTTCAGTATAGAAATCAGCTTTCTATCATGTTCCCTCTGAATCAGATGAAAAAAAAATAGTTGTTTTCTACAGGAAGTAGAAGCTTTTTGAATTGTACCAAAAATCCTCAACTTAATCTATGAGCTTTATTATCAGGCTCACCCACCCAGTTCCTCTGACCACAAATGTACTTATTGGACTGAATTTTACATCAGCATATACTTAAAGAAAACAGTTCCTCAAGAAACAGTTGTGATCTAATAAATAATGAATGTACTCTAACAGGCCCAACTCCATAATGAACTGTTTGCCAGTGTCTCTAGAAATGGAATAACACTTCAGTCTTCCAACTATTTCTTGCTTAGCCTTTAAACCACTGAACCTCACTCCTGCTAATTCACCTCCCTCAATTCCTGAACTACAGCATGAGGCCTCAGAGCAGATTCACCCAAAACCTGCATCAGAGGTGCTGTTTCAGAGACACTGTTCAGGTGTTAAAAGTGCATCTCTAATAGAAAGAAGAACAGCATGGACATGCATCAGTTGGCTCCTCAGCAGGGAGTTTAAATTAATATTTCTACACAGAGTTTTGGTACCACAAGTGGTCTAACTGAGAATGGCCATCTGTAACAGATTGTCCTAAACCCCAGAGCAGTGGGTATAGCAGCTAAGAGTGTATGTGTGCATTAAACAACAATATGTAACAGAAAATATTCACTCAGAAAGAGTACTAAACCTTCATTTGGTGTCTGCTCAGGAGTTTTCAGTCCCAATCAGGAAACTGATAAATTAATCACTGCTATTGTTTTGAGATGAACTTTATAGTACCAACCTCTCTTTTCTTTTAGAGCTACTGTTCACAGACATCTTCCTGCTGCTGCTACTCTGGGACTAAGTTACTGTGTATTTTCCTTCATTGAGCAGCTGTAGAAAAGATAAGGAAGAGACCACCAGTTTTTACAAGGAGAGAATCCTCCAGCAGATTCCCCTGGTGCAGAACCTGATTTGGAAGGATTTTTTAGGAAGATGACAGGGTATGTTGATGGCACACATTCATTTAGGATAATCAAAATAGCTCCAGAAGGATTTCAAGTTCCTTAGCAAATAGGCTATAGCACCAAGAGTGAAACTCCAACCACTAAAGAGGCAGACAAGTAACACCAATCAGAAAAGAAGTTTTGGAGTCCCTGAGTTTAACTCCCAAGTAACAACACCAGCTGTGTGTTGAACAGCAGGTTAAGAAGCACAAAATATTGGAAGTATTATAGAAATATTAACTAAGAATGCAAGTCATTAGCACAGCAAACTGTCTTAATCCAAATCACAAGAAATGGACACATTAGGAATGGAAAAGTGAAATATGATGAAGATATTGAGAATCATACAAGAGTTTTAATAAGAAAAGTTGAAAATAGTTCCAGTTCCTACAGGTGGGGAAAAGGAAACATCTGACAGGATTAAAAATACAAAAAATCCCAGAGGAGATCAGTAAGGACTTTGCTCTCACCATTTCACAACTCCTCACAAAAGAGACACAGAGCCCAGTGGGAATATCAGGCTGTCCTGGAGACTGACTGAGAGAGACTGAGCAATGCAGAGATTAAAAAAAGCAGCTCCTATAGCTGGATCTTACCTCATCTACTCATCACCCACATCCACAACTCAAGGAATACATCAAATTAAGTAGAGCATTATTAATATACATTGAACAGGGAGGCAGATTCAAGAGCACAGGTATCACTGTAAGGTCAGATTGTGAGGGCCTAATTTAGATGGTTCAGGGAAGCAGAGATAGCAAGGGATGTATTTAACACCACCCTGGAATATGATGCTGGAGCCCCCTGAAAGACATAGCAGAGAGCTGCAAACACATCCCTGCCATGCCCAGACAGCTGTTACAGCTGAAATCCATGGTATTTCTTACAACTATGATTAAGTGTGCAGCTCCTGCCTGTCTCCATGGAGACTGATGTTGGCTCAGCAAAAAGTCACCAAGTGCTTTAAAATAATTCCTCTTCGTTTTGAAATTTCAAAGCACTTAACTTGTTTTTGCCTATCAGATGTTATTTTCCCAACTAAAACTGCAGCAGGAAAAGCAACCAAAAGCACTAGTAAAACTACAAAAATATGTTTAAAGCTCATTTCACATGCAGCTGGAAATTAAACACCAAAACATACATTAAAATAAAGGAGAGAAAGGAATCTCTAAAACTAGAAATTGAGCAGTCACTTGCACAATCTTCACATTATGCGTATTTGTGCACCAAGTAATTTATATTTAGCTGCTGAAGAATCCTTTTTGGGATGATTCAGTGAAGTATTTTGTGCTTTGGCTTAATTAACTCTTGCCCTTTTTATCTAAAGGCTATGCCTTTTGGGAAGTACCTTTTCTGACATAGCCTTAATTGTCTATTGTCAGGAAAATAACTATAACAGTCCTTCAGCAAGAGCATCTTTAAGAATCTCCCTCCTCCATCCAGTTTTGGTTTTCCTTCAAGGAAACAGAGGCTAATTCACTACAGGAGACAACTGCAAATTCTACCTTACACAAAAAATAACTTGAATTTAAGCTTCCCAAATACATAAACAGCAGTTGAGAGTATGTGTGATTAAAAAGCTTTTTTAAAAGCTTCTCCATAAATATGGTGTGTTTAGTGGTAAAAATATTACAGTGTTTACAAAGTGTCCACAGATAAACAGGTAAATACTGCTGACAGTCTCAATTTAGCACAGTATTTTTTAAACCTTAAATGTGGCCATAAACTTGTATTAGCACAAAAGGTTGTTTTATATATATACACACACCCACACACCCCTTTTACCAGAAATTCTTTGAGTTCACCTCAAATAATTTGCACTTCTGCGTCGGTAAAGATTCCAAAATAATTTCAGCTAATGAATTGACTTTAAAAGCTCTTTGAGATCATACTCTGCAAAAAGCAATTAAAAGATGTCACACAGGGTTAGTTTGGTATTTTCAGTTTCCAAAGAATGGCTGAGGTTGGCAGGGACCTCTGAGGTCAGCTTGTCCAGCCCCAGCTCCAGCAGGGCCATCCAGAACATCCAGGCTGCCCAGGCCCATGTCCAGAGAAATTCTGAATATATTTGGGGACAGACCCTCCACAACCTCTCAGGGCAACTTGTTCCAGTCCTTGGTCACCCTCAGTTGTGTGATAATCAGACAGAACCTCCTGTATTTCATTTGTCCTCCCTGCTCTTGGACACCACTGCAAAGAGCCCAAGACACATTTTTTAACCCCTCTTTCAGTATTTGAACCCATCCATGAGGTTCCCCTGAGCCTCTCCTGAGAGCTGAGCAGTCCCAGGGCACTCAGCCACACCATGATGGAATTTTCAGTACTATTTTCCAGTATTCTATTTCTCAAGACATTTACAAACTTAAGCTATACCACTACTGAGCCTCATCTTTCTTTCTTGACACATATGGAGGAAGAAACTATAACGATCTGCTGGTTTAAATCATCTTTTCCATAAATAGTAAACTTACACACTTGTTTCTTAAGCACAGGAGTACACAGCACTGTTGGCCTTCTGGAGCTTTTCTGTCTTCATGGAAAATAAAGACAGTTTGTTCCATAAGCACTTAGGATAAATTAAATTAGGAATGGTGGCCATGTTGGTCAAGAGGAAATTTATGCCATAAAATAATGCTTTTTTTTTCCTATTTCTTACATAGTTCCACCAAGAATGTATTTTAATATGGAGAAAAATTGTATCCATCCATTTCAAAACAGAATTATAATACAGAATATAGATCAGGATTTTGCATTATAACTGAAAAATGTTCTGAACTATAAGCAATAGGTAATTTGAAACAAAACCAAAGGCTTTTGGTTTTGAACATGAAATAGCACCAAGAACAGAACAGAACTTGTTGGCCTTGAAACCAGCATTTTTTGAGACTGTTCAGGGAAAGGTACTCCATATGAATTGTTTTATTACTATTTAGGTTACTGACCCCAATAGAAACAAGAAGCCAACACAGAAAAATGAAGACCCCCACCCGCCCCCAGACTAAAGCAGTTTAAATAATTCTGATTGCTACTTGATTAGCCTTCTTTGTGATAGAAATGATGGGTGTTTTCCTCAGCAAGAAAAGAAGTGAACATGACCTACTGAAAAAAAAAAGTTTACTGAAATAAATGTTCTAGTTCCAGGCACCAAACCCACCATTTTTAACACTTCGGAAAAAAACCCCAAAACTCTGCCTCCTCACATTTTTATATATGACATTAATTCATAAATACCAAGATACTAAGGGAATTTTAAGTTGTGAAGATAAACTTAACAGCGATGCAACGGAAGTTTAAGCACCAAGTTTAGAATAAAGCCACAAAACTAACCCAAACCACAAATGAAATTATCTCCCTGCCTAATGAGGTAACTACAAGAAAATATGACTTTACTGGCCTGGAACAGACAGGGATAACACAGAGGATGATGGGCACCACTGGGATGAGGACTCACCTAAATTGTGTCGCTTTGTCTTCGCGTGCTCGTGAATATGTTTCTTTGTAAAACAGCCAAAGAAGACACAGTAGAGGCAAGAGTGGAGTCTGTTCAGGTGGGCACCACACATGTGACAAATGCACGACTTTGCCTGAAACAGCAAAACAGACACAGATTGTGAGTGACAGAAACACATCCCCAAGCCCAGGTACGCGGGCACAGCTCTTGGTGCCCTTCCCCTTCACTCTGGAAAGCTGCAGAACAGCAGGGAAAGTGCTCTGTGCTCATGTGACAAAAGCACCAGCTGGACACAACAGGGAAAACTCTTCCATTTGTCCAACAGATTGCCAGGTCCTACCAGGAAACAGGTCTCACGATTCAGATGAACACCAGAACCCAGGGAAAGCAGCAGGGATGTTAAGTGGTGAAGAGGCAGGAGTTTGGGTGGTGGGACCATGGTAAGAACTCTGCTTTTTCACAGCACTGACCTCCTTGATGCACTCAAAAGCTGTAATATAACTGGAACATTAAAATGTGTGTGGGTATATGGTATTTAATTTCTCTGTTGGGAGATTCTGCCAGATTCCCTCATTAGATTTTTCTATATTAGTCCACAAAACAGTGGCATAATATGAAATCTGTACCAGCCAGAGTTACAGAACTTCCCTTTGCCATTCTGAGACTGGCTTTGAACCAGGAGCTGAAAGCAATGGGCTGAACTATTCCCCAAAACTACCCAGAATGGGCAGGTCTGAGGAAAGTTGTCTTGATTCATTGGAAGTTAATAAGCACACACCCCTGATATGACAGTCTACGATAACAATAGATTTATTTAACAAGTGAGGCTTAAGGACCAAAAAAAGTCATTGGTAGGTTAAATACACTTTTGGACTCTTAATCATATTTGAAGTACTCTAAGCCAACAGCATTGAAACCCATCTGTAAGCATTAAACTAAAGTACTTCAATAATTTTTTTAATTACTCTGTCTAATAGGAGACTTGAGAGAGTTTTGAAAGTAAGTTTTTTGCTCAACCACATTTAAAGTAATTTAGGTTCAATAGCATCTGACTGGAAGCTACAGACAGGAGAAACTCCTTGCAGTAAATTCACTTTTCATCTCAGAACTGCATTCAGACCTATGTCTGAGGGCAACTGAACTTCTGTAACAGCTTAGAGCTACAGAGAGCACTTAGAGCTATGTCTGATTTTACAGCCTAATCTAAAGATACTATTTCTTTGCTTGTCAATATAGAAGGACCCTTTTCATACTAAAAAAAAAGAATTTGGATTGCTAAAATCCTAAGCTATCATCTAACCTAGGCAGTGCATTTCATCAAAAACAACCCACAAAATTCTTCAGTAATATTTGCCCAGTCTGCCACGACTTAAAATTACTGCTGAATAAATGATGCACAATCTTGTTCTCTAGTCTGGCATTTTTCTCTCAGAATATTTCTGGCTTTTTAAAAAAAAAAAAAAATCAAAGCAGCTTGCAATATGTTGCACCCTGTAATTTATTTTCAAGCTCCTACAAATTAAGACATAAATTCTGAATCTCACATGTTGTGTATTCAAAGTTCTCATAAGTTGTTAGGGGGAAATGTTGAATCGAACTCCACACACCTACAGAAAGAAATATTTTAAAGTTGGGCCAAAAAAAATTCACCACCACCAGCACAATTTCCATCTTTAGAAAAATGCTGCAGAACTGTCAAACTGTTGCCTAACGGCCGCTTGCTGGCTGCAAAAGCTAAATAGGATCAGCCTATCTGTTAAGATTGCTGCTATGACAACAACTCCAGCAACCAGCTATTTTACTGAGCCAGCTAAAAATAAATCTTTTAGCATTAAATGTATTGTAAACACATGACATAACAAGCATGTAAAAGCTGGTCATTTTAGGCTAAAAGGCAGAAAATTTGTGTCTTAAGGAGTTTTTATTGCAATGGAAATTAAGAGAAATTGATGAATGTGTAAGAAATTTAGTGGTAAGCTGGAAGAGAAGTTCAATCACCTCTTGAAAGGCAGCTATTTTATCCATATCCTCTATTTGTTCAGTAGAGCTCAAGATGGGTTTTCAAAAGTTGTAAGAAAACAAGGTTAAAAGACAGAGTAAGGAAAGAAATCGATCTCAAAAACCATAGTGGCTTTTCTTAACCAGATTAGCTATCTCCTTTTCATCTGTCTGTGCTTTTAAACAATTTGCTAAGTTAAAACAAAGCTGCCACCCTCTTACCCCACCCCAAATAATCAAATTACTTTGTTTCATAATACTCCCACCCCTGCTCACATCTCTTGAGGCTACAGTCTAAGATGAAACAGAATACTGCAAATGAGTAATGAGAATCAGTCAGATCCATACAGTCACCAGCTGGTTTTAAAACAGGATTCAACTTTTTAAAAAAGCAAGTTAGATCTTGCTTGTGGTCTGGATACTTTAGCAAACTCAACCAGGATTTCAGCTACAGAATCAACCTGTCACTTCTACTCTTCCAAGATACAAGAACATCCCTTCCTTATCCAAGACATAAGAGCTTTCCCCTTCCTTCACACCCTCTCCCACTATTATTCTGCTCCCTCCTCATTTTATTCTGCTCCTTTCCTGCTTCTCTCCTGCATTATCCTCACCCTCAAGTACCCCACTCTCCACCTTTCACCCCATTCTCTGCCCCCACCATACACAACCCCTCCTTCTCCATGTCTCCAGCCATGTCTTCAACCCATATGGAACCTCTTTATTTTTGCTCTGATATTCCAACAAACCACACACAGAAACCAGAAGAGGCCTTGAATGTTTCCCCTCTGGAAGATTATAATCACTTCTTTAAGTGACAGGAAAGAATGGTCCTGCACAACAGAAATGGTACATGCACATACAGAGAGTTACTGATAGTTCTGACTGCATCTCAATTCCCCCTGCAGTGCTTCACCCTCTACTCATCTCCTGTCTTGCTGCCAGGGCTGGGGTAACTCACAGGCACAGACCCCAGCAATGGTTTTGTACCCTCTGCAGAGGAGGTTTAGCTCAGCAAAAGAGAGTGCAAGCATTGGTGCATGACACACACAGGGGAACTGGCTGTGATCACCTGTAAGACAAGTCAAAAGTCCACCTCTAAAACTGCTCTCAGTGCTGTGAACAGTCATGATACAAAATGAGTTAAAAAGAAAGCAGCAGGCATCACTAGGTCAAAACCCAGAGTGCTGACACTCCAAACCTTCCCAAATTGTCAGTACAGCTTATTACTAGTTTACTATCAAACCATCAGAATAGCAGTGGAGAAAATGAACACATCCACTGATGCTCTGCCCTTGCACTTGTTGGTCTGACAGCTCCTGATCCTGCTCTGCTGTCCTGGGCCAGCTCAGGCTCCACCTAATGCAAGGAGGTCACACAGGGCAGAACAAGCATCACTTGTTCTATAAACCCACAAACCTGTTTCACCTTCATGTGACACTGGCTCCTCAAATCAACCAATGGCAATGGAAATGGAAATAAACTGTCCCTACAAAGCCAATGGTGCAGGGAAAGCAAGAGGCAGCCAGTGACCTGAGCTATTACAAAGTCTCCATCCACATTTGCAGCTATTTCAGAAATAGCTTTAGAAGGGCAATTTTTATTTAACTCTATGTGATAAGAGGAAAACATCTTTTTAGAAGTTTTCCACTGAGGTATTTAGGAGTCTTGCCTCTTATGCTCACACTAAATATATCAAAGCACTTTCAGAACAGAGAGGTTTTTAGCTACAAGCTTATAAGCCAAAGACCTCCTACCCTTCACAGTCTGCAAAACATACCCACCACAAAGGTACAGGGGAAAAGATGATGGAGGTAACACTAACAAGACAGTGGGAGGCTTGGGAGGTTAAAAGATCATAAGGAAGGTGTTGCCACACACGTGTTCACAAGTAGCTGAAAGAAGCAGATTCCTAAGGCATGGATGCCTGCAATGTTGGATCAGCTATAAATTTGTAGCATTAGGAAAATAAAAGCTTCCCAAACCAAATCTACTTCTATTTCCCCATCTTTTGAAGTAAGTCTTTTGTGAAAAACATATAAAATGTTTAGACACATCAGAAAAAGAGAGAAAGTATTTAGTTTTCTAACATGTTATAATCATTACTGAAAGTTTTTGTTGATATGCTTCATTTTGCAGACCAAACCTTCTTCAGAAACAACTTATATTCTCAGTCTGCACAGATTAAGTTGTTTGTTGGGCAGCTCTACATATGCCTACCTAGAGAATACATGTGGGAAATTCTCCAAGCCTAAGTTTGCCACCATAACCTGCTTTGTTCCCCAGGAGCAGGGTTTGTGCTCCAGAAGTGTTACCTTGGCTCTGCCAAACCATTCCTTACAAGGTTGTGCTTCAGAGGATTTGAAAAAAGGTGAAAGAACACTTGTGTGGAGCCTTAGGAATCTGTGACAGTTCCTGCAATAGAACTCTCCTTTCTTGAGGTCTTAATCCCTTGCAGACACATGAACAAAAGTGAAGAGACTGATTTAAGGTTTGCAGTGTTCATCACCTTAACAGCAGAAGAGGGGAAAGAAGGAAAAACAAGCCCAAACTAGAAAAGTCAGAGACCTTAGACTGAAATTTTTTTGATAAGAAGTGCAAATGCCTTCACTGGGCTACAGATCAAGACTCTGAAGCAAAATTTAAACATTTCCTCACATATTCAGTGTTCCAGGCCTTAATATTCACATTTTTGGAACAGTCAATCCTCTCTGGGAATTTTTGCCTATTCTATTCCCCTCACTATGTTTAGATCACAGCCTAGACACAGAGTTTTATTTTTATTCTTATTCATTCATCTTGCAACCAATTCTCTCCCAGATCTAAAGCAGCCACAGCAGCTCATGTCGAGTGATGAACAGTGTGCTTCCCTTGGCCTATTTTTTGAAAGGAAAAAAGGCCAGATAATGACAAAAGGCCATGAAACCAAGCACTGCTTTTCTCCTTGCTGAAGATGGAGACCCTATGGCTATTCCAACTGGGGTGCTTCTTCTGCCCTGTGGGAGGGCAGAGCCAGCAGCAAAGCACAGCCAAGAGCATTTATTACTCTCGAGTACTCTGCACCTCAAGAGTAACAAAAATGGGTCAAATCTGCCTCACAACAATTCTATCACTCCTTAGTCTGTATTTACTCCCAGACTCCCTGTGCTGTGCTCCTGACACCAGTCTGTCACAAATCCATCAGCCACCAGTACAGGAGCTGGGACATTTCAGAAATTTAAATAATTAAAACTTCAAAGCCATGTTCTTAAGAGTTGAAGAGACAAAAAGAGGCAATTGATTCCACAGTTCTCCATGATGTGGCATATAAATCACTCCTCCACATGCTGATAGGATGATTCAGTTACTCTGAGTCAGTGCACTGCTCTGACACACCAGCTTTAAATAATTAAAAAATCAACTTAAGTATTGTTCACTCACTTCCTGCAACCAAGTCCTAATGATGATATTGTCCAATTAGAAACGTCACTTTTGTTTTTAAGAGAACATGCCATCAATATTGTAAATTTTATTTTCAGACCCACTGAGGTCAGGAGTACCCGTAAAGGTTTTATTTGTATAAGCAAAACTGCAGTAGCTACAGAATTTTTGAGTTTGGTAACTGCTCAGAAAACCACAGGTAACTTCTTAAACTGGGTTATTCTAAATGTTTGCTTAGATAACAGCAGAACCAAAAAAAAAAAAAAGGCAGAGAGGAGATGTCTACACAGCTCTACACAAGACACTTGGCTCTGACCATCTGCTTGGAGTTTGAAGACAACAATATCACAATTTATAATTAAAGATGAAATGGCCTAAGCTGTTAAATAACATCACAGTTCTCAAATGGAGTGTAAATAAAAATATACCATTATGACCATGTGAGCAGCTTGCTGCTGATTCCAGTGAGTCCTACTTCTGTCTGTAACTGAAAAAACTGTGGAAGAGAAAAAGGAAAGCACTGAACTTGCTAGAAGGCAACTTGAGGAAACCTTTTCCCCTTTCATCTGATAGGGATTACATGCATGGACAATACTCAAAAGAAATACAACATATTTCTGAATTCACTCTGAAATGAAGACACGTTGTTAAACGAGAACCATGTTGTAGCCAAAGCCTATCCAAGTTACAAAACCACGACTTTGGTTCCAGGGCTCTCATCAAGGGAACACTGCAAGTCAACCTACAACTACATAACTCAGATGAAATTAATAATTACATCTGGGGGCAAAACACAGAACTGAGTAGGCATCATTAATTCTACATACAGATTTTACTCCTGCTCTCCTTACTCTGGATGATGTGTCATTTCAAGAGATGGGTATTGAATCTCTGCAGTTCTTTTAACTTTTTCCAATTTTTGCTTTACACAAAATGCTGCAACAGGTTCAAGGCTGAAATGAAATTTGGGAGGAAAAAAAGAGTTGTGCAATTTAAAAGACAGCATGAGCTAGAGGAAAAAATAGGAGGATGCTCTAAAAATATAATTCTGCTTTTCCTGTACATAATCACAGTAGTAAAAAGTTGTATTTCAAGAAGAACAAAGCAATTCTCTGGAATTCACATGACTATGCTGAAATTGCTTCTTTGCTTCTCCTTTGGTAGGTGCTCATCCCCTCCACCAGCATTTACAAATCTAAATGATTTCTCAAGTACTCTATAAAAGATGCAGTTAAGAGTCTATTGTGTTTTTAAACCATTTAAATAATGGACCTTATTCAAATTAAAACACTTGTCCTTCTACAGAAAGATTCTTTTAACAGTGGGAAGTCTATTTGCCTTGTGAAAACACATAAGCTTCTTAAGGTTCAAACGCACGGCTCTTTCCCTGGATATATACATTGCATGGATCCATTCTGTGTGTTGATTTTTATCTATTTCCTGCAATGCACCACTGCAGCAGCAAATTCCATATGAGAACAAGGGCCTTGCCAAGACCGCAGCAGCGTGTGCTCGGATGGAGTGCAGAATCCATTCCTCTCCCTCGCCGTTCCCCCACGTCAGCAAATCGTGGAAATGTTTTTAAATCTCCTATTAGGTAACGTATCGATCTCTTCTCTGGGCACGTGACTGGGGAAGCAATTCAAGGAATAAGCTAAACAGCCAAACCTGCCTGATGCTATGCAGAGTCTTATTAAACCCTGCCCAGGCTGCAGAGATTTCAAATTTGCCCTGCGTAAAACTAAGAAATGGGATTCTTCCTATGAAAACAGGAATGCTCTTGGGAAGTTTGCCACAGCACTTCGATGGAAATAGTCTAGATAGCATCCTTTTCAGAAAAGGAAAGAAAAAAGAAACTTCAGGATACATAGGATCAAAGCCCTAACAACTCCTACAGGCTCATTTGGAAAAGCACACATACCCCAGCTATCTTTTCTTTAACTACTCTAAGATAGCCATAAAAATACAGGCACTTAATTGAGTCCACATCGAAGTCAAAGCAATTCTGCTGGTAGGAAAGATGGATGGGATGATGCTACAGCACAGATTCTCCATGGTGTGACTTATCTGTGGGACAAATACAGCCAAAAACCCACAATGAGTTGCAAATGAGCAGCTGTAGAATGACAGACAGCATCTATTAGTGACTGACTGATCTTTAAGGTCCCTTCCAACCCAAGTCATTCTATGATTTTAAAAACCCAATGCCACACTGAATAGGGCACATCTATTGCTGATTTGTCAAGACTTGTTTGAGTTCTTATATATGACATGCATATGAAATAAGAAATTCTGCTTGTCTAGTTCCACCTATGATTTTAAGAAGTCAGCATCTGAGTATTTATGTCCAGGAATTCTCCAAGCCAACCTGCACATTACTGCTGAGGAACAGGCAGAGAATGAAAGCAAATTCTCAATGTGGTTGCACAGAACATGTTTGACATCCAGTAAGCTGAAGCTTACTGTTTCCTTATGCCTCAATACAAAACAAATTAATAATTCATGTTACTAGAGCTAAATAAGAGGTCTTTCATTCACTGCAAAACTTTTATGCAAATTTGTAAGCCTAAAGTTATGGAGATAAGACAGAGGTAGTCAGAATTGCAATTCACCCTTTAGAGGACACGATTTAGACAGATGGATATTCTGAACTCTACAGACAGGCAGGTCAGCATGGAAAAAACATTATTAAAACAATATGAGCATAAAATACGTTCTGGAAAAGGAGCTTCGATTTCTCACATTAAAACTGGTAAGATGAATGAAAGCATCTTCAGCAAAACAGCTGGGAAAGAAGCATTCTCATGAAGGGGATTTACTCCTTTATCCATTTAAAGAGTTTGCAAATTGCTGCAGTCCCACAATAATACAATAAACATTAATCACAAAGTATGTAGGAAGGTGGGCGACAGATTCTTAGCAAAGAGCTCCTGTCTTTTTCCACAGAGTGTACAGCCAACTGTGTTCTAACACTTCGTGATGTATTTAGAACATTCACTTGTTTTGCAAAATACATGCATTTTACCCTCCTCCCAAAGGGAGGAAGGTGCTGATAAACAGTGACTACCTCTCAAGATCAGGGCACAGGGAATTCTACCTCCTGGGGTTAAGGAGGTCTGGAGGAAGGGGTGCTTCCCACACAGAGAAGTTTGGAATTACATTTATGGAACCAAGAAGCAACAAAAATGTCAACCAATGTGCCCCACTGGTATCAGGACTGTTAAAGACACTGCTTGGTTATTATGTACTTTAACAAGGTTTCAGTTATAGGAAGAGTGTAGGATGACAACCTCACAGAAGCAGTTCTGGATTCTTTCCTCACTGCAGATCTGAAGAGATCTCTGATTTTTGTTTTTCCCAGCAATATCTGAACACTCAACAACACTTTGTTTGTTTGTTTGTTTTCTTAATGTACCAGTCATGAGTATTAAGTAAAAATCCATATATTTCCTTCTCACAGCTGCCTGTAGGCCATTAATAGATTAGTTATATATTAGTGTCACTGCTTAGTTCAGGCAACCTAAACTGACAAATTTCTGAATTGACATTTTTTAAATGGAGCACACAAATTCATCCTGATATTTTGCATAGTCTCCTCTGTAAAATACTAAAGGGAGTGCTACTAAGAGAAAAAAGGTGGTTGGTTGTTTTTTTTTTTTT
Organism: Aegithalos caudatus; assembly: GCA_013389925.1. Classification (NCBI taxonomy): domain Eukaryota; kingdom Metazoa; phylum Chordata; class Aves; order Passeriformes; family Aegithalidae; genus Aegithalos; species Aegithalos caudatus. The sequence continues at coordinate 257,120 of WEIU01022712.1, read as the reverse complement.
AAGTCACATGATAACGTCTACCCTTTTTTAGTAGTGCAAATGCAATTATCTGTGTCTTTCTGAGGTGTCATCCTCAGTAATTTTGACTCCAAAAAACTTACCATGATTCTGATCAGTCACAGTTTAATAAACATGAGGCAAACCTGTAAGTGAATGGAGTTGACATCCAGGCCCTAAATCTGTCCACTGACATTTGTGTAAAGGAAAAAAAAAAGAGGTCTAGAGCTTCACTGCAATGCAATTCTTCAAAAAGCAGCAAAAAGAACCAGCAAAGGCATTCAAACCTTCCCCTGACCCAGCTCACACAGCTGCCTACAAGGACCAGGAGAACATTTGTGTGCAGGTCAGAAGCCACTCACCCCCTCACAGCAATGGGAGAAGTTCCTGCCTATTAGCAGCTTTGAGTTATGTGAATTCACTAGAGGAAAAAAAACCTGCCCTTATTTCTGTGAATAAATATCCAAACAGGGTTACAGAGATATCTTGGTGGTGGTGGTTTTATTATTGTTGTTATGGGTTTGGTTTTTCTTTTATTTAATTTCCAAGCAGCTGCTGCAACATATTAAAAAAGCTCCACTGAAACTAACAGCCAAGCAGGAATTGGCCAGGGCTTTGTATATTTGACTAGTACTATATGAAAAATGTTCACATTCAGCACAAAGTCAGAACAAAACATTATTTTCCACAAACTCATGGAGAACAAACTTGCACAACAATTCCAGTGTCACTGTTGTAGACTTGTAAACAATGATTCATGAGGGTTTTGAAACAGACTTTTTATTTCATGTTTTACCTTCTAGCATTTCTCCTGTTCATTCATAATTTGGATCAAATTGGAAAGATTTGGCTGAATTTCAGAGCGTTTGAACACTTTTTATCAACTCAAGGTAGCTGCAAGACTGCAGCAACCCTGAAAGTTAACCCATAAGGAGACTCCAGCAAAGTGCTACATGTTGATGACATTCATCATCACCTACAGCAAAAGATACCAAGACTTGACAAGAACATTTTGTGCTGACCAGCCAGGCCCCACTCTCTTCACTCATCTTCTGTATTTATGAGAGGAAGTGCTAAACCCTTAACTCAACATAGACATTCTCTCCAACAAAGGCTAATCCCTTCAGCTTAGTCCCATTCACATCCCACCAGTATTATTTCCACATCTTCCTTTTCAGTAGGCTGCTCAGTTACATAATGCTGCCCATTGAAAGCAAAAATTAGTAGATTATAGTGTTGGGTTTCATTTATGGACATTGTGCTTGGTTTGTCATTAAATGTAAAAAGTGTTAGTTTCATTTAAAGCGTGGCTATAAAAATTAGTTAAGACAAAACAAACGCAGACTGCAGCAGCCAGCTGGGCTCAGTGGCTAGGAAAGCTTATTAGGCAAAGCACATGCTTTTAGCTAGAACACACCTCTGCATTCCAAAAAGAAATCCCAGCAGGACAGAAAGCTTTCGCAACACCAGGATAAGAAAAGCAAGCAGAAAAACTCCCAGGCTGTTAATTACAGTGAAAGTCTATTTCATAATATCAACAACAGATCTTTCTCCCTATTTTCCTGTCTCTTGAAAGGATGGAGTAAATCAAACCCGTGGCACCTCCACTTTTTGCCATTTGACTTGCAAGGTTTTACAGAGAAGCCTGTCTCACCTAGGCTCTGCTGTTCCAAAGGTAGGGGCAGGAAAGGCTGCAGAAGAAAGGGTCAAAATACAGTTAAAAAGTGCAGGAATTAACCAAGCCTTTCTTCATTGATGTAAAGCATGAAAACAACAATGTGGGCATTAAACAACCTGTCTCTGTAAGCACCAGTTTCTTTCCAAATTGTTTAGGATGCATGAAATTCTAAAGCTTCTATTAAAATATGAAAGGTGGAAATGGAATATTATATTTCTGTTGAAGTGCTACCCAGTCCTGGTGAGACAAAAATCCACCTGCCTTTATGCTACCAAATACATCAAATCCTGTGTTTTAAGTTGTGTGTGAAAAGTACAAAAAAAAACCCCAAACAAATCAGAAACCAGAACAACTCCTTAATGCTGTACCCCATAAAAGACTCAGAGAGCAACTGGGGAGTTCCAAGAACGTTGTCTGGTAGCCAGCTCTAAGCAGTTGTTAGTGATCCCTCAAAAGGGGCACAGCTTTAAACCAAAATAATTGAAAACCTCAACTCAACTTGAAAAAAAAAATCCTTAAACTACTCAGCTCCTGAAACTGTTCAGAGTTCTGCAGAACAGGAACCGTCAAGACAGAACGCTTCAGACACGATGCCACCTCTTCATTGCACAGTGCATCTTTCTGACAGCACTTCAGAACTCATAATATGCACATTGCCTCACATTCTCACAAAATGCTCTTTAAACCAGAATATCAGAAACAAGTTACAAGACAGCAAAGCAAAATGTTTAAAGATGTCAAAGAGTATCTTGAAACTACATCCAAACCAAAAATGCTTATAAAGCTTAGCGACAAAGACCTGATTTTAAAAAGAAACACGAATGGGTTCACCTTCAGCAGGTTTAACTCCTGCCCTTACATGAGCCAGGTCAGTGAAGTATTCAAACACAACCCTCTCACCTTCCAGGTGCTCTACAAGCACTTACATCTGTGCCCTGTAAGCAAGAAAAAGTGACATGCTACATAAAACATAACATTTTCCCCCTCTTTTTTTTTTTTTTTGTGAAGACGTGAAGGTTTCTGTCAGAGATTTAATTTTGTCCACTGCACGAGAGCTAGAACAGTATTTGGATGTAAAAGACAATTTGCCTGTCAAAGTTAATAAATTAATCCAGTTATTATTTCATTAATCACACAGAAATTAAGAATGCAGAGAAAAGATTCTCTAAGAGAGGGGAGATTTTTCAGAAACTTTACAGGAGAGTTCAAGTGGTTTTCATCAGTCCTGCAAATCCATTCCCTGGCACTTCTTCCTCAGTAATGAAATAATCTAAATTAATGTGCCAAAAGACTTAATCAGAACAGGACTTCCTGACATTCCATTTCTGATAATCAAGTGATAGCAGTGGTAACTGATATGGGAAATGGGGGGACAGTGATACCTACACATGTTTAACCCAAAATCTGCATTAGGATTTTCCAGTTCACCATTCCCAGGTAAAACTCATGGAGGAAAGACTTATCAGATCTATTAATATTCCACGTGACCCTTTGAACAAATGTTTGCACAGCAAATTCATCACCCCAGTTCTGCTAGAGACAATTCAACTGACAACACCAAAAAGCAACAAGGAGAAAAAAATCCACACAGTGGACATGTCAGGAATATTATGAAGAAAGAGGAAAAATAGAACTCCACACAATGTGGACAACTTCTAGATCAAAACCATTTCAGCCCACTCAGTTCCCTTTTCTTCATAGGCTCATGGGAAACTCTGCATTTTGGAAAGAACTGATCTTCCTTCTTAAATGAAAATACAGTTTATGTACATATATACACACATATATATGACGTGTTAAAAAGTGTAACCATTCTACTTAGAAGAAAACATAATTTGAATCCTAATTTCCTACAAAGATGGTTTCAGAACACAATTTATATACTCTTTAACATTCAGCAAATACCAAGTACCAGAAACATACTGCAAATTCAATTAAAAATAATACCATCACACAAGAATTGTCTGTATAATGGGAAAATACATGGCTTTTTTTGCAGAGGCTTTGATCTATTTATGTCTACTGATATTAATGCCATGGATATTCAGTAGTTCATGTTGCATCCTTGGACAGAAGCAGATTCTGTAAGAGCTGAAAGACCTCTAAGAAGAGAAAACTGCAGAAGGAGCCATCACTGGAACACATGCACCTGACAAATTAGGAGCATGTGGCCTTTCAGGAATAACAGTGCCTGCAAAAGGTGCTTGAAAGAAGAGAAGTCAGTCTGCTTATGCATTCCAGGTGATTGCCAGCAACTCCTCATGCACGTGGCACTGATTCATTCACACACAACAGTCAGAACTACAGCTCTGTCACTTTTGTCATGCAGAAAAAGACATAACTTAGATTCTACCTGACAATAGCAAATACTGAGCCCACAGCACATCCATTAACACTAATAATTAAGATAAGTAGTGTTTCATTTAGCAAAAGGGCATCTGTACAGCAAAGCTGCAGACAGCTTCAGAAAAAGAATTACTCAGATATAATTTAGAGCTTATTTTATCAGAAGAGTGTGAGGGTACTTGGCACACATGAACTTTTGTGCAAGCAGAACACAGAAAACTTCTGTTGTATGAATATAATAATCATGTGATTGAAATAACTTCTTTGGAAAGCAAAAATCATGTATCTGAAGACTCCCAGCTAGAAAAAAAGGCACTAATGAAAACTGGAACACGCATTGGTGAAACAATTTGCTTTTTAACTCCTATCCCAAACTAAATTAATCTTTTAATCAGAGAATAAGACAACAAACACCAACAACCAAACACATCCAAAGAAATTACAAAAAAGGATAAAGGGAAAAGACATCCTGCATATGGTCTGGCTCTGCTGCTCTGACAAAACACAGCAGACCTTGAAGCCTCTTTAATTGATCGTTAAATTAGTGAACCTGAGGCTTAAAAAGGCAGAGAAAGAACAGATTCTGTACTATACTGGATACCACACACCTTGAAGCATCTCCTGTTACCATTCTCCACTTTTCCTGCCCAAGGTTAAGCAAATTACCAGTGACTATGTGTGTGTGGGTTTTTAACATATATACATGCACCAAAACCCCCTAATTAAACTTAAAAAAAAAAAAAATCAACTACAATGATTCCATGCAATGAAATAAAGGACTAANCCAGTGACTATATGTGTGTGGGTTTTTAACATATATACATGCACCAAAACCCCCTAATTAAACTTCAAAAAAAAAAATCCACTACAATGATTCCATGCAATGAAATGAAGGACTAAAACCTCAAAATTCAAACTGAGACTTTCAAAAGTTAACATCTGGAAATGCATTTATATAGAGAAAAAAAACCCAAACCCTGAGCTCCA
>WEIU01022712.1:235174-252096 GCA_013389925.1 Aegithalos caudatus | reverse complement strand
CATCACAAAAAAAGAAATAAGTAAGTGCTCTTACAGGATTCTAAATACCAAAATACATTTTCTTGTCATACATTCAGATCTCTCATGATATGAGCTGAAGTTTAATAGGAGCCTGTCATGAGATGCTGGGATTGATTTTATAACCACTTAAAATAATTATTTGCATTTTTACTAAAACAATAGATGAAGTCACAACATTATTAAGTCTGATATAACTGAGCAGTGACTGTTCAGTGGACCAGAACTCAGTCACTGAATGCAGACTGACTGGAAGAACTTGAGGAAGAACATTTTTCTTCTTTTATGATCAGTGCCATGGAGAAGGGGAAGACTTTACCAAAAGCAACTACTAAACCAGCCTTTGCATACATTTTTTGACTTTTTTAAATTAATTACCTACACAATATCTACATATAAAACACAAAATCAATGTGAGACTGCCTGACAGATGAGACAAAACAGGGCAGAAAGTTTAATGAAACACAGACTTAAGAAAGAACCAACTACACACTTCAAACACACAGACTGCTGGGAAAACTAATAAAATTAATGTTTGTTGAACATATATGAATTACAATTACAATTTTATTGCTCTGTATTTGTTCAAATATACCCCAGTGTTTCTTTACACAAATCTATGCTTAAAAAAAAATCAATGGAGTAATTAGAAACACTGTAGAGAATTAGTGCATTAAGTAACATTTCCATAATTTCTCTTAAGAAATGATTAACAGACATGAGATACCACGAGCACTTCTTTTGAGGGATGTAAGGATATACTCATTTGGTTTTCCAATTGAAGAAAAGAGTTCCCATTTCCAATTGGCTTCCCATCAGCCAATATGTTACTTCAAGACTCTCCAAGAATAAGGAGTATTGGTACAACTGAGAAATCTTATATGCTACTACAGCACCAAGTGAAAGGGTTTTGGGTTTCAGACTGATAGAAAAAGTTTCCTTTGTTATGTGGTTTTAAATCTGAATTTCAACATATGCATTTAAAAGAAAAAAGGACAAAAAAGCAAAAAAGTCCATCCACAGGAAAGAGCTGTAACTTCCCTCTGAGCTGAATCTACACTGTAATTTCTGCTGACTTTACAAGGTCCTTCAGGGAAATCAAACTTGGCCAACAATTTCTGTGCCAAGGCCTCATGTTAACAATCGTGTACAGAACACATTGCTGGGATGGGCAGAATCAGCTCTGCCACCAAACACCATCCTGACAGAATCAGCCTGAAATCCCATTTCTTCCTTAAGGTCTGGAGGGATCATTACACTGGAACAGAATTCTGGGTTGTTCTACCACACTCCAGTAGGCAGTTATTAGTGAACTCCCTGCCATACCCTCACTGCTCACTATTCAGGGGTTTCTCAAACAACCATCATATTAAAAATACTCTTCCCTCATCATCTCTCCACCCAAAACAAAGAGGCTTTGCCTCCAGCTCTTCCGCCTTCCCTCACTTTGTATGTGATGTTGTACAGGCTTCCATCTCTCATTATTTTCCATTTACTTACTTTCCATATAAAAACTGAAACCTTTTTTGTTGAGTTAGAAGGTAATTATTTCTATCAAGCAGAAGACTGAACTACAGAGAAGCCAAATAAACCAATGTTCAGACAGCAGCAAGGGCTCTGTGGGTCTTGCCTTCCCTTCTCAATTTCAGTTCCCTCCCCAGAAGAACATGGATGGTCTGCTGGAATCCACAGCTTTCCCTTAAGCAGGGAATCCATCTGATGCAATCTCAGGAGTTACCACATTGCATTCCAACAGGGAAACATCATCACAAGGTAGGATCCACAAGCTCTGCCCCGAAGCTGTAAATGACTGAGGTCTGAAATCAATCAGTTCAAGCAAACAGATCAAACTTTACACTTCTTGTCTCCCAGCTGAGCAACTGAATTTGGGAGGAGGGAACAGCTGGACTTGAAGATCTCAAACTGCAGTCTCACTGGGAAAGAGGGAAATGATGTATTTATCATTTGCTTTCTTTCTTCCCGTATCACACAAACCTTAACAGTTTTCAGAAACTTTTAATTATTTATTGCCCTGAACATACTAACAAATCCTATTTGGCAGATGAGACACATTTTTGCACATTCTTCCACGGATCTAGCCTGTCCCAGCTTTCAAAACTCAGACAGACTTACCAACACTTAGGGAAAACATTTGCTAATATACAGCAACTCATCAAAGCTCCAAATCCCTCACCAAAGTTAACATAGCAGCAGACATTTGTGTGTGCTTGGCATTGCTAAAAAGAAAAAAAAAAGCCATTGTATTTGCTATTAAAAATAACCACAGTGCAATCTGAATGTTGGTAAGAACAGAGAACTCATCTGTCAATTTGTTCTAAACAAATTGCTGTTCCTGCACTCACGGAAACAGTACCAGGAATAAATTCAACATCTCTAATGAACAGATTGAGCCTCAATCCATCATTTGGATGGGGCAATGGTGGCCAGAAACAGAACATGGAACTCAACCTTTCTTCCCTCAGCTTCCAAGAGCTGTGCAGGCTACCCCAGGAACTGCTTGGGCTCTTAAAGCCCCTGTGCATGGAAAAAGGAAAGGCTGATGCATACACAAACCACATTGGGATAGGGCGGGATAAGGGGAAACATGGGAATGAGGGAGAAAGTGAATTATAAAGTCTTTTATCTGAAGAAAAGCCAGAACTTCCTTGGTATACTGCACTTGAAAAACCAGTTAAGAGATTCAAGCAAAACCAAGGGATTCTTCAGGAGAGTATTACAATTGCAAATCACCAGTAATGTCACATAGATTAGAGCAAAAATATTCCATGGGAGCCAGTACAGATTTCTAGTTCTGATCTCTTGCTTTGTCTCCATAGTTATAAACATGGGTGGTGTTTTGGGGACAAATACACGGCCTTTATGCTTTACAGCAGGATTAAAAAAGCATTTGAGAGCATTGAGGCCTCTGGCCTTCTTAAAATACCTTAAATTGCTGAAAAGCTCTCCCTGCCAAGCAAAGAGGTGATTTGCTCAGGTCTAAAAGAAGCCCTTCCGAGTTCTGATTTTCAGGGCAGTGTTTCCTGTGATCTGGAAGTGCAAAGAATTGAGGCACAAGGAATGAAAAGCAGGGGAGCACTGCATGACACACAATGTATGGGTAATAATAAACTCTCCAACACTGCACTTTTATCTGGATTTTGTCCTATGGGAACGCATTCATAATAATGTAACTTCTATGGCACCTTCTCTTTAAATACAAGAGAGGATAAAATTATTGGTGACACAATGCCCAGCCACTGGATGTGATGAGATTTATGCTGGAAATACACTGGGTAAAGTGTATTTCTGTCTGACTAAACAGTCAGTAAATCTCAGCTCCCTGGTAATCAGATACCACCATGCCCAAAATGTAATGGATACCTTGTGAAAAAAACCTACATAACTTGCATTTTTCTACAGCACGTATATAAGAGCAAATGTTGTTATGGGGGACTCAGATCCTGTACCAAAACCCACTTATTTTCCTCTTCAGGGCTCTACATCTCAGAGATAACTAAACCAAACACCATCTTTAGGGCAGTGCTGAGATACAATGATATCTAGGGTTCAGAGAGGTTCTCCTGCTTTTGAAAGGGCCTAAGGACACAGATGGCAGAGGCTACAGTTCTTCAGAATTGAGCTAACCTAGTCACTAGCTCTTAAAGAAAACACAGAATTTCCACAGCACCCAACTATGGCAGACACCACAACTGAAACAGCAAGGGAGACACTGTTAATTTCCTTTTTTAAATTCCCCTCATCCTACCTTAAAAGCTTTCCTTCCTTTTTATCCTGAACACAAACCAGAACTTCCCTACAAGAAAAACCAGAAAAATTAGCCACAATCAGAAGTTCATCCACGTCTTCACCAGTGTTACACAGGAATGTGTTTCAGTGTATAATAGTTTTTTCCTCCCTGAAGTCAGAACAGCCATAAAAAGGGGGGAGGGGAGGTTGATTGCACGAGTTCTGCAGCATCTGGCTATGCAATAAGACTCTTGAAATAATTTTCTCTAGTGTAGCATATAGCCAACAAATCTGGCAAGAAGCAACTTTCAGCATGTGTTGCTGTGACAGCAATGAATTATCACCCCAGTCTGCAGCAAGATTAACACTTACAACCTTGGCATGAGGAACAGTCTGCTCAGACTCTGTGTCAGGAGTAGTGCTCCATGCTTAGGCTCTAAAGGGTGGGCTCATGTTAAGAAATTAGGAGCACAGAAATGTAGACATTTGTCTAAACTGTAAACAAACAGATAATTTCTAGGGAAAAAGGCAGTGTACAGCCAGAGAAGTAGGAACATGAAGGAAATCTCATGGTATGGAAGAAAAAAGCATAAAGAAAAAAGTAGCCATTGAAAACAGGGCACTGTTTGTCATAGAGGATGTGCTCCAAAGAACAGATACAGAACAAAAATTGGGAAACTGCAGCACCAGATTCCTCCTGCTTAACACAAAAACACTGAAGTACCCAGTCAAACCAAGCTGATATGAAACAAGTGGCTCTGAAAGCTTGATGTGATCACTGAGTCCAACTTAGGACATTACAAAGTTTGTCACATCACCATGACCTGTGAGTTAAGGGCAGGTTCAACACCAGCTCTGGCCTCTCTGGAAGGTCTGAGAAGAAATTACAACAAAAACCATCTCTGCTAAGAAGCAGACTCCTGGTCATCCATTCCACTCTTCCAGCTAACTGACCATAGAGAGAAGAAACCTGGAATCAAAGCTCCTTACCACAAGCTCTTAAACCAAAAACTGCAGAGGGAAATGAAGGACAAAGCTGAAGAACACAGTGGAATCTCCTTTCTGTGTGAACACTCACCATACTTAAGATCTTCTTCTGCCCTGTAGAATTGACAGAACTATAAAGCATGACTACTGCTCTTTGATCTGGTCTGCTAAATTTTGTTTTAATAAACAGTTTGGAAATTTCACCAATCATCAATTTCTAAATCAATTTCTTTGCTTCATGAACCAGAAGAAAAGCACATTAATGCTGTTAAGAGCTGATTTCACATACTATGTGTTCTACTTTCAAGACCTTAACTTGAGGGAAATACTTTAAGAAGTTAAGCAATGTGAGTTGAAACATATGAATTGGTGAGGTTAAGGGGTTCAGCTCTGAGGAAGAGCAGGACAAAAGGATTTCATGTCTTGAAAGAAAACTAATTCACTAACTATTAGTAGTAGCTGGACAGAAAAGTATTTAAAGTGACAGGAACAGTCTTGCAGGCATCATACTCAGCAAGAGTTTACATAGAACAGAGCTGCATGGCAAAAGGAAAATTTCACTCTTTTCAAGAAAAGCTTTATTTCAGATACCTGTAAGTAGATATAACTCACCTGCAAAAGAGAGAATTAAGAGAAGAATGTGTGTTGAGAATTTTGTAAGGAAGCTATTATGAGTCATTTACTACCTTGCTAGGAAATGACCTCCAATTCCCTGTGATGTAAAGCATCTCCAAGTAAAAGGTAGCAAAAAACATTGTGTAGCAAAGAGAAGCACACACTGAGTAGAAACAGTTCCTGCAACTGAAGGTCACTTTGAAAAAATCTACTTTGTAAATCAGGGAAATGCATCTAAGGCCTTTAAATTATTTCTCACATGCATTTCTTCCCACTGCTTCCTTACTTCAAGCTGGTGAGTCCTTCAGGATAGACTCAGCCTTCAATCACTTGCCTTGCTAATACAAAACTGAATGATCACTCCCAAACCTCTGTCATGTCCTAAGAGATGACAAAAATACCATCATTCTCTCTTCAAGAGCAGAGATAAATAATATTTAGGCTGGAATATGGTAACTACCACTTTCTGTGGTCCATTCCCCTTGTAATTCACTCCTCTAGCACAATCATCAGGGCAATGGAGCTATGAGGCACATCCTTCTTTTCCTATTCCCACTCATATCCAACAGCTCCAGAGACTGACAGGGAGAGTCAGCTCAAAATATATTGTTCTTCCTTTGTCCATGCTATCAAGTTGAGTTTATTACCTTATTTAAATCAGACACTTGAAATATCTGCCCAAAACAATCTCAGGTGGCTCAGCTCAGGGTTTCAGCTGCAATTCTGCATGGTGGGTTACACCAAGTACCTGTGCAGCAAATGCCACCACAGTAAAATCCAGGCTTGGCAGCTATTTCAGGCTGCTGGATTACAAGTGTGAGCTGCATTAATGGGTCAATAAGAACAAAGCCTTCTGGGTCAAGAGAGTGAAGAAACACTGGGTAGGGTGGTGCATCTCAGCTCCTCTATGAAACAAGTATGTGTCTGAGCAGCCACCAGAGAATTGGATTCTTCGAAGAGCTTCACCCATGTCCTCATCTCCTCAAGATGGGAATATTCAAACACATGGGTTTTGTGGGGTACATCTTGTGCAGATGAGGTTATTCCACACTAAGATTGCTCGGGAATACAAAAAAAAGCCACAGGGCTGAATACAATTCAGTAACACCAACAACTGATTTCAATGGTATTCTAAGAAATAGATTTTTTTCAATAAAAACTATAAAGTCAACTAGGCAAACGAAGGGATTAAAGCTTCTGGTTTTATTTTTGAGAATATCTGAAGTTGTCATTGCAGACACAGAAATGAATGGAATGGAATGAAGGGTTTAGGGTTTTGTTTCATTTTAATGAAAAAACTAAAATATCAGCATTAGCAAGTTTTTTCTAGTCTGAATATCTTATGGATAACAGCATTTTTTGGTAATCAGGAAAAAAACAGGACAACACATCAGGAACCACCACACTTAATCAAATTGAAAAAATCTGTCTCGATACCGAGCATCTGTCCATGCTACGGAATTGAACATTTCACAGATACAGTACAGAAGCATAAACTAGGAAAAAGGAGATGCTAACACACTGAAAATGTTTAATAGCTGAATACTGTATCATGAATCAACTCCAAAAAAAAGCCCAACAGATGCCCTAGCCCATCCTTTCCATGGCTGCAGCAGCACAGGAGTAATGGAGTCCCAGGACGGCTCCTGGCCAGGGCTCCCTGGCGGGGCTGCACCTCTCCACGACCCCGGGAAGCTCGGGAAGCTCCTTTGGCTTTCACTGGAGCGCTGCTGGCTCCATCTGGCACAGCGGCCCCCAGGGCTCCAGCCAGCTGGCACCGCTCACAACAGCCTTGGGGCTGCTCTGCTCTGCACAAGGGAGGAGGCCAGAGGAAAACCAGCACCATAAAGAGATAATTTACACTCCCATTATCCCATCATCCTCAACTACATGCAGCAGGAGCATGATCTAGGCACATGCCCCATGACCACATGCTTTAAACCAACAACAAAAAAAAAAGTTAGTTAGCTTATTAGAGTTTGATTACAAAAGACAAAAATCTTAGAGGCTGGCCTATTTAAAGAGGGACACAAGTGGCTCGTAACTTGATTACTTGGAAAAACACTATTCATTTCATTAAATTAAACATAATATGAAAAGTGGATTTGCTGTAATAGCTGATCACAGATTACAGGCATTCTACACTCCCTGATTCATTTATTTTTCACAAGGAAACTGGGGTAGCTTATTTGCATACAGGAGTAAGTTCCAACAATTGCAGACATAAGCCAAGTTTCATGTATCAGGCTCAGCACACGCCAGTGCATCACCTGTGAGAGCAGCAGGCGCAAGCACACCCCTGCAGCACTAAGAGAGGTTCCTTCACAGAACCTTTTGGAAACTCCTTACAGAAGAAGCCACCATTAGGACAACACACATGGTCTGTCCCTGGCACAGTCCAGAGCACAGCAGCAGTTATAATTCCAGCTGCCACATGCAGCCTCCCAGTGTCACTACTCAGGTCGGTGAAATATCAGTAAGAGGAGAAAAAAAAAGGAATTTCATCTTTACCTGCTCTTTCTGGTTCATGGCACAGCCACACAAACATGACACAGCAATGGTACAACAGCAGGAACGTGCAGCCCAGAGCTGTAATTCCTTACACTTATGTGAAGGAAAGACTCTTGTTCACCCAGCTGAAGAGCTGGATTTCATGCTCCTCACTCCCCAGTCTCCATAATGCTCAGAAAGGTTCAAATTTTCCATCTCTTCTTTTTCTCTGGTAAATCAAATATTGCCTGTCCTTTACCTCAGTGGTATTCTTCTCACCCAAATCATTTACTAATCCCATCATGTACTTGTGTCTCACTGGAACTCATATCTATAATTAGTTTCCAAATTTCAATTCAAGATTTTAAAACTTGTCAGATTTGCTAACTGACCTTCCCCTTAAAATCATGTTCACCACTGCATAAAACTTGTCTGCCAGTTTCAACACACAGGTACAACATGCTTACAGGGTTAAACTGCTTGCTCTATAAAGAATTGCAGTAATAAAAGAATTCTTCAGGTTACTGCAAAATTGGAGTTGTTTTTCTACAGTCAAATTTCTGCAGTACACGGCTTAAGAGATACAAAGAAAACATCTCCTACTCCCCAAAACCTCTCAATAAGGTCATAATTATTATAAAGAGATGCAGAAATTTAATTTATTGGGGTAACTCTGGAACTTGCATAGCAAGGAAAGTTCTAAGCAGCAGAACTACTATGTGACAAGGAAATACATCATGAAGGGCAGTAAGATAAAATTATGCTGAACACAGTATAAGATAAATTTCCTTAGGGAACAGCCCCATCATGACAGAGGAGAGTCTTGTTCCTCTTTATGCACAGAACTGCAGGAACTCTTGAAACTATTTTCATGGCATTTCTCATCCTGTTCTCCACATCAAGATCATCTCGCAACCAAAAACACAAAATGCAGGCACGAGTGACCAAAGAACTGAGCGTTCATCATGCAGATAAACACATCCAATAATAAGCCCTTGGGAGGGGATGCTTGCTGAGGGAGCATGGCAGGAGTCAGCAAAACACAGAAGCCAATGTGAATTACAGTTTCACCCTGGTCACCAGCTGCCAACAGGACAGAGATCCATTTCAGAGCAAAACTGGGCACTAAGATGAAAATAATGAAGCACAGCAAAGAAAAACATAAAACCTTGAGACAAATTTTGCATCTGTCCCTGGAGGGCAGAGGGTCACAAAAGCTCACCTAACACAAACGAGGTACTGAAATCAGTCAGCTATCTCAGCTGTCTGCACTTACTGAGCCCTCATACATCTGCTGTGCCATAAATCTCACCTTTATTTACCAAGTATATTGTAGACAAGGTCCCTTAAAATCTGACTCGCACGCAGTAACAAGGCTGATTGCAGAGGACAGAAGCACAAGATGTAATTAAACAAACTTTGTGAAATAACATCAGGTTGTACAAAGAAACAAGAAGGGAAAGATACTTTTTACATACAAGTTGGCAAGGGGGAGGTAGGCAAAAATAAAGCTTATAAACTGCTGCTTTCTCTCCTTGTGCTGATAAACACTGAAGTAATTCAAGTCTGTACTTGATGCAAAAACAAAAGCCCTTTAAAAACAGAAGCAAAACATACATATAAAAGCCCTGGCAGTCAATTCAGTGAGATGAATCCAAAGCCAAACCCTGTTTAAAAGGGGCTACTTGGATGCATGAACTTCTGAGTGACAAGCGAGGCGAATGGAACTCGGTGCCACATGGGTGTTTGATACTCCATCATCCCCATCACTGAACTATGCTCAAATACTGCAGGCTCTTTCATGTGTTTAAGAAAAATAAAGAGACTAATAACTAGATGATTTTTAAATATAATACCCTTTAAACTATGGATTAATACATGGAAGAAAATTTGGTTGAATATACCAGGGAAGAGCTGCAACACAGAATTCCAGATGAAGGCACTAATGACAGAGATATTTCAATGATCTCTTGAATGAAATGCAGATTAATAATCTCTACATTTTAATTCTACATGAACAGAACTCAGTGAAGAGTTATATTTTCACATCTCATATGTATGAGCAGAAGAACTCAGCTGTGTGTTCAAACCAACCATGGCAAAACCAGCATGGTACAAGGAGAAGACCATTTAAGCTCAGTTAATCCCAGTTCTGTCTTCAGACTCAGTACTAAGCAGTGTCAGTGAGCTGCCTCTCAGCACTACTTTGAATATGAGGATATTTAATATCTTTGTCATGTTTAGTGTCAGAATTCATGTCAGGATATGAAAACTTGCACTAGCCTCAATGGTTATATTAAAAAGACACTACATTTTAAGTAGTGTTGAAAACAACTCTTGTTACTTATATCCACATTTTTCTCTTTTCTTCGAGTTTCACCTTGTCTAATACCCAAATTTTTTATTCAATGACAAATTTAGTGCACTGTAGATCTTCACCAATGTATTTCCCACCAGGGATATGCTGACATCACCAGTGATACTATGCAAGAGGTAGACAAAAAGAGCCACGTTAATTTCAAGCTCCATTAAACACAGGAAAGGAAGAATAAGAGGAGGGGAAAAAGTTCTCTTTACCAACTTTAAAAGTAGCAGAGATAGGCAAAAAAAATTACAGGTTTTACACTGCTGTTACATATCACTGAGAGGTTTTAAGAAAAATAAAACCAAACCTTAAGGAATATTCTACTTAAGTAGAGAAATGGAAAATCTAAAGTAGAGTGTTTGCTGTATTCTACACACAAAAGAATGTGACAGGACAGACTGCTTGCTGCTAATCAGTTATCAACTGATAAAGTGAATCTCAGGTTACTTTGAGTCAACTGGTGTCTGGTAACAGTTCCCTTTACAGATCCTCAAATAGGTCTTGAGACAGATAAAATGATTCTTTCTCTTAAATGAGAGAGATCAGCACCATGGCAGCCTCTCCAGCACTAAAGGAAACCACAGATCATTCTTGAGCAGTGCCAGTTGCATTATGTGGTCCCACTCCCAAACAGAATGCAGGTCAATTTTGCAAGGAGTTACTCCTTACAACATTGATTCTATTACCAGCTAATGCAGCAAAGTTCTTAGCTTGAATTAAGCAGAGTGTACATAAAGGACTGCCAAATCAATATGTAAGAGAATACAACTACCAAGACAGAGCTTTCATCCAGTCAGAACAGATCTATCAGCTTCTAGAACTGTTTCTGCTAAGGAAAGGTTCCCAATCCAGGCCTCTCGGATAACATATGGCTCTCCCTATGCTCCAACACTGCTTGCTGACAACACAGTCCAGGATAACAGAATAAACTGTAATGTCATTATAGCATTTCACTCACTTGACTCCATTGTCCATAGGTTAACAAGAGACTGAAGACAGTGGCTCTAGGCAGCTCTTTCTGTCCAAGTCTAGAGAGGTTCTAACAATGGCTGTTTGCATTGTGGGGGAAAAATAATTTCTTTTTTAAGAATGTTTTGAACAGGCCAGTGAAATGCCACCTTCAGACTGCCTTTCTCCTGATGCCACTTTACCTGATGTGTAATAAGAGGACATATGTATCTCCTCACCTTGGATGCTGCTGCAGGCTACAGGCACTTTAAAAATACTTGGAGAACCGTGGGAATATAAGTAATCAAAAACCCAAACCCACTGTTTTAAAGTAACTGTCAGTCAAGTGAAATGGAATGGTGTGGCTGATAAAAAAAAAAAAAAGGTCTACACCTACCAGGAAAAAGACAAAAAGAAACTAAAGTTTCTTCATAAGAATTCATAGATCGGCACATGAACAGGAAAAACTGTGGGTGCTTGGTTTAATGTGGGAAACACAAGGTTTTAAACTGACTTAATCTTTCTCTGGTTTAAAACATCAGCCACCACTGGGAATCAAACTAACAGTTGCAAAAGCATTTGTTAGGAAGAAGGATCCCCAGAGTCCATCCCAAAGGAAAACACTTTTTGCTCAACTCAAGGAGCAGAAATTCAGGAGAAGGGGACTCAGCAACTCACAAGCAGAAAACTTCCACTACCAGTCAGTAACATTTGCCTCTAAATTTGTTACACCAGTTACTGAAAAAGCAAATCCTCAAATGAAAGGAGGAGAGTACAAGGTTTGCAAGCAATTTGCAGCTCTGGTTTCACCTTAACTCTACAGATTAAGGCTTGAAACAAAAATGAGGCTATCACCTAACCTTTGTTTGGGGTTTAAAGCTCTGATGGCTTAAAATAAAGCTCAACAGATAGTCCAGCAAATCAAACAAAGCCATTCCACCCTGCTCACCTTCACACTACTCGCTGTCATTTCAGTTTAAAAGCTTTCAGCATTAAGCAAATAAAATCGTTGACTGCACACAAAATTAAAGAGATGCTACAACTACTCTGACAAACAGCTTGGCTATGAGCAAACTTTTGACTGCTGATAAGACTACAGAAAAAAAAAAATAAGCCTTCTTGTCCAACATATCCCTATTTTTTCCTTCATCGGCTTGTGCAGATTCATCTTCTTTCTCTACAACAGGGAACAAACACTAGTAGGGAGAAAACTGCATTTACTGTCTCTCCAATCCATGTTAAAAAACAGAGAAGTCCCAATGGTTCAGATCCCACAACTTAAGAATTGCTATTCACCACCTTCAAGTTCACGGTGCAAGACTAATTCCTAACCTTTGGCCCAGAAACCAACAAATGATTAAAAAAAAAACCCCACAGTAGGGGATACAAAACAGGGATTAGCACCACTAGGAAGAGGAAGGTCTCTCTTACGTCCTTCAGCACCAGAGATATAAACTGAGTAAAGCATTCTCAATCTGGCACGTCCCACACACACAAGGCTCCACTGGGTACAGAGCTAAAACCTCACATCTGGGTTGTGTCTTCACACTGAGAGGAAAGAGAACATTACCTTCAGCAGGTCTAAGGACCTTTTAAATCCTTAGTGGTTAAGAACTAAGGAAGATTGCTCAGGTATGAAACTGGAGACCTCCTGAACAATGAAGCTTGCAGTTGACTTTGACACTTCTCACGGGCAGTTCCCACAGCACACGGCAAAGAAGAGCATCCCTCCTGAGTCAATCAGACAGCTCACTTAGGCAGCCAAAGCAGAGTACACAGCTGAAAAAGAGACATGCTTCTTGAATCCTGGACTCCTCTTTCAAATGCTCCACAGGATTTGTAATCCAAAAGTTTGGTGCACACGCTAAAAACGTTAAAGAAAAACAAGCTAAGACTTCCTCATTAATTTAAGCAATCCAAACACTGATCCTGCAAAGGTGGCACAGCCTGGTGAAGTTCCTGGCCTGCTGGTTACAGTACAAAACAAATCACCTAAGCAACACCTCCCTGTTCCTGGACAGGTACATGGGGCAAGGCCCTTGGGGAGCAAACGTGCCTCAACAGGCACAAGATGAGAAGTTCCACCAGTAGCTTACCCTGAAGACTGCAAGGTTGCTTTAGGAAGAACATGACACACTGATTTACACTGTGAACCACAATACTTGCCACTGAAAACATGACACGGCAGTTATCTGCTAAGTTATTTTAAGCTTTTGCTACTTTGAAAGTTAAGAAATGAACCAAAGTCATTTCAGGTTTAAGTCTTAAGAATTGATTATCTGTCAAAATATTACAAGGAACCACACACTGAAGTCACAAGTTCATGGGGAGAATGATACCTGACAAAAAGTCACCACCTATAAAAGCAAATGTTTCTTCCTATCTGAAAGGATCAATTGGTCTGTAGGACCCATGTAAAGAGAGAATAATGGGGAAAAACAAGAGAAGCTCTCAAACAGGCAGAAATACGCCAGAATGCAGCTGCTGTCAGTGAGAGTGCACAGCCCCTGACAGGCAATTATTCTTTGATCTATTGGCTGAAGCACTGAACAAACATTCTGAAATTCCACACAGAACCTTGTGCATATCACAACTGTGGTCACAATGACCAGTTTTCTTCCATCCTCAAGAGCCTTTTCAGGGCAGTGATAGTATGAACCATTCAGAATGAGACAGTTTTCCTCCAAGTCCAGGAAGAGGGAATTTAATCATAAATTCAGTTGCCCTCCCAGCAATGAAACCATTACTTACCAACTCCGGGACACAAAGATACATTTACACGTGTAATTGCTCACTCATAGGGACAAAAGCTACATTCAGCACAGCAAAACAGATTTTTCTCATCTGTAATTCTTAAGGAATAAGCCAAGTGTTTCAAGTGTGACCCTACAAAAAATGGAAAAAGCTGACATGAAGGTCTGGCACAAGCCTTTTCAGCATCCTCTGTCAGCTCCGTAATTCCTGAATGGGGAGTAGTGGTGACAAGTCTGAGGACCTCTTCTAGTGTTACTTAATTAAGTGTGAGGTAATGTTCACATCAAAATATTCAAGGTAAAGTCCATGACCTACAGGAACACGAGCTTTGCCATCAGGTTATTAAACAGATTCTAACTACGGCAAATTAAAAATCAAGAGTTACAAGTCAAAGTCCCGACAATGAGACAATCCAGCCTCATTTTGGGTCACTTTACACACAACTTGAGCCCTAAAACCTAGCTCCAAGTTTTAATCAAGATTACTACAATTTCAAGAGTCAGCCTTTGGATTTCTCCCTCTCCTTCTTCCCCTGTTCCACTCTGCAGCGTGACAGTTTTGTCTTTCCTTAGGCTTCACCACCAGTAACACAATTACACCACGGCAAGCCCTGTGCCTAGAACAGCTTGTACGAGTGCTACACTTGAGTTTGGCCAAGATGCAGTGAGATGAGGCAAGTCACAGCCTCACTCCTCCATGTGGGTACAACAATGCACACTGATGACAGCTCAGATCCTGGCATAGCCAACGCTTTGGGAGCAAACACGCTCTGAAAATCTTCACCAGAATCCCAGTTCCTACGAAGACACATACATAATTACTTCTTGGTTCTGACTGAGGATTGAAATACACATTCAGGAGACAGCTTTCCCACTATAAACCAGGCTTTAGAGCCATTCTACTCGAAGCACTGGCTGTAAAGCAAACTGAACGGCGAGCTGGAGCTCGTAAAAGCTTATTCACAGAAAAGGTGTGTATTAAAACCCAACAGCACAGCACTAAAATGGTCTGCCAAGGCAGAACACAGCATAGGTACAGCAGGAGAACGGACCCTTTCTGCCCCCTGCAGTTCCCACTGCTCCCTGGATTTTTAAGACAGGCTTAGGAGGGATAGTAGTTACCCTTCCAAAACCAGAACCATTTACAGCTGGCTCTCACCAACAGCCAAGGCATTTTTACACCTACCTTCATCTGAGCAACATTTAAATTGCCCAGTGCCTTCCATAAAGATCACTTACGTATACGGAACATTTCCTGTGATAAACATATAATGTGACTGTCCTTGATCGTGCAATAAAAAGAATATCACTTGCTAATAAACCTTTAATTTAGCCTCATCATTTTACAAAGAATCTTCACCAATAGGTGCTCTTAAGCAGTCACAGCTTGCTCCTAGAACATATATATATACACATATACATAATGTATGTGTATGTCAACTATTAAAGGACAAAGGACTGTTTTCTAGTTATATGGACTATCTAGGTAATTTTATTTCTAGTTATTAGACTATAAATATGCCACCAAGCAGAAAACACCATTTTTCTAATTTTACACGTAAAACTGTAAGGCATACATATGGACAGGAAATTTCAGTGAATTAAAATTCCATGTAAGAAGGTCTCATGTGCATATACATAAGGGGTGAATAAAGTACAATAACTGTCATTTATAGACTTTCTTCAATCCTCATGAACATAGACAGGGAACCGAATCCCAATTTAGCTACCCAAAATGTTCCCCTATATTGATCACGTACACCCACATATTTCAGGTGGGCTGGATTCAGAAATCCAACTGTTTTCATACTGGCAACCTGCTTAAAAAAAAAAGGGGAGGTGGGGAGGAAAGCATTTTTAGCATGTATTAGGAAAACTGGTGTTTTCCCTGGGCTGACAGATAATTTAGAAACAATCCTGTTCTGCTTTATGAGCCTGGCTGTGCAAAGAGGAAGTGAGAACAGATTGATTACAATGGAATATTCTGTATTTCCAGCTGTTTTCTCAAGCAGTGATGAACACATCCTTACATTAGATTTCGGAAGGAAAAAGCTGTTGCAGCACACAAGAGGGATGCAGGTTACACAGGATGCTCCATATTTAGAAAAAGGTAATTTGGCTAACGAAATTTTATTTTCATTCTTCCACATAGCACTTGCTTTATATTTGTCTGAGACATCTTCATATCTCACTTGCCCTTTTTTCTTCCACAGCACATACAAAATTTTTTCTCCATTTAAGCTGAAAGCACCATCTACTATATCCCAATTTGTATTTTAACACGCTATAGACTACATAAACCCAGATTTTGACTAATATACTTCATAATATTGACCTGTACGGAATTGTAAGCTATTTAAAACAAGTCTGGATATACTTTGCAGGGCTACCAAGTAATTAAATCCATTTAAAATGTATTTTTTCTCAGATTCCATTTTTTCCTCTTTAGGTAAAAAAAATGGGAAATAGGATTATCCTGAGAACACCAACTGAACACAGAAAAATGGTTTGGCACCTCACCCTTAAAGTCCATCCTTCATGCTCTAGTTCTGTTATGAATAATAAGCTGAGCAGCTTAATGCAAAGCACTGGGATCAGAAAGTTTTCAATGGGTTGTTCCAATAAAAACACAATCCCTGCTGTCCCAAACCCCAAGTTTTGCTCCGTGTAGCTGCTGCCTTCCCCTCCTCAGTCACCAATGCGACGACTGACAGAAATCTGCCAAGTCACTTTGAAGTAAAAACTAGTTGAATTCTAGGGAAAAACAGTAATTAGTTGCACAGTGCAGAGAGAAGCCCTCCAGAAACATGCATGTGTATAAGGATGTTATTATAAGTGATAGGTGGGGAAAAGCACTCTTCCTGCTTTTTGCCTGGTTTACAGGGATTTTTCCCAGGCGCCAGCAGCTCCCAGAGCAAACCCCTACTGCCCTTGCCTGTACTCCAGGCTGAGCCAGTTCCTTTCCCCCGCCTCACCAGAACAGGAATCCCCTTTTCCAA
>WEIU01022712.1:196900-233912 GCA_013389925.1 Aegithalos caudatus | reverse complement strand
GGTAAAGAAGCGCGACGATTGGTCAGCTTACCTGTCAATCTACTCATCTCTAGTGTCTCATTGGTTCCTTTCCCTTTCTTCTCTCCCCCTCCACCCTTCCTACCTAGCAGTTCCCCCGCCGGAAAGAGGCGGGACGCCCCAGACGATTGACAGCTTATCTGACCAATTGGGATAAGAGGTGGGGTCTATGGGGTGGGAGCGGTGGCGTGATTGGTTAGGGCGAACATCAGTCACGTCGCAGACGGAGAGCGGATTGGCGGTGGCCGCGAGGGGGCGGCTCCTCCCACAGCAGCCTGTGCTGCGGTCACATCCGCTGGTCCCGCTCTCGCTGTTCCCTCAGTGGTTTCCTGAGGGAAGAAGGATCTCCTGAGGGAGAGGGATCGCCGGGTTCTCGGGAGAAGCTCCGCGCCACGCTCCCACGGGCACCCAGGACCATATATGGTCCCTCCATACCGCCAGCCTGCATCCTGGTGTTTCCATAGGGAAGAAACAAAAGCGGTGTATAACCAGAAGTGGTGTTATTTCAGCTTTTTCCTATACAAGGAAATGGGAAGAGAGTGAAAAATGTTGGAATCTGTACACAGTTTTCAGCTTGTATGCCACACACACTATAGGGTTGGAGGCATACATACATACACATAATGGAGTGAGGCAGGAGGGAAAGGACGGGAATTGTGCCGTGGTTTCTGAAGAGAGACCGGAGGCTTTGAACACTGCAACAAGGAAATAAGTGGTGAAGTGCCACCACATTATTTCACCAATCCCATTTTTCAGTGCGTGCTAATCACATTCCTCGGGAGCAGTAACCTTGAAATCTTCACCCTTGCAGATTTTCATACAGTGTCCAGTTTCCTGACCTGCTGCTGCAGCTTGCAAGAAATAAATACTAAAATTTGTGACAATCACCTGAGGACTTTCCATTTCCTCCAGAGGTGCTGCTGTTTTAAAAAGAAAGCAAGGTAGGTAGTTGGAAACTTAGATGATTTGTATATAGCTAGAAGGTTTAGGTGGCAAAATAAGGCTAAGAAAAGAGCTGGGTTTGTGCCCCCAGGCTGAGGCAGCAGCAGGACGCGCTGTCCCTTCTGCATGGGACACCTGTAATTGTTGCATCTCCTGGCTCACACTACTTATTAGCCTCTCCCAGAAATCCTTCTTCTGTGCAATCTGGGGATTATGCTCCAGTGATAAACCCAGAATTGCCCCACAGGTGGAAAAAAAAAAAAGATGCCAAGAGCCAGGAGAGGGTCCGATTATCCCACTGTGTACACAAATTGCACTGAATGTTTCAGAGGATTATGAGAGGAATCTGGAGGGAGGCTGTACCCTCTCTTTGACCCTATGTAATTATTAGACCTATTAAGTCATCACAGTGCAGCCTGCACCTCTTGGGAAGGGAACAGGGATTGGTGCTGCACGTCCTTGCTGTGTTAACCCAACTTCCAGGAGAATTAATCAGTTTTCAAAAGCAGGAGTCAGAGAGAACCAGTCCCTTTTCGTGAAAACCACCTAAACATCTCTCAGAAAAGAGGAAAGTTAAGGATTGCCAGCTCAAGGTGCAGAGAAGGGAATGGGATGGGTGATTAGTGTACTAACAGCATCTAATAATTATTCTCTGAATATTTCCAATTAAACAAAGCCCCTGATATTGCTACATTCTAAATACAAGCAGAAAGTTATTCTTATTCTGCACCAACCTACTGTTACTAATCTGGGGCTTTTCTCCATGGCTACCACATGAAAACAGGAGATAAAGATAAAAGAGAGAATTCCTGCCAATGAAATTTAAGTCCATCTCACTGAAAAAACAGGATACCAAAGAGACAATACATATGTTCAATGTCCTGCAGACTCTGAATTTTTCACAGAGATTTCTGTGCCACTCTGTCTTGCAGAGTCCCTGTGTTTACTCCCTGTAGGGTGTGGTGTCTTATGCAGAAATAACAAGAATTGTGAGTTTAAAATTGTTTTAAGAAACACCTACATTTTTTAGTGGTTCTCTCTCAAAGAGAGAACCTCTGGAAAAAAATAACTGATCTTTCTCTCTGGCCACTTCCAGAACAATTAGCACAGTTAATCTTTCCTTTCCTGGAGTTTTCTGGCCCTGTTGAGGATGATGAGCAACCTCTGAGCCACAAAGGACACACATGGAGGACACCCATCCTGGACAACACCTGCTGAGAGCCACTGTCACTTCCCAAAGGCAGCAATGGAGAAATTTAAAGATCAACTCCTAGGGGACATTTCCAAATTATAGATGTTACCTTTCAAACTTCCCCAAGGTTTCCTTGGCACCTTATTCTCCATAAAAGGAGTTTATTTATGCTAGAAATTCAATTTGGCGTTCTTGTGGTAAATTGGACCAGAGTAAAAATCCACTTTGGAACAGTGTAGAAAACAGTGGCTTTTGAGATTTTTCGAGGCCAGTTCCTGATTTTGGGGGGGGGCTTGAGGCAAAACTCTACATGTGTCATTGAACCCTTTGCTTTCTGTCCTGTGAAGACACCAGAAACTTTCCTATGAAGTATAAAAACTTCCAGCTCTACAAACACTTCTTGATTGTTGCAGCCCACACACTAAAGGTGACACAACAGCCCAGAGCAGCAGCCAAAACAAAATAGGAGTGGAAAATAGTGACAACATTTTGTCAGGTAGTAATTGGCAAATCAGGGCCTGCTTGCTGCACACACAAACACACACACACACACAGAGAAGAGTTTACAAGTTTGCTGTAGTTTAATTTACTCTTGGGCATAGCTTGGGAATGTTTCTAGAATAAAACCTTTTGGTGCAGCAGATAGCTTGGGAAAGGATTTGCCTCTGGGGGAAGGAAACAGTTTCAATCCCTCCTGTGTCTCTTGGAAGAATTTTTAATTTTAAAGCATTGATGATTATGCTAATTAGTGCTTACCCTCAAATGCCAGTGGAATATAAATGTTGATAGTAGCTAAAACACACTGCAAATGTGCAGCAAAGTCTTCCTCCAGAGAGTCATCTGCATTCCATGATAGCTCAGCTGGGGAGAAGCAGCATTTTTCACATGGAAAAGCAAAGTAACTGCCTCTTCTATCCATGTCATCCCAAGTTGGCACTTCTGGACTCCTCTGGATAGCCATGAATCAACCAGTACCTCATCACTTGGGCATGCTTTGCCATGATAATGTGTTAAAATGTCCAATTTAGTTCTCGGGTAAACAGGAACCTTTCCCTTTGATCACCTGTGTGGGCAACATCAAGGATTTGGGCAGGATTCCTCCTGTAACCCTGGATTACAAGTGAAGCTGGCCTAAGTTTGGAGCTGAAGGAGGCTGAAACCCCTGGCTCCACAAGTGGATTTGAAGGGGGATGTTCAGGAACGTTGCTCCTGCAGGCACAAGGGCTCTCAACCAATAGAGAATACGTGAAGATTCCTCAGTACCTCTCCTGCATTTTTTCAGGCACTCTAAAAAATACAAGTTCTTCCACATTCTGAAAGGAAAGAACTTACAGAACAACTCTGCTTACCAAAACACACACAGAAAAATACTTTAAACCCCAAAAAAGAACACTTTTACCTCTTAAAAAATACCCTATTTTTAATCTTCAGGATTTTTTTCCCCCTGAGCTCAAGCCTTTTGTCATCCAAGCATTGTAAACTTCCATCCAAGTAGTACTGCTGTTGCTTAATCCAAAGACTTTAAAGCAGATGAGGTTGGCTGCAGGGCTTAAAGCCCTGGAGATATCACAGGCAGAATCCATTGTGTGATTGCAGATTGCTTCTGAATCCCTACAGAGTTCAGTTGAGTTACCTCAGACACCTGAAGGTCTGCAGGGAAACTCTGGTACCTGTCACTTATCTTGGGGATGGAATACTGACCTTGCTGCAAAACCAGATGGGTTGTAAAGCCCCAGCTATACCAGCTCCTCTTAAAAGCCTTGTTTGCATCCCAGTCCATTGGTAATGGCACCTGGTAGGTGCCAGAGCAGAGATTTCCACAGGACACAGTGGTTTCTTGAATCCACAACATTCCATGATCAAGGATTGGTTCAGCTGAGCAGATCCTGCCAGAAAGATGGTTGTCAGTCCAAGGCCTGCACAGATAGGTGCATTTCAGTGGATCAAGCTGACTTTGAACTTGGTAGTCAACTCTTGACATTCTCCCTTGGAATCATGGCCCCCAGTATAGCAAATGTAAAGGTACTGACACTAAAATTCCTTGTCTTTGAGATCTTTTGAAGACCTCTTCAAAGCAGTGCACAAGACTCCAAGGATTCAGGGACCATGGATTGAAAATAATCCTAGAAAAACACAATGCCTGTGCTTATTTTTCTGAAGTTCACTCATGAGATTTCCCGTCAGCACTGTCAGAGGGTGAAATCTTGGCCCCAGCTGAACTCAACAGGAATTTTGCCACTGACTTGAATGGAGCTAAAATGTCACTCCTGCTATTTGTCAAGCCAATTACATCCAGACAATACTTTAACATCTGGCTTCAAGTGAACACACAGAGCAGCTCGCTCCCTCAGTCTCTGAAGACAACACAGGACACTGGCTATCTCCATAAAAAATGAAACATTTGTTCTTGGCAAGCTGCTTGTAATGAAGAGGGGATCCATCCAGTGACATCCAGGAACCAAGTCCCTGTTCCTTAGCCTATAGTTTTTGGCAATAGCATCAATAGATTTTCTGTCACTTTCTGGGAAGAATGTCAAAAGCACCCATCTACTGTTGCAAGTCATTCTGTTGTAAAAACTTTGTTTAGAACAGCAGATCTGGCCTCATCTGTGGTTTCTCACAGACGAGGGGGGTTTTCACCCAGTTCATCTTCTGTTTCCCAAGGCACTGGAAGGTCCCCTGTTAGGTCAGGGAGCAGAATTTCTACCTAAACCCTTCTCTGAGTATGGAGGTCAAAGGTAAGACTGAAGGACAACTGATTATAGGAGAACAAATGGTGTGAGCTTGTTTCCCTTTCCAAAAACCCACCTGAGACAAGGCAATATTGATTTATTGCAAAATATAAAGGTTAGGTCAACCCCAAGTAGGGCACACCTTTTCCTGGCAGGGGAAAACAAAACCCTATATATAGAATTATTTGACCAGTAGTCATTAAAAACTCTATTTGAATGGGAAGAATCACAGAATAGTTTTGATTGGAAGAGACATTAAAGATTACCCAGTTCCAGCTCCATGCTCTGTGCAGGGACACTTTTCAGTAGACCAGGTTGCTTCAAGCCCCGTCCAACCTGGCCTTGACCACTTGCAGAGATGGGGCATTTGTGACTTCTCTGGGCATCCACAACTTCTCTGAGTCATTGGATGATGTCTGGAAGAACAGAGATGTACAAAGAGAGGGGCTTTTGTGCATCAGGTAGACAGGGATCTGTTCCCAGCTCTAGAACTGGTGAGTTGCTGCACTGCTCACCTGTGCAAAACCAGCTCCTCTTGGTCTCCTTCCATCCCCTGGGATGCAAAACCAAACTCAGTCCCCAGCATCTGATGAGCCTTAATTCCCAGCACTTAAATAATTAGCTTCTCAAATGTACAAAAACAACTCTCATTTTCTGGATTAATGAAGGGAGCTGGGTTCCACTGAGCACAGCTATTATGGGGCTGCTAATGCAGTGTTTGATTCCGTGGCTGCCTCTGAGCACTGAGCAATCCTGGCCCCTGGGAGAGCAGCAGCACAGGGAGAGCAACACTGCAGGGTTAAAGTGGAAGCCAGCAGGGGAAACCCTGGCAGTGCTTTGTGGGTTTATGCAGAGGGAGGGATGGTTTTATGTCTGCCAAGTCTCACCTGGGGTTATGATGATGCCACATAACCCAGATGAAGGCTGAAGCTCAGGGAGATCCTGAGGGTGGGCAGTTTGCTTTAATCACAGGCCAGGTAAAGGCAGTTTCTGGAGCAGGGTAACAAAAATGTGACACTAACAGAAACCTAAAGCTTAGGTGGTCACACAGCAGCTTCTGCCCAGTTTCTGTAGCCAGAGCAGTAGAGAATGGCAAGGAGCTGGAAGGCTACAGTGGAACTGGAATTTTCTTGTCCTCTGTGTTCATTTTCCTGAAGAGTTGGTAGGGAACTGGTTGCAAGAAGACAATCTCGCCTCATTTTGGCAGGTACAGGCATCTAAACTCTTCAAAACAAGTTCTGTTCTTTCTTTGGCACAGGGCTGGGAAGTTTGTTTTTCCCAAATGGAAGGAGAGGGGACTGAGGAAATGTCAGCCTGCAAGGGCTGCCTTGCTCTGCCCTGGGAGGTTTAAACTGAGGCCACATTCCATGGACAACTCAACACTGTTGGGACTGTTCCCTTCCTCTCTCTGTGTCACTGCTTCTCTGTCTTGTACATGGAATAATTACAAAATCAGGGAATTTGAGATGTAACTGCAGCCACTCAGCAAAGTTATGCAGCTTCTCAGACAACTGGAGATGAAAAAGGCTGGAGTGTTGATTTTCTCAAATTTTCCAGCCATCCAAGAGCCCTTCAGTACATGTCATTTTCCCCCACCCCTTAGTATATCCAAATTAGTGGTCTTGCAGCCCTGGACATGGATCTGGGGCTAAATATCTTCTCACAGTGAAGTTCTCCTCCAACAATATGCCCTTGAGCACGTGACATCTGTCACATCTACAGATCAAACCAAACCAAAACTTTTGACCTCTGTAATAGAAGTCTTAAATTGCAATGGAAGCTCTGGGTTAATCAAGAACCTTGGTGGAAATATAGCAGGAGTTGAGAGGTTCACACGGAAATTTATGGAACTGTGATGGTTTATGCAGCAAAATTTCTGCTTCATTCAGTGCCAGGGACACCAGGGACCTGCTCAAGAATCTCAGCACCTTCCCAAATCAGGAGCACTTCCCTGGAGGTGGTCATTCAAAATTAAGTACCTTGGAAAATGCATGGATGCTGCTTCTCATGTCAGGGCTTGTTGGGCCACTGACTTGAGAGGAGTAATTTAGCTGAAGCAATCAGGAAATAATTATTACAGTGGAGAGTTAAAAGACAGTAATTAAACTGTATAAATAAATAACTGAAGAGACTGAAAAGTCCAACCAAAGCCTACTTTTGGAGCACTATTTAATGTAAATGAATCACTTAGTGGACAATACAACAATCATCTGTTCAGCTTCTATTCATTATCAAAAACAATACAGAAGGATTGGCAGGGAATAGCCATGTGCCAGAGGGAGCCCTTTAGGAAATACCACAGAATTTGGACTGGCTTTTGTCTGTTCTTCTATTGTGTTCTGACAATGCTTTGCTAATGAATGTCCAACGTCATCTCAGTTGTCTTTTTCTTTTTTTTTTCCCCCCAAAACCAGATCACTGGTAATCTTGGCCTTCCAGAGTTGCTTGTTCCTGTTGGGAAGGCTTCCACATGTTATGTATCAGTTTAGCCAAGGTCCAGAAGGCTGAGGATGTGTTGTCTCAGGCCCTCTGGGAAATCCCAGTGTAGGTGATGAGACAAAATCCTTTGATTTGGGCAAAAATCCTTCAAGTTTTAAAGAAATCATCACATATCTCTGAAACACGCAGTGCTTCAGTGAGTTGTATACTCAGTAAATTTGTCTTTTGTTACTCTATTTGAAAGGACAATAACCTCATTCTGCGAAACAAGCTGCTTTTCCATAGGGAATATTTACACTGATCATTCCCAGCATTATCATGGGAGTTTATCTGCAGGAAGCTGCAAGCTAAAGGGAATCCCATCAGGAATCTGGGGAGCTAAACCTACCAGACACCTATGCCAGAACAAACAGAGGTAAGACAGTGTCAAGCACTAAAATGCTGTCATTATGCCTCAGAATTGATGATCCACTGCCATTCCCATCTCTTAGGAGTTACTGGTTTGGAATAGCTCCAAGTTCACAGCTGAGGGAGCAGCAGGTACCCAGAGGGGTTCCCTTTTCTGACCTGGCTCCTTGGCTCACCCCTGCATTGGTGCTGCAACTTTCAGCTCCTGCAGCATTGCTGGTTGGACTCTGGAGCCGCACAGTGCAAAATCACTGTGAAAGTCTGAGTTAAGAAAAAAGGGGAACAGTGATACACTTAAGAGAATAAACAGGCTATTCTGATGAGAAAAAGCATGTGGAATAGCACCCGGATTTGACTTTTCAAGGCTTTCTTTGAGGTTGTTTTATTTTGTATTAAAGAAAATCTGAGCCTCTGCAGCAAATTTCTGCAGCCAGGGATGATTTCTGCCAAATCCAGTGACAATGGAGGATGTGGGTTTCTAGTTAACACTATCTAGAATTTGAAATAGAAATGCACACTTCATGAAACCTTGCTCCGAGCTCAGTCTTCCAAATAAAACAGAGATGGCATCAAACCCTCCAGGGCCTTATGTTTGCAAAATCCCCACCAAGTTCTCTGCAAGCTTGGAGAGCAATTTGGGAGTTTTACTCACAGCCTGAACTTAGAATGCCACTGGAAGTGGGACCTGAGGGTTGACAGCCCCTCTGGGGGCTATTTCTGATATTACTATTTCCAGCTTCTCCCTGTCCTTCAGCTGGAGATCATTGGGGCTGCAGGATGGGTGGCACATCCTCTCCTCTCCGTGTCACCGCAGTGCTTGGAATAGCAATGGAACTTGCAATAATTGCTGGGATGGATTAATACCCCGGGCTGTGTGTGGGGGATGCTCAGGGGCAGGACTGAGACCTTTGACAGCGACCTGGGGCAGCAACAGCCCAAATCCATTCTCCTGGAATTGCTACAGCTCTTTGGGAGGCACCATTAGGGTTACAGCTACCTCCACACACACTGTTCTTGGTACCTGCCAGGCCAAGCTGGCAGGCAGAGTGCTGAAAACGGGTGGTTATAGCACCCTAAAACTGCAGTCCTGAATGCTGCCCTTTCACTAAAAACAAATCTGTCACTGGGCTTGGGCAGGGAGGGGAAACTGCTGAGCTTCTGATAAACAGTAGTTCGTTTTGCAAGATCATTGCCACCATTTGTGCTAATTGAGACTTTTTTATAGTAGTCTCTGTTAAAAGACAGAATTTCTCAAGTATCCTTTTGGTAGGAAAAGAAAAGCTGATTATGTTAATGCTCCGTGTATTAAAGGCATCATCATAATTTTGGGAGAAAGAAAAACCGGAATAATTACCCTCCTTTGTTTAATAAACTTCCCCTGAAATATATTTAAAAATATTCAGTAAAGTTCTGTTCCTCTCTGCTCTGGTAAAGAATTCTTTTTGTTAGTCCCTCGAGTAGATGCTTAAGTCAGGTCTCGCTGTAATTACACACCTCGCAGCAGTGCGGGAGACTTAATTAAGAGAGTCACTGTAGGTGTGTTGTCAGACAGATACAACCCAGTGCTGCTGGAGGAGGCACCAGCATCCAGCTGCAGTGGGCATCTTGGGGAAGAAAATTCAAGTTTGCAGAGGATTTTGAGATCCTCCTAAAAAAAAAAAAAAAAAAAAAAGTAGCGTGGACACACCCAGCAGCCTCTGTTCAAAGCCCCTCAACTCCATCATCAGGGAGTCTGTGGTTTTAAAAATCTCTCTGTACTCACCAGGAGACGCTCTGCCACACGGCAAGATTTCAGATTCTCCCCTCCTCCCAAAAGTGTGACTCACCAGTTTCAAATGGTGACATTTCATTCCCAAACTATTCCGGGAGCAGCTGGCTCCATAGCACATGGGGATGTGGGGAGAAGGGAGGAGGGAAGGAAGAGCCAGCTTGCACAGTGAAAACCATTCAATCTCTCCCCCACACAGGTATGTTGCTTTTAAATTTCAGAACCACGCTGAAATTTGCGCTGGCAAATTCCATCGGAGGAAAACAATAAAACAAGCACATTTCAGGGGGAAAACAAAAAAACAAACAAATCTGCACGCTCCAGTGATGGAATTCCGTGTCAGCGAGGAGGGAGTGGGAGAGGGGTTTGCTCTCCAGATGGAATGGATGTGAGGAAATGCCCTGTCCCCATTCCTCACTCTCCGTGCGAGTCCGAACCCCGCAGTTCTGAGCGAATTTCTGTGTGATGCAGGGTCAGGGTTTAGTCGGCATCAATATCTTAATAATGATGAACAAATGCATGTGCAGAGGGACGCTGGCAACAGAGGAATGACAGAGAAATCCGTGTCAGCTCCCGATCCCGAGAGTTCTGTGTCACACTGCGCTCCGGCATCGCTGTGTCCCTGCTGTGGGGACACCGCTGCCATGAGCGCATCCTGCATGTGAGGAGCGGGATGCTGGGGCACCGGCCTCGCCAGCACACACGTGCAGGCACAGAATCCCAGGATATTCTGAGCTGGGAGGGACCCACAAGGATCACCGAGCCCAACTCAGAGGTGAATGGCCCATCCGGGGATCGAACCCGCGGCTTTGGCGTTGGCAGCAGTGGTGGTGCGGTGCCGGGGACAGGAGAGAGGTCTCGGAGTGAGCGTGGGCTCAGAGCGGGCACCCGGCCCCGGCCCCGGCCCCGGCCCCATTCCCATTCACTGATGTTCCCAAACCGCACGGGGAGGGAGCTGTGCCCGACGGAAGCCGCCGGCAGCGCCGGGATGCCCGCGGGCACTGGCACAGCAGCCTGGCACCGAGGCACTGGGGACACCAGGCTGCAGGGACCGTCCCCAGGGAGGCGACAGCCTCAGGGAGACGTGGCGGGGCCCCAGCCCCTGGTTCTCGCCGTGTGTGCTGGATTGGAGTGCCGGGAACAGGCTGTCACAGCCCAGCCCAGCCCCGTGCATGTCTGCACAGGAAATGTTTGATTACAGCTTCATTCATCTCCTCCGCTGCCGTTGGAAAAGGGGACGCTGTTCCTGTGGCTTTCTCTGCCCGGCACCAGCTTGGGACCTTGCACTGGTCAGATCCAAGCCTAATTCCTATATTTTTCCTTGGGGGTGCCCTACTGAAAGCAGTGCTCATTCAGGAAGACAAGGACGGCTCGCTGTTCGATCCAGGCATGCAGCAGCAATGACCTTGGCTAGGTAACCATCTCCTGAATACAAAGATAGATATAAAAGCAGCAATCCCCTTTTTAAAAAACACCCAGTCTTCTGCTAAGGTAGGCAAAGGCAGTGGTTTGTTAAATAAATGCGTCTGTCAGGGCTGGATTTCTTTCCCAGCTTCCCTAAATGCCCTTCACCAGCAGAGAGGGGGAGGGGACCTGCTCTTTGAAGCCTTTTCCTTATGGGAATAGAAAACACGGAAAGAATTCAATTCTCTGCCACAGCCCAGCAGCACTGATCCACACTTCAAACCCCAAAGCCCGGGAGCCCGGCGGGCTGGTGGGTGCTTGGAGCCTGCAGTACCACAGATTAGCCTTGCTCGATATCCAGCATCATTAAGGGTCCCCCGTGGTGTTAAAGCACAGAAAAAAAGGGCAGGAATGGAGACTGGGAAGAAAAATTAGGAAATTCTGTGCGGAAAGAACTGCGGTTATCCAAATCTTTGATCAAAGCACCATCTAGTGAAGAACGGGCTCCTTGCAGCTGGCAGCGCTCTGGGCAGCTGCACCAACATTTGCCTTTCACCGCAGGTTTGCTGCTAAAAAACCCCAAATATCGCCCCCAAATATGCACAGCCCGTGCAGGACCTGAACGAACAGGAACATGCCCCCCCAAATTGCTGCCCTCTCTTTAAATCTTTCTGAGTGGAAATGCATTTCTCTCCTCCCCTCATCTCCCACCGGAGAACCTCAGCTCCCCCCGAAACCCGCAGGGAACGAGGCACCGCAGGAAGAGAAGGATTTCCATGTTGTAGTTTGGGAGCTAAGGAAAAGAAAAGGTAAGCGAGCGGTCCAAGGTCGTGCAGGAAGCCAGAGGCAGATCCGGGAATAGAGATCAGCCACCCTGGACCCAGGGATGCCTGAACAATAGCACAGCCTCTCCCTCTGTTGTCATTTAACTCCTTCCTGACCCACCAAAACCCAGGGAGGGGTGGGCTCTCCACTCCTCTGTAGATGTGCCTGCGGCTTTACAGCCCTTGGGGGCCCAGCCCTCAGCCCGTACCTGCTTTTCCCCCTCCAAACCAAGAAGTAAAGGCAGTAGGGAAGGACAGGGTTGGATTTCCTGAGAGCAGTGAAGCTGCAAGTAGGAAATACTTCTGTACAGTTGGCCTGAGCTGTCCCCTCATCAATTAAAACAACCACAATTAGCATCTTTTCAGGGAAATGATACTTCAGCTTTGCCATTTCTGTGCCTGACAAAACATCACTCTCTCCCCTGGAAGCGTTCAGCTCCATGAAAATGATTGTGGAGTGTGTGGATCTTTAGCTGCAGGAGAGGACATTGCTGCCTCTCCCTCTTCCCCAGCTTTTGGGTTATCTGCAAGGATTGGGGATTTGCAGCACGATCACACATCAAAAATGCAGTTTCACTAAGTCTACACTGTTCTCACACTGAGCTTGGAAATACTGCAGTGCAGGCTCTGGAGGAGACAGTAATTACAAACAAACCTTATAGAAAATAGCTGGGAAAGAAAAATAATACTCAGGTGGTGGAAAAAACCTGAACTGCAATGAACTGAACCTGCAGCAAAATTCTTCCAGAGACAAGCACTGAAAAAGTGACCAAGTATCCAGAAAGAGTCCTCTGAAAGGAGTTTGATGTCCTTGAGTCAGAGCCCAGCTCCAAACCAGAACTATAACTGAGGCAAAAGTTAAACCATCTTCTTGGGTCACTGTCTTGAAGGGACACTGACAAATCTGCAAACAGCTGCAGAGGCAAAGAATTGGAAAAACCCTGAGAAGCCCTTATTTTTCTGTTTTCCATCCTAGGTCTGTTGTTTTTTTGTTTTTTTCCCTACCACCCTTGAATGTTTTCATTGACTCCTATAAACCCAATTATGGGAGCAGGGAGGGGAGGATGAGAGTCTGAAGCCTTGTATGAGAGGCTGAGACACGAAAATCTTTAATCCTGCCACAGCCCTTTGAACATTTACATCTTCCAGCCACAGGCTGTGAAACTGGGAGCTCTCAGTGCAAACTAGTTCAAGGATGTTTTCCCTGGGGAAGGGTTTTGTTGCCCCATGGGGATTTCTGCCCAGACTTTTGCTCTTAGGGTAAGCAACCAAAGCTTTTCTTACAGAAAGAAGCTACATCTTACACTCCTTGAATAAAAAAAGGTGACAAATAAGAGCCCACAGGAACTAGGGCACAAAATTGCTACCCTAGAGATTAGGGTTGAAAGGCTGCAGATCTGCATTCAGTGATTGCAGAGAAGCAGATGTCATCAAACACAAGTGCAAACTCAAATCCTTAAGTTTGGAGATTTTTTTTCATTTCTCCCCCTCAAAAAAGAGTTCCTGCACTGCAAGAGGGCAGCGAGAGAACAGCAGGATGTTTGTCAAGGAAGTGTTAACATGCTAAAAGGATTCCAGCCCTTTGCAGTTGTGGCCTGACAAAATGAGAAAGAAAAGAGAAGAGATTTGAGTGCTAATAAAAACAACAGGCATCGTTTTAGATTATGCCAACATTTACCAGTTGGGGCTTGCACAGTCTGCAAACCAGTCCTAGATTTGGGGTAGAGTCTTCACTAATGGTTCTGAGAACAAAGACATGTTGACATGAGTAAATCATCTAATCCCCATCCAGTGTGTGATATGTCAACGAGCAGGTTTAAATCAGAGGTGAATTTGTTGCTAATTACATTAGATTAACCTAAGAAAATGGAATCTCAATCAAAGCAACAAAGTCAAGCTTTTCTTCACTGACTTTCTCTCTCTAATTCCAGCTCCAGTCTGACCCTTTGCTGTGTGACTTGCTGGGAACTTGGTTTCAATCAACTCTGCCAAAATTCCTGTTAAAATAGGAATTTATATTCTTATTTTATACCAGGTAAATGACCAGAGCAGCTTGGGCAGAGCTCTCAGGTGACTGCTGTCCTGTGCATTAACCTACAGCTCTTGCTGCCCGGCTTGGGTGGGAAAGAAGGACTGAAATGGCTTTTTCCAGCTCTGATTTTCAGAAGACTGAACCAACTACAGCTCCCAGCAAGGCTGCCATGACAGAAACCTTCTGCTGGGTTTTATTTTTCGAGTTCATTTGTGTAAATAAAATTATTGATTGTTCCATTTCATTACATATTGTCCCTGAAGTAAAAAAAAGTGCATTATCATCCTTCCTTTCAGATGGTAATTTTAAGGAAGATTTTGAATTATTTTCTCATCTTTTCCCTGAAATATTGATCCCTTACTAATGACAAAGCAGCACTGAAGCTTTGAATTAATTTCAGTGTTTTCCCTATTAGAAGCAAGAAGCAGAAAAAAACATAGCACAAGAATTGATGATAAAACCATCTTTCAAAGAACTGCTGCAAAAAGCTGTCCTTTATCTCACTGCTGTCCACAGGGAAAGACATCTGGGATTAACTGCCCTAGGAAAATGTAAGTATCTCTGACTGCCCCTGTAAATATGCCTTCTGCTGACAAAAAACTTCATAAAGAGGTGGAGAAGCTCCCTGTGCCTTTCCTTCCTCGGGGCAAGAGTCCTGACACGTTTGGACTTTGGGTTTTTGGGATCGCTGGAGCCAGGTTTGTGCCTGGCAATGCTCCATGGCCCTCAGCAGTGCCAGCACCCGAGCCAGGGGACTGAAATCTGCATAACCTGCAGCACATTCAGGCCCCCATCTCTGCACAGAGCTCATGGAAAAGCAGAGAATTCGGGTTTTCCCCTTCATGGATTTGAGAGAGGCTCTGCAGAAATGCAACCCCGTGCCGTGCTCTGGGATGACCCTGCTGAGCTGAACCAGATGCCGCACAGCCCCTTCCAGCCTGAACCCTTTGCGATTTTGGGATTCTGGGACTGAGGGCGATGCCAACCCGAGTGGAACCCCGAGAGGGCGGAACCTCTGGTTGTCAGCGCCGCTCCCCGGCCGGGCTGCAGAGACGGGAGGACAACTGAGGGCATCTCCTCTCCGGCAGCGACTTCCGGTTGGCGTCGGGGCGGGGCGGAGCCCGGGCGGAAGTGCCGGGCGCCACTTCCGGCGGTGGCCATGGTGACGGCGGCGGCCAGGTGGGGACAGCGGGGACAGGGCGGCACAGGAGGGGCCGGGGGACACCCGGGAGGGGCCGGGGGGCTGCGGGTGCGGCCCTGAGAGGGGCGAGAGTCTGGGAAATGCGGGAGAGGTGGCGGGAACGCGGCGCCGGTGCGCGCAGGGATGAGCCAGCGCTCTCCGGGACAGAGTTCACCGCTGGTGCTGACATTAAATACCTAATTATAGATAAATCAGGGAGGCAGCCGGCGGTCACGATCTCACGGAGGTTTAGGTGGTTCTTGATTTGGTAAATGTCTGCAAAGTGCTTTCTTTGGAACAACAAATGTTTCAGTTTTCTCATCAGGCCACCTTTGTTTCTGTCCCAAACACCAACAGAGGAATTCCGCGTGGGAGGGTGGAATTAGAGTTTGTAACTGAGTAAAAGTGACAGGAAGATTAATGAGAGGACGATTGAATAGGGTCCTTGGCAGGTTTGGGTTGAAAGGACCTTAAACCCTATTTCATTCTAGCCCTGCCATGGACAGCGACACCTCCCACGAGCCCAGGTGGAACACCAGATAAATTCCTCAACTCCGGGCTGGGTTTTGGGTGCTGGAAACATTTTTTTCCCCCTTTTTGCTTCACCATGGGCTGAGGCTGTTGTTTTGCATAACAATTATGGAGGAATTTAGGCAGGATGCACTGAATCACTGCTGAGATACAAGAGGGTTTCCTTAGGTGATGCTTCAGGTAATGCCTGAGTGGGAGCTTTCCTTTGAGAATTCCAGCGGCGTTGTTGTTTTCCTTCTCCCGTTTCCTGTTTGGAACGAGGAGCTCTGTCCACTTGCTGCATTTCTCCTTAGGAGCTTTTACTGCTTTCAGAAGTCTGAGTTCACTTCTATCTCCTCAGCCTGGGGGTTAAATTCACCCCCTCCATGGAAAGGTCAGTGCCTGTATTCCCAAGGTTTGTTTTTAGAGGCAGCCCTGGCATTGGACACTTGCTTGGGTCGCTGCCATTTCCAAATTTAAGTCGGGGACTGAGGGAGCTCCAGCTCAGAGTCACTGCAAGTGAGCCCCTGTCTCAGGTAGGACATTGTGCTTTCTTCACACTAAAGTCCTCACTCAAACCCACAGGGGCTGTGCTTTTTGCCTTAGGAAAACCAGATTTTTTTCCCCCTTCCTTTTATCCCCCCAACCGTTGGATTTGGGAATGCAGCCTCCCAGCTGCTGCCACTCCTCATGTAAAAGGACACTGTGATTCTGGGAGCCTGAAGCTGCAGAATAATCAGAGTTATTTGGGGAAGCTTTCAGGAGTTTGGTTGTTTAGGACCTGGTCTCATCTTTGCTGCCTTTTGTGCACCCTTGACCTTATTAATTAATATCCTTGTTCCTTCAGAAACGTTATCCTGGCTTTTATAGGAGAACGTCCAGTTTTGTTTTAAGGGGAAAGTTCTGGGTTTAGTTTTAAATGGATAAAAGTGATTTATTCTGTGTGAAGCCTTCAAAAAGTTTCCTATCAGCTGTATTTGCTCACATTATCAATGTTCTTATTTCTGCTCTGATAAGCTGCATGTTCCAATCCTGCCTTTTGGGATGGAGAATTGGGAATTACAGGAACTACTTGGTTTGCGCCACTTAATGAGCAGTGGCTTCTCCCCTTCTGACACCCTGCTGTTACAAACATTACCTGTTACTCACAGGGGGTTTCTTTTCAGCATGAATACCCAAATTATTGAACACAGGTGACAGTGGGGTCCCAGCCCTTTGAGCAGAGGGCCTGAGGCAGTCAGTTCATCCCAAATTAAATGTGGAACCCACGTGTTCCCCACCCTCACCCTCATTTTCCATGTGACACAGCATTACCTGTGCTGGGGTGTCACCTAAAGTTGGATTTGTGATAAACATGGAATCAAAACAGAACTTGTTGCTGTAGGTCTGAAGTGCCACAGAAGTTCTGTCCCAAGTAATTTATTCAGCTGGGTTGTCCTCTCTCTCTTGTCTGACTGAACTGAGATTTTCTTTGTTTTGGGTTTTTTTAAGAGGCCATTTGAACACCTTGAAGGAAGGAACTGCATCTGCATGCCCCAATATGAAGGGATTTAGATCCCTGATTGGCAAATCCTTCCCTCTCTTGCTCCTCTCCCTTCTCTTCCCCGTCCCATACTTCCCCTCCCCAGAGCTGTTACCTGTTGGCTCAGACTCCAGCCTGGAAGCTGCCAGAGCTGGTTATTGCTCCTGCCTGGCTCCTTGCTTTGCTGCAGCCCTCAGGCAGAGAGGAACAATCTGCCCAGATCCTGGGTGTAACAGGGAGAAAAAGGAAAGAAAACCAATAAAAGACTTGGAAATATTTTTCAGATTTTCATGTGCTTTAGTTAGGAGAGGTGTCAGGAAAGCCCCTTCTTCCCAGTTACCTTTTCACCTGCATTTCACTGAAACCAGAGCAGGGCCAGATCTTTCCAGTGCCTCATGAAGGAAGTGCCACTGCACCTGTCAGCTCCCACTTTGGAAATAATGAAAGGGCCTAAACGTGGGCTGAAGATTTCTTTTTTGATTCCAGAATGTCCTGGATTTCTTTTTTGATTCCAGAATGTCCTGTAAGCCCAATGTCAGCACAGCACCTGTTGTCCCTGCCCACACCTCGTGCTGTGAATCTCAAGAGACCTTTGAGAGAGCAAAAAAAAGGGAATCATAAAGAAGGCAGCTGCTTTCAGTGACCAGCTGAGCATGAACCAGTCAGGAGAACCTCCTCATCCAGCCTGAAAATCCAGTGTGTCAAAACTTCTCTTTCCCAGGAATTATTTTAGGGAAGATCCATGTTATGTTAAATGAACTATACCAATCCCTGGCTGCAAACCAGTCCAAAGCACACCCTGTGTGCACTCCCTCAGCACAGGGGTGGAGGAACAAGATGCTTTGCAGTGGCCTGAGCTGAATCCTCCTTTTGGGTTTCTGCTTTCCCACTCTGGGCACACTCCCTGTGCCTGGGGGAGCTGCTGTTCCCATGTCTCCCTGCATTATCCACAGTGGATCACACCAGGAAACACTTCAGACACACACGAGTCAGTTTGGGAATGGGAAGCTCCAAAGGACCCCAAGAAGAGCTGTGTTCTAACTTGATGGCTTTGTTTTTAGACCTTGCCAAGTTTATTTAGAGCTCTTTGTGTGTTATTTTATTGTGTTCCAGCTGTACCCCCAGAAATACTTATTTTAAACAGTTCACTACTATTTCAGCAGGCTGTTCATTGAGCAGCTATTTGAGGAATTCTCTCCAAGCCCCTGATGGATATCTGGAAGAGCCTGACATTTTCCACATTAGCTCTGTCCCATGGCATGCAGAGCCTCTGCCATCCCATCAGTTCCACACAAGCTCAGTGCTACTTAAAGACACTGAATTCTGCCTTAGCATTGTAGTTACCTCTTGTTTGCTGCTTCTTGTGCTGTCCTTGTATGTGAAGGAGCACAAGCTGTGTGCCCAGAATTTCCCAGTGCCTTCCCAGTAAAGGCCTGTCCTGCAGTTCAGACTGCAAGAGTTCAAACTCTGCCTGCACAAGAAAGAAGAGTGGAAGGGAAAATACCCTGATGTTTGGTTTTGACTTCATGTGTGACCCAAAAGATTTCAGGAAGGAGTTGTAAATAACTTGACTCTTGCACCAAGCTGTGATAAAAGCTCAGGAATACAGAGGGAAAATTAGTGGCCTTTTCACAGAAGTCCCACTTGCTCTTTGGCCCTGTAGTAAGCTGTCACATAAACTACTCCCTTGAAGGAGTGGCTTAGCAAGGGGATTAGGGCTATGCCTTGGTATCAGAATCCAATTCCAGGATGAGATTTCAGTGTGTTAAGCAAATAACTGGCTCAGAGAGAAAACCTGGAGCCTCCAGAAGACAGACTGGCTTATGTCCATCTGGGATAATACACAGTAACTGATCTCTGGCTTGTAGATACTCTGGTACTGGCTGTTCTAGAGAAATCTGAACAGTTCTATACAATCAGAAGAATGTGGAGAAACATCCCAGCCCTGAGGAACTTCCACACAAAAGGGTGAATTTAGGGCAGAACACAGGAACAGCATCCCTGAACCCAAGTTTTGTTACGTGACAGCTGACAGGATGCCATGCCAAGTGTCCTGCTGGGATGTTCACATTACTATTTAAATGCTTAAAGCTGGGTACTGATGTGAACTTTCCAAAGCCTAAATGAAGGTATGAGAAAATCTGCTGAAGATCCCGAGGTATCTAAGGCAGGGTGGTCTAAGGCAGGGTTAAGAATTTCAAAACAGTTTTCAAGGCTTTGCTGATTTTCTTCATGGTGCAATGATCTCTTTCCTTTCATCCTTTGGCTGTAGGAAGACAGTTCAGAAAGGAAAGCTGATGGATTTCACAAGCACTGTCATCCTCCCGCTGCTCTTTGGCAGCCTGGGGATCTTCGCGCTGTTCCGGCTGCTGCAGTGGGCGCGGACGCGAGCTTACCTGCAGGAAGCAGTGGTGGTGATCACTGGGGCCACCTCTGGCCTGGGGAAAGGTATGGACCCACAGCAGGGCACCGAGGGCAGGACAGGCAGGGGGCTGTGGCAGGAGCAGCTCTTGGAATGAAGCAGTAACGAGCTGGAAGTTGCTGTTGATCCGAGTTTTGAGAGACGTGGCTCCCGCTCAGTTATAACCACGGCCAGCGCAGATTTGGATGCAAGAAAGTCTCAACATCTGGTACAGAAAATTTTAATCATCCTGTATAAACTGGAGCTTATCAAAGCAAGGAATTAGATGCTGGTTTTGTGCTGACAGGGTTTTTTCCCTAAATGCTGAAAAGGCCAGGAAGCCACATTGTTTCTTTAAAACCTCCCAGAAGTGGTGTTCTGCATTCGTGTACTTCCAGCTGCTCTGCCAAACTTTCCACTCCTCCTCCTTGTCCCTCACCCTCAAGTTAAGGTACCTTTCCTCTCATCCACTCTAAAGTCAAACTCTTGGCTTTATTAACACCAGGGAGTATTTTTTTTTCCAGCTGAAACTTACATTTTGCTTCAGTGGCTACATTCTCTAATTCTGATTTCTGTAATTGCTTTAAAAGCTGCTTGAAGAGAAGACAAGGTGCTGTCTGCTATCAAGGCCTTTCATTAGGATGAGTACATTTACAGAACAAATAGAGCTTTAATTGATGCTGCCTTTGCATGTGAGTTTGTCTCTAAGGACAGGGGTGTTCAGGAACTGGCCAGAGGAGATGAACTGGTTTTGTCTGCCTGCCTCAAACAGAGTAGGAGTGGTAAAGGATCTTGTACTCTCATCAAGAAGAGAGGAAATTAGTATTCCAGGAGAGACCTTCCAGCTGCAGCTCCGTGTGTGCTG
This sequence comes from Aegithalos caudatus, assembly GCA_013389925.1. Classification (NCBI taxonomy): domain Eukaryota; kingdom Metazoa; phylum Chordata; class Aves; order Passeriformes; family Aegithalidae; genus Aegithalos; species Aegithalos caudatus. Next base: position 213,675 of record WEIU01022712.1, on the reverse strand, counting down.
TGGGGTGTAGAGACTTCCACCACTGTACAGTAGAGTTTCCTCCCTTATTGACTCATTTGCAAGGTCTTTTACAACTCCCCTTACTCCTGGTTATTAGTACACCAGACCACTTCTAATTACTGTGTGTTCACTGCCATCCACTGCCATCCCTTGTGCAAACAAGCAGTTTGTCCCTCTGGCTCCCAGAGGGGACAGGAACATGCAATTAGGAGGACAATAGCCTGGCATCCCTTCTCCAGGCTTTTCCCAGTGAAAAGAATCACCTTGATGAAGCCATTAAATCCCAGGCATCCAGAACCTCTGGAGGTGTTCATTAAAACTGAAACTCCTAAGACCTATGTTAGATGACACACACAAGGTAACTGTGGTTCCTCTTAAGAAGGGCATAAAGTCAAAAATAAAGAGGCACAGGCAAATTTGACCACTAAGGGGGAGAATGTGTAACCAGCACAGAATCTGTGAGCACAGCAGCTGCCTCGCCACTATCATGTGTCTGTCACAGCCCCAGGAGGGTGGGACGTGGCTGTGACCTCGCTGTAAATCAGCCTGGCCATCACACAGCAGCAATGAAGCCACCTCAGACCCTGCCAGCAAACAGCAGTTTTAGCTATCACCAGGTCTGGTGTGCATCTCTCCTTTGCCTGCTATTCACATGCCTTCTTTTCCTTGCTTCCTGCACAGAATGTGCCAAAGCTTTCCACGCAGCTGGCTCCAGGGTGGTGCTGTGTGGCAGAGACAGTGAGAAGCTCAAAGAGCTGGTGCAGGAGCTTTGTGCCGTGAAGAATCACCGCAAAAACGTGAGTGTGGCACAGGGACAGGCCTGTGGGCTCAGCCTGGATTTCTGCTTGGCTTGTTGCAGAAGTTACAGAATTGCCTGGGGGTTGTTCTCTTGAGCAATAGGAAAAATGCAACTCTGTGGTTAGGGATAGATGCTGGTATAGGAGTACACTGAGCTGGCGTGTCATTCCTTGTAAAAACCCCACAAAAAGAAGCCATCTTGGCTAGAAATGGAAGTGAAAGCACATGAGGGCAGAGTGCTCAGACCCCTTATACCTGCACCTCATACCCTGAATCTGGAAAAGTGACTTTCTGTTGGCTTTTATTTTTTGTCTATGCCTGCTGATAGTGGCTAAGAAAGGTAGTGCTGGCTTCTGCAGAAAATACCTGGATTATGTTTTGCCTTTTTCAGATACATTTCCTTTAATAAGACAACAAGAAACTTTAGTACTTGAGGAAGATTCCCCTTGTCCCATTCTTAGGCTCAGGGATAAGGAACAGGCTACAGGAGCAGAGAAAGACAAGCACAACCTGCTTCTGTCATGAATTCCTGCCACATGGAACTGCTGCACTGCAGCTGCACGGGGTGTGGATGGCCCTGCTCCTGTGCTTCCAGAGCTGGGGATCCCATCATGAGCTGGCACATCCAGCACTGAACTGTGTTTTGCTAACTTTAGTTTATTCACAGACACACGAACCTCACACTGTGGTGTTTGACCTCTCGGACACCAAAACTGTGGTGAATGCTGCTGAGGAGATCCTGAAGGCCCTGGGCCACGTGGACATCCTGATCAACAATGCTGGCATCAGCTTCCGAGGCACAATCGTGGACACAGGACTGGATGTGGATAAGAAAGTGATGGAAACAAATTACTTTGGACCTATAGCCCTCACCAAAGGTACCTGTGATCCACAGGATTTGGCTGATGCCTCTGCAGACCAGCACAACTGAGCACAGCTTCACTTGTGTTTGTAATTGTCCCTGGTACAGCACGGGGTGAAGGGAGGTGTGGGGTTGGCCTGAGGGCATGACTGTGTGGGAAATACCCCACTGGAGATGATCCCTGGCTCCATCTCCTGACTCTAGCCTGACAGGAACTTGGGAGGAGGTCCAGATATCCTGTCTGCACTGACAGAACACTGGAGAACCTGGTGGGGGTTCCAGTGGAGCTGCAGCTTTTTTAGGAAGCTTGGGTTACACAGAAAGCTCAGCCCGGAGCGTGTCAGCTGCAGGAAATGGGAAGGTGTTCTGGTGGCAGGAAAAGCAGGTCCTGCTGCTCACTGTGTGGGAGGGCAGAGCCACCACAGCAGCCCTTGTGCAGCCTCTGGCACAAGGAATCTCCTCACAGGTGAACATCCCAGCCAGACACAGCTTCAGTCAGAGGCTTCCCAAGCACTCTCCCAAACCCTGCACTCAAGAGGGATCTTGTAATTCCCTTCAGCAACTCTGAGTGCTCTGAAAGCTTTGATTCTTGACAGCAGCAATGGCAGGACTGTTGTCTGAATGGGTCTTTTCTGTCCTTTGCTAGCACTTCTCCCCTCCATGATCAAGAGGAGACAAGGCCACATTGTGGCCATCAGCAGCGTGCAAGGCAAAATAAGCATTCCTTTCAGATCTGCATGTAAGTACCTCCACAGAAGATGGGAAAGACATATTTGGGGCACCAGGCTGAATAAATACTTGGCTCCTGCTTCCACATTTAGCTCTCCATGGAACTGGCTGTGTGCAGGGAAGGCAGAGCTGTGCATCACCCTCAATGGGGTCACAAACCACTGACAGCACTCTTAAATACAAAATCTTAGCCCTGTCCTGAAGTTTTTAAGGGATAGAGAAGGAGAATGTTTTGAAAACAGCTTGATAGTCCTATCTTAACACTTGAGAGTGACTGTAATTCCATAGTTTTATGGTATTTTATCCTTGTCATTTGTCTGCATTATCTCCTCTAAGAAAGCAGGAATTTTTTGTTTTAATAAATTACAAAGTGCCATAGTCCAAACAATGTCAGAACTAAAGCCTAAACAATCTTGATCCAGCAAACTCTTCATGCTAAATCAGTTATGACAAGAAATATTGGTGGGATTGCTGAAAAAAAATAGCCTTTTAAAGATGGATGAACTAAGAGGAGAGCATTTGACACACAGGCATCTGTAAATCACTGAAAGTAACCAGAAGTAGAGTGGTGATGGCAAATGGTGGATCAGGAATGATGCTGAGGGGGGAGAGAGCCTGGAATGTCTGAGCCATGGGGTTTTGCAGGTGATGTGGGTCCAGTTGCTCCAGGAAGTGTGTTCTGGGTCCTTGCAGGGTGAGCAGCCTGTGCTGAGCTGGCTCTGGTGCTGCTGGCGTGGTGGTGGCAGTCACAGGCAGAGACCAAGCAAAAGGAGTCACTCAGCCATTTCATGGGGGAGAATCCTGCCCTAGGCCACGCTTCCCTGCTCTGCCTGCCTGTGTCATCTGGTGTTGTCCTTGTGTGCAGCCAAGCCCTGAACCTGCTCTGCAAGTCTCCAGTGCTCAGCACGTGCAGGGCAGCCAGCTCTGCCTTCCAAAGGCTTTGGGTCTCCTTTATCAGGAGTGGGAGGCAGCTTGGGTTCACTCTGGAGTGCTTTGGCAGGGCTGTGATAGTAAGCTCAGGATCCCAGCCAGTTTTCAACTTGAGTTTATGTTTTGTCTTCCTAAATTGCCTCTGACTCCCACTACCTTGTTGCTGCCATTCACTAAACAAAAACAAACGTAGAGGCTGGAGAACAGCTCTTGGGTTCTTGCTGAGAAGTGGCTGCATTGCAGTGAAAAATCCATTCAGAAAGTGAAAATTCCTTCAGCCCTGCTCCTTCTCCTTAGTGGACAGTCCTTTTCCTGTTTTCCAGATGCTGCCTCTAAGCATGCTACCCAGGCCTTCTTTGACTGTCTGAGAGCAGAGGTGGAGCAGTATGACATTGAAGTGACAGTTGTGAGCCCTGGATACATCCAGACAAACCTGTCCCTCAACGCTGTCACAGCGGATGGATCTCGCTATGGAGGTGAGATACCACTCACTGCCCTGTTTCTAAAGCACCTATTTAATAGATAGATAATCTTTATATAATCTGCATGTATTTAGCATTTATTATAAGGTGTATTTGCAACACATGGCCTCTGGTGGGGACATAGCTTAGCCCTGAAGGATCAAAAACCAACTTTGGATGCAGGGTAGGAACAGCAAGCCCCAAAATTTAACCTTCCCAGACAGCAGCTATTGCCTTCTGGGCCAGCCATGAGGAACACCTGCCTGTGCTCCCGTACACAACTGGAGTAAAAACCAAAGCAAGCAGCCTGTGCAGTTAGAACATTCCTAGGAAGGAGCAGGAGGTACCCTAGGAGGAAGGGTGGTACCTCACTGAGGTTTACCTGCTGGTGTTGGTGCTCACTCAGCTTTCCCTTGGCAGTTATGGACAAGACCACGGCCGAGGGACAGACGGCGGCCGAGGTGGCTCAGGTGGTTCTCAATGCAGTGGGACAGAAGAAGAAGGAGGTGCTTGTGGCTGGCCTGACCCCCTGCCTGGCTGTCTACCTGAGGAACCTCTGCCCCAGGCTCTTCTTCACCTTAATGGCATCTAGAGCAAAAAAGGAGAGAAAAGTAAAGGGCTCTTAGAGCTCAGCACCCGAGCAGGGAGAGGCTGAGCCCCTGCAGTCGGCTGGGACATCACTGGAGGTGCTCCTGCAGGAAAATCCTTTCTCAACATTATGTTTACTATTGCATGGAGACTGGGAAGTGGTTTCCCCCACACTGCTGGAAGGCAGCACCTAAACCTCAGCTGGAGAAGGAAGGGTGATTGGACAATGGGGGAGAGCTGCAGGGGAGGGGTCAGGGGAACACTGCAGCCGGGGAGCCCTGGCTGGGACACTCCTCACCTCACTCCAGGCATGCTCAGCTTTACTGGCCTGCTACAAATAAAACCCACCTGTTCTGCCTTCAACCAGCAGAGCTTGGCTGTCCCCACCCCTGTGAAATACAGTCCTCAGCTGGGAGCTCTCGTGATCAATGTCTCATTCCCACTCCTTCCAATCTGATCCAGGACATGCTGCTTGCAGTGGGAAACTTCAGAGCCTCTTCCTGTTAACGTGCTAAGTCATCTGATAAATTAAGCTCAATGCAGTGCCACTTTTAAAGAAGTTACTGATGTATTTGGCCATCATTTTACCTGCCTGAATCATGCCCTACCAATGTACTGGGACAGTTAATTCTGCAGTGACAGCGCTCTGTGAATCCCAGCCCAAGGAATGCACTGGACAGGCAGAGCAGCACAGCAAGGCAGCTGCTGCCAGGACACACTGCACAGGTGGCAGCAGCACACCTGGGCCACCTGGAGCACAGAGCAGCTGTGATCCTGTGGATACCAGGCACTCCCTGGCACTAGAGAAGGATCCATGGGTGCAGAGTGCAGCAGCAGACAAACCCTTCTGCTTTAAAGCAATCACAGATGCTGATTAGGATCACATCCAGTGGGGAATGATACCTGCCTGTTCAGGTATCACTTCAGGGAGCCTGACAGCCTAAAGGGGTACCATGTTCCATTCCTCACCTCTTCTCCTCATGTGAGGGATACCAGCACCACTAGGAAAAAGGAATTGCTGCACAGAGATAGGACATAAATAATCTTAAAATTGAAATAAACTCTGCAAATATAAGCCAAGGTCCAGACCCCTCTTGGCACCTCCATGCATTTGCCATCATTTTCCATGTGTCCTGACTCACATGTCCTGCCTGGGAGTGCACATCTGATGACAAATAATTTAATTGCTATGAAATTAATCCCTTGGTCTACTCCAGCTCCTCACAGCGTGCAACATATGAGGAAGGGAAAACAGGAGGGCTTTGTTTTTTCTTACATCCCTGCAAGGTGCTATTGTACCAGTAGCAGCTGCAGAACATGCTTTATCCCAGCCCTCTTTATGGGACCTGTTAGTTTACACAGAGGATTAGTCACACAAACTCTGATACAGGTGTGCAGGCTCAAAAGGACCTTCTCCTTCAAAAGCCTTTTCTTAACCACTACAGATTTATAAATGATCTCTGAGAACCAGGATGTCTTTAATGATGACAGTGCTGCTGCTCTGTCAGGACATCCATCCTCTGCCACCTTCCCTGTGGCTGAGGCTGCAGCTGTGTCACAGAAAGGCCTGGGGTTGGATTGACAAGTTGAAGCTTTCAGGTGTTTATACACCTTTTTTTCCTGTTAAGATAGGAAAGCAAGGCATTACCTTCTCTGCCTCTCCACAAGGGGAGTGTTGGTGTTAGTTGTGCTTTTCCTTTTCTGTTTCCCATGCCTCAGCTCCTGTTTCTTGGTGAAATGCAGTGCTCCTGCCAGGCTTGTTCAGCTTCTCCATGTTCTGGTGTTTCAGGTCGTGGCCACTCAGGAAGGACCGAGGAGCTGCTTTGCATTCCTGTGTTCCCATCCAGGGCACTGAGGGTGAAACACATCAGTCCTGAGGGAAAAATTATGTGTGGGGAGGTACTGTAGTTACTGTGGGAACTACAGCTCCAAGGCAGGGGTTGCTGAGGGTGTACCCATTCCCTTTGGAAGTGAATTCCCTCTCTGTGACAAGGGCAATGCTGCACACTCCAGAGCATGCCCACGATGGGAGGGTGGGCAGCAAAGCTTCTGAAGGGAGGTTTGTCCCCAGCCACTGTTGATTCCACTGAGCTGCTGGCACTGGGGACAGCAGATACAGCACCACTCCACATGGATGAGAATTTTTGGAAGCTGTTTTACCATTTCACTGTGCACTAAAATACCCCATCATTCTCCCAGATCACCTTGCACAGATACAGCCCTGACTAACAACCAGAATGTTAAGAAGCATTTTAGCTACATTATCACTGAGATTCCTTGGAAAACAAGCCCCTCTGCCCCTCCACCTCAGAATGGAGTAACTGCTGTGTTTTTCAATCACACCTACCCATTGTGACAGCTAAGCTGACTTTTCATCTTTCCTCCTGCAATAAGAGACCCCAGGAAATTTGCTAATTTTGAACTCAACTCTGATGCCAGCCAGGCATTTAGGGAACCTGCCATAGTGATCATTCCAGACCAGGAGAAGCTTAACACAAGAAAGTGTTTGGTGCAGGAAAGGAACTAACAGCCCTGAGAATTGTTCTGCAATGAGTAAAAAAAAGACCAGGAGCACCTTTGGTGTGGCCAGCACAAAGGTATTTCAGGACCTTCTGTAGCAATAAGCAGTATTAGCTGTGGCACATGTGCCACTGGCTTCAAATCCATCCAGCAGGGACTCTGGAAACACATCAGGGTGGAAGGGCAACCTGCCCAGCCTGGCCTAACCACTGAAAGATGGAGTAGTTTCATTTCTTTGCCTCCTCTCTGCCAAGGCAACTGTACATTGTTACTATAAATAGACACTCTGTATCCCAGCTTCTTTTAACCTTGGAGGGAGAGATCTCAGCCACTGTACAAAGGCTGCTGCCACCCAGAAATGTCTCACTGCCACTGCAGCTCCTGCAGCCCACTCGGGTACAGCTGCTGGTGCTGCTGGCAAGGACTGAGGACACCCTGCAAGCCCAGTCTGCCCAGCACACACACAACGGGCTGCATGTCCTGCTGACAGGAAAACTGCCCCAGCAGAGAAGCACAAGTCAGAACACGGTCAGAACAGCCCATGGAGGCGAGGACAGGGAGAGTCCTTGGTGCCTGCTGTGGCAATTTGGAGAGATAAAGACAGAAAGGCAGAATTTGGGGTCTGACTCCTGTCAAGGTCAGTGTTTCAGCAGTGAAGGTCAGACTGCAGCTCCCACTGGGGCAGGGAGCACACAGAGCACAGGCAGCTCCCACTGCAGCCCTTTGCTCTCCTATTTCAAATGTAACACCTGGAGCTGTGCCAAGCTGGCCCTGCCAACACCAGCCACACCTATTCTCCATGTGGTGGGAGGAGATTACAGACAGCAAGCCCCTTATTTTTTAAAAATAACTGACAGATCTTGCAGAAGAATAAATGCTTCCCATTCTAAGAACAAGATTTTGAGTTTAGAGCTAAAGAAATGAATTAATGCACAGGAATTAATTCTAAAATTTCAGGTAACACAGTTACAAGATGCAGTTATGTGGATGCCTTGCAGCATGAGCAAGCAGCTCCAGTGTTCCAGGCAAAAGCAGTGGAATTGTGTGGTCAGGGCACAGCGCAAAGGCAGGACAAGCAAGCTCCCAGCTCAGCATGTGGCTCAAGGCATTTCAGAGATGTGTCCACCTTAGGAAGAACTCACAAGAACTGAGCAGAATGTGTTTGTAGCAGGACACTTCAAGTGATATCACTATGATAACAGTGACAAGAGAGCAAGAACATTTGAAATTCTCATCCTTTAATGGGCAATGATAACTTCTGGCTGGTTCTGTGTAATACAATTAAACAATATACTTAAATGTTTCCCAAAAAAAAAAAAAAGAAAAAAAAAAATAAAAAAAAAACAAAAAGAAAAAAAGAAAGCAGCTCTCACATCCCTTCTTTCTATTGCTTTCTTTCATCGACATTCTGCTGCTGAATTGGACTCCCCTGGCCTAACATACGTATCTCAAGTCACCACACATCCACATCTCAAGTGTAACGAAGAACTGAAAAACCTTGGTGCACCAGTGATGTGTTATTTGAAAAATAACAGCTCTATTAAACCAAATCCTTCCCAGTCTCCACCGCTTCTCAAAGAGGAAAAAACAAAATGTTACTGTGGGAGTCTTAATACACTTGTCTTTGTGGGTTTCTCTCTTCCCTGCTGAAGTCATACAGCATAGAGTTCATAGATCTTCTTTACACAGTACACCAGGGCAGCGAGTGCTATCGTGTTGTGCAGTCTCTTTCTGTGCAGGTCGTCCTTCCTCACCAGCACCACGGGAGTGGACGAGGTGAGCGTATGCAGGGGCAGGCGCGAAAGTTTATAGGCGTCGTACTCGACCTGGTACTTGCAACAGGGATCAAACTGCCAAGAGATCCCGTAGAGGGTGCAGCAAGCCACGCTCAGCACTCCGGCGGGCAGGGAGATGTAGTGAGAATAATCTCCCGGCAGTGCCAGGGGGGTGAAGAGGCAGGTGGTGCCCGCCAGCACGGCCGTCTTGTGCAGGCAGTTCCCCACGGTGATCCAGCGCGCCGTCTCGTCGCCGATGCGCGTGGGCTCGATCACGATGTACTTGTACTGCGCTTCCAGCGCCTGCTCCAGCTCGTACTCAAACTGGTCCTGAGCGTTCTCCCCGTTGTAGATCTCGTGCACAATGTAACAGTCCGTGGAGGACAAGGTCACCCTGGTAAGGGGAAATGAAGAATTAAAACCACAGGGCGGAAGGACGGGGCCGTTCACCCACCCGGCTGCGAGAGCGGGACACAGGTGCCCCGAGTGAGGGCAGCCCCTCAAGGTCACTGCCTCTGTTTCACAACCAGCAGCTTCTCAACTCAAGCTTCATTTCACATCAGCTGATCGCTCCTGCTGTACAATAATTCATCCCAAAAGAAGGCAATGTGTTTTTCTTACCTTCTCCTAACTCGGAGGATCTAGAACTAGGGTCTTGTAACAGTCCTGAAATGGTTTCTCACATCGATACCCAAGCAGTTTCTTTGGAGAGAGCAGAAGTGTCACACCTCAGTGACCACAACACATCACTGAACAAACCACACAGACTTCAGGAGCTTTCACAGAAACCAAGACAAGCAGCTCATTGATCAGGAGGATGAGCTGCTCTGGGAGGGCTGGAGAGAGGAAGCATCTCCAGATGAACACATTTGCTTTCTGATGCAGCTTCTATTTAGTCCTCCATATTAACGCACCCTAGTAAATCCATGGTAAATCCAACAAGGATGGCCAAGGAACACTGCTGAAAGGGAAGGCGAAGAAGGCAGCAGAGCACTCAGTTTGTGGCAGAACACTTCTCTCCCTCTCCTCAACTGGGATGCAGCAAAGCAAGACACAAGTTTTTAATCCAGGCAGGTCTAAGCAGTGAAAGAAGAGCTGCTCACTTCACCTGGGAGCACATTTTCTACTCAGGGGATACAGGGAACTTGTACTGGAGCAGCAGCTTTCAGCTACCTAATGTCACATCATTCTCTACCTTCCCTCTACCCTCTTCACCACATCACCTTATAGCTGCAGCTACATTCATGTACAGACTGCTAAGAAATAGGATTATGACTGTATACCTGCTCTAAGAAAGGGTAAAAATCTATCCATCAGAACCAGGCAAAATCCTCCCTTCGAAGCAGAAATGAATATTTCTGACATCCTTGTGCTTAACCAGAGCAAAACTGAGCACGTGGCCTAGCACAGATAAAAATATCTAGCAGATTCCTTCAGCAGCAGGAGAACAAATCACACATCTGACCTAATCACAGCAGACAAAACAGCCTCTTCCCAACAGCATTTAGACCCCCGTGATACCGGGAGGAACACACTGCTGATGTGGAGAACAGAATGAGCACTTTTTGCTCCATTAGTACAGTGGTACTTATGTGCATGCACTGGAAAATAAGGGAGAAAAATACACATTCACAAGCTGCTGTTGCCAAACATTATCCTTAATGTGCAGCTCCACTCAGGCTGCAAAGGGGATTGAGCAGTGGCCAGCTGTAATCAAGAATATTGTTAAATTACAAGCTGTTGCAGACATGGCTGGGTTTGTAACAGCAGCAAACATCAACCAGCAGGACCTGAGAGGCACCACCCTCTCCCAAAGCAGAGTCATAAGCAGTTTCATTAAAAGTCCAGCTGGAATTTATATAACCTACAAGGAAAACTCAACTTACAATGATGTTATTGAGTTCCTTGCAGTGCATTTCCCCCTTGGCCTGTTCATGGGTAGAAAGAAAAATAAAATTCCACCTTAATTCCGTGTATGCCGGGGGCTTCTTTAGGGCAATGAGCTTGTCAGGCATTGTTGGGAAAATTACCATTAACCCTTCTGGCACAGGATGTGGTGGGCTCTGATGTTCTGCAGTGAATTGAGAGGTATTTAGAGGAAAAAAAAAAACAGTAAGGACAGGACCTGTGTAAGGAATTTCTAACAAGAAACCAGTTAAGCAGGTGTTGCACTGACACCAAGGACACAGCTGGTCACGGTTTCTGCCAAGGATTCTTTTCCCTGATAACAGCTGCTCCAAGTGCAGCTTCTTCCAAATCAAAAATTCCAGTTTCATTGCAAAAGACATATAGAGGCTTAAGGTAACTGCACACCACCGCCCATGACTTTGTGAAACCACTTGCTAGGGCATAATGACTTCATGGAAAAGCTATTGCTGAAAGGCATTTTCAAGCTGGAAGCCAACCCAGAGCTAACACAACCCTCCAGACAAAATTGATAATTCCAACAAGGAGCTTTTGGCTTTTGGACACTTTCAGTGTTTTGTAATACCTAGGAACATGCAGATGGGTCTGCAAAGTAGAGAAGCAGAATCCAAATTCAACTAAGAACTTCCCAGAAACTTAGGAACCGCACAGTTGTTGTCATTCCAGATCTCCCTGTCATCACTGGGAAAACATGGATGAAGTGAGCCCATTCCTTCCCTGCCTGTAAAAGAGCCATGGGAACTGAGCTTCTAACTCCAGGAATTCAGGATCTACATTATATGGGATTTCTCCAGGCTCAGCACCAGGACAGGTGGCACAAACCCATCAGCCTCATTTCTCCTTGTTCAGCACTTGCCTCTTCTTCCCTCTGAACACCCCTTTTTTTCCTTTCACCATCATTGCACAAGCAGAGCCACACCACAAGCAGCCACCTGTCAGCAGGAATCCAACAGACTGGCCAGAGGCAGCTCTGTCCATCTCCTCTGGAATTTTTTGGCTTGCCAGGCTCTAGGGCTTTATAACAAAGAAGTCAAGAGAAGCACAGTCCTCCAATGCCAAAACAAGCAGAATTTAAAGTATGTTCTGCTGGGAAAACTATCACTGGGAACTGAACAGCACAAAGGCTTCATCCCTGAAAAAGTCTGCCCCCCAACTGTGCTGTTTCTCCAAATGAGTCCTCTAAAATCAGAATAAATCTCTATCAGAGTGCTGAAGCTGCAAATGACAAAACAGCCAATCCAAAGATGACAAATGAAATTATATCTGCTCATAGAGGACGTGAAGAGTCAGCAAGGCAGGCAGCAAGTCTCTATTTCTGAAGAGGGAAGTGGGGTTATCATGTATTATTTCCACACAAGAAGTGACTGCCCCTGGAGCAGGGAAAGCTGAAAACTGTTTGGATTTCAGATGATATAGAAAGAGACACAGATATGTGAGCATGAGGAGGTTTCAGCTGAGGACTTCACAGAGGGAACTCTCCTGACACAGCCTTTCCATTGAGCACAGCAGCTGCACATGAACAAATCCAGTCAAAGCAACTGGATTTGCTCAAACACTGGAGGCCATGGAGTTTGCCTTTTGGAGCTTGTCACCCACCCCCAGCCATGACAAACACAACTGCAGAGCTGTGCAAGCAACTCGGAGCTGGCATCCACCACTTTTCAAGTGTGGGATTTTATATGAACTCTATTTTACTTAAAAGAATAGTAAATAACCAGAGACCACCTAATGCCAGAAGACATAAAATACTGCCAGGTGTTCAGGTTGTTTACTAGACAGACCAGAGCATAAAACCAGTTGTTAATATTATTCAATCAAATTATTTTCCAGGATCTGTCTCCCCACTCCAAATAAGTGGGCACAGTTAAAAAGTTATGCAGTTGCTTCGTAGGAATAGTTCTAGGCCTTATATTCAAATATTTGTTCTATTGCAGCTTCAGGCATTCTGTATTTTAGAACTTTTAGTGTCTCATTCTTGGTGCTGAATGAATGCCTAGATGAGGGAATGTGACAGAACTCTCAGCTATTCAGCACAGCAAGATGAAAATCACTTAAAACTCAACGATGTCAAATTTTGGTATTTCCAAAGTTATAAATAAAGAATCCATTGTTAACAGAACTACAGCAGCAGGAGGGGCAGAAGTGTCTGTGTTAGCTATACAGCAAGCTTCAAATTACATTTGGATTGTCTTCCTAACATGGGAATATGTGAGAGCACCAGGAGAGGGTGAACAATAGCAGCTCCAGCTGTTCATCAAATCCTGAAGTGGTTTGCAAGGAACCTCAAAGCCCATCCAGTTCCAACTCCCTGCCATGAGCAGGGATACCTTCCACTATCCCAAGCTGCTCCAAGTCCCATCCAACCTGGCCTTGGACATTTCCAGGGATCCAGGGGCAGCCACAGCTTCCCTGGGCAAACTGTGCCAGGGCCTCACCATCCTCACAGGGAAGAATCTCTTCTGAAGCTGCAGTCCTCAGAGTAATTCCATTACTCTGCCTCCACCTTGGAAGCAGGCTCCTGAAAACAGCAGCCTGCCTGGTAAATGGAAATTTCAGTTGGATAGTCTTTATGGATGAAGAAATAAGTAACATTCCAAAGAGAAGGCACAATGTCACTCCATGTGAAAAGATCTTCTGTTTTGCCAAGTAGCAAAAGCAGAAACAAAAGAACAGAGGACTGAGAACAAGGCAGGGGAAAACATCCTGTGAGAACCCTCAGCATCCTCCTACCACTGCCCACCTGCAGGAAGAAGGACTGACCCTCCTGAGTTTGCTGTCTTCACCCTAATGGCACTGCCAGACACACTTCTGGTGAGGGTTTCAAGTTTTCCAGCTATCTCAGTTTGCAAATGCTCAAATCACACTTGGAAACAAGCTCCACAAGTACAGTTCTGGGCAAAAATAAAAGTTCTTTTGAGCCTCTCCCATAACACGTAGGTCATGTTCTGTTCTTCCCTGGGCAAGAGTTTTGCTCAGGGCACCAAACAATCAGATTAACTGAAAATGAAGACCAGTCTGATAAGTAGTTAAAAAAAAATAGAAAGGAGAAGCTTGCAACAGTGTGATAACACCTGGTCACAAGCAGCACACACAGTCCAGCTCAGCAGTGCAAAAGGGGTTTCATGCTGGCTGTGCAAGATCTCAGAAAAAGGACATTACAGATGGCCAGAGCATGTCTGGGAGCATTGTCAGCATCTCAGCCAAGCTGGAGGAAGTCAGCAGAGTCAAGGCATGAAAAATTCAAACACTAAACTTCACCCCCTCCAACAAAAATCCTTTCTGAAGTTTAATTTAATTTCAAGATTAAGGAATGAGCTGTGGCCTGGCTTTAATTCTCAGTGGAAATATTCCACGGCCCAGTCATATTCTCCAGTGCACATTTCTACTCGGGATATGGTGCACAGAGAGCACAAACACATCCCTCCCTAAACACCTGGAGAATTGTTCCTCTGCTGAAGGTCCCCACAATCTACCAGGCTCAAACCCTCAGCCAGGGCTGTCAGGCCTGGGGCTTTAAGAAGGGCACTCAAGCAGAGGAAGAACAGGAAATGCAGGGCAATAAAGCAAGACTTCAATTCAAAAGATGCACCTTGAATTCAAATAGGAAAAAGGACAGGTGAACATTGGGAAGCTCTTCAAGCAGCCTTAGGGAGGGACAACATTCCCTGAACACTAAGGAAAACATCACCAGACCATTACAACAAATCCAGCCCCCAGACAACAAGGAGGTGTCAATTTTAAGTCAACTAATGATTAGCCAGGCTGATGGAAATAGGTCAATCATTGCTGCAAGCAGAGTACCAGAAATCTGAGCAGTGCAGGTAGGGAAAGGAGAGCTCTGTGAGGGCACAGAGGAGCCAGTGCAGGCAGTGGGGATGACATGAAAGCTGTTCTTTCCAGAGTTTGTCAGAACATCTCCCAGGGGAACAAACAACATGCTGTCCACTGCTCTGGCGGGCACCGGGCTGCCTTTTATACAAAAACACCCAGCACAATCCAGTGTCTGTTCTGTATGAAAAAGTTGTTTTGGTCTACAGATTAACAATTCCCTTTAGACAGGCTCCATTAAAGAGTCTATCCAGAATGAAGAAAAACAAATATTTAGTTGGTTCCCTTCAGTGTTTTTGGTTATTTTGTTTAACATTATTATTTCACCACTAGGCCCAGCTGGAGTTCACAGTCAACATCCTTTGAAATTCACGTCCTTACATTCACTCCTAGCAAGGAAAGCACTTTTTAACCAATTACAGCTTTCTCTGTATCAATAAAGTAAACTTATGAAGGGACTCAGTCTCCACAGATACGCTGGTCTTTTTTTTTTTAATAATTTTAAATGAAAGCTGCTCTAGTCTTGCAGCTGACAGGATTTTATTCAGTACCAAGTCTCCTCACACCACCTCCAACACACAGATGCCTTTTAGAGCGGCTGGCTGACAACTACAAACACTCCTTGAAGCAGCTCAGTTACCAGGAAAACTGGATCAGCACATTCAGTTCAAAGGAACGTGTCTTTGGACAAGAATCCTGCCCAGAGTAAGAAAACTGTATTCACCCTATAAAAAGCCATCATGTGATGACATCAGGTCTGTCAGCCTTTGCACAACCGGTGCTGCAGCAGCCCAGCAGGATGGGCAGGTGTGGCTCGGGATCAGCCACTGATGGAGAGGCACAGGCCCACTCATCCACATCTCCTGGAAGCAGCACCTCGCTGACATCACCCAGCACCTTCTGGAATTATCCTCCTGTCATGTTGGTACAGGGTGACACCTAAAGAACCACCAGCTTTTGATGGGGATTGTGAAAGGCTGCCCAGGGGAGGATCTGCTGTTCTGTTCTCTTCCATACCCTTCTCGCTGGCAAAGGAAAAATAATGCAGCAGGTTCGTGGAGTGACTCGTGTTTAGGAATATTTCTGATCATCAGATCAAGAGCAATCACAGCTTTGAAAAAAGATCATCTCAAACAACAATTAGATTATTGTACAGGTCACAGACGAAGTTACACAGTAACAACTCACTTTTAAGTCTGCGTCAGTTTTCACCCTGGAAGAATAATTGAAGTTATTAAGTATTCTTTTCCATATTCTGTTTCTTCCCTTCTGCTGGGAGGACACCTCTGCCACATGAAAAATCCACATGGAAACTCCACACCTCCTGTGCTGGGGCAGTGCCAGCACTGGGTGCAGACAGTTTTACCACTGTGGTATTCTTAGTTGTTTATTTAAACCAGGCTGATGCAGGAATTCCATTGGCCCTTCCAGTTCAATTACTTTTGAATTCCCTGAACACAGGCAGCATTCCTGCAATTCACATTAATGCCAGAATTTTCAGGGCTACTTGTGGCTCTCCTTGGCCTTGTAGATTCAACAGCATCAAAGCAAACACCGTTGGATCACAGCAAGGGAACAAAGTGAAGCAAAAAACCACAACACAAATTAAGGGGGATATCAGAGTTTCTAATTAGGAGGGATATCAGAGTTTCGAGGCGAGGCGGCAGGACAAAGGAAAACTCAGAAAACAGTGCAGCAGCTTTCAGCAGCTGCCGGTTACATCAGTCAGCCCTGGGGCAGAACAGAAAAATGCCAACGTCAGGAAATGCGGGATAAACCCAGACATTTTCAGCAGGTGGAGAGTTGTGCACACAGATTTTAAAGTAGCTCGACCAGACACCGTCTTAAGCTGTGCCAGGGGAGGTTCAGGTCGGACATTTGGAAGGATTTCTTCACGGAAAGGGTGATTAAATACTGGAATAGGCAGCCCTGGGAGGTGGTGGAGTCACCGTCCCTGGAGGTGTTTAAGGAAAGACTGGGTGGCGCTCAGTGCTCTGGTCTGGGTGACGGGGTGGGGATCGGTCACAGGTTGGACTCGATGATCTCAGAGATCTTTCGAACCTAACTGATTCTGTGAGCTTCCCATCTGTCTCTTTTTCCCATTTCAAAGTTGCGATTCCCAAACTTCCACCGCTGCTCCGTGGGAATTTCCAGCCTGTGCTGGCCGCTCCTCCGCCCCGGCAGAGGCCGGAGCGCGGTACCGAGCTCCCTGCCCGCCGGGGCCCCGGCAGAAGGAGGTCACCCTGGAGGACTCGCCGCTCCCTCCCCGCCTTTAAAAATAGCCGTGGACGGAAGGAGCCTCCCGGGGCCGGCCCTCCTCTACCCGGCCCCCAGCACCGCATCCCGCCGCGGGCAGCG
>WEIU01022712.1:184290-196532 GCA_013389925.1 Aegithalos caudatus | reverse complement strand
GGGGCTCGGCTCGGTTCGGCCCCGCCGCCCGGGATCTTCCAGCCGGTGGGAGGAGCGCGGCGGCGAGTCCCGGCCTGCCCCGCGGCCTCGCCATGAGGGGATGTGGCTGCTGAGGGTGGGCACCGCTCGGCAGCCTGAGCATCGCCTCGTGTTCCTGGTCCAAAAAATCCAGGAGCTTTCTTCCCTGCAGGGGACTGGGTGCTCGTGCAGCACCTCCCTGGAAGGAGAGGCTGGGCGGTTTTGGGGTGAATTTCGCCCCCTTAATAAATCTCGAAAGAGGAGCAGTGAATGGGGAGGCTCCCCTGCTGCCATTCTGAGGAGGAATAAATCACAGAATCACTTAGGCAAAGACCTCAAGATCATCAAGTCACTATAAAGTTTATAACCAAACGCTCGCCTAGAATTGCAATGTAGGCTTGCTACTGCCAGAGGTTTCTCAGCTCCTGTGGATCCCTCAGGTTTTGTGGGCGACCTGTACCGCGGTGCTTGGGTTGGTTATCTCCGGGATGCTTGAGCCTCTGCAGGGCTCCCTCTTGATTCCGGCCGGATTTCTCCCAGAAGAGAAACCTTTTTTCTCAGGAATTTTAAGTTTTCACTTATCAAACAGCAGCTCTCCGTTCTGTACTCCCCCTTTCTTGGAGCCCTCCTCCAGCCTGACAGCGCACATCAGGAGACAGCGCTGGCTCTGCATCTCCCGTTCCTAGAAAAGCCCTCTTTTTGACAACATTATTCCCAAGTGATGTAATGTGACTGAAGAGAACAAACCCCTGGCTGCCTCCACCTTCCCAGGCATCCTGAGGCTGTTCTTCCAACCTACAGGGCCCTCCCACACCGCTGCTCTCTCAGCTGTATTTTGGGGGGCAGCTGTTTTGGGGGAGGTAAATGCTGCATTCACAGGAACAAGGAGGTGTTTGGGAAGCGTGCCCAGCCCGGCAGAACGTGCAGCAGAGCTGGGACAGGCCGGAGCACGGACTGTCTGGAATGTGGAATGTAAACAGAGTGTGTTACCAGCAACAGCCCAGCTACAGATCCCAACCACCCGTGCTATCCCTGGGGAGCAGCAAACCCCACGCTCCTGCTGCAGCCCAGGGGCAGCTTGTCACACTGGATCAAATCATAACTGTTCTCCACACCAACCTTCCCGGCAATTTGAGTTACCCAAACTCCAGCCTCAGCCTCTGTAGCCTTCACACAGCATTGGGAAAGTGACACAAATGCCCTGCTAGGATTCTGAATGCTGAGTGCTCAGGCTGTGCTCCCAGCCCTGAGGAGTGCTGGCTCCAGGAGAGAAGTGCCTGGTGTCCCTCTGAGTCACCTGCCTGCCCACCTTACACTGGACAAACACAGAAGCTGGATATTTAAATATTTTCATGCCCATCTTAAAACAGTGGACATAAACACTTGAGTGTCTGCTCATTTGCAAGACAACTCGCAAAGACTGGCCTGAAATCCCAAGGAAGAATGATGAAGGCGAGCAGGGCTGGATCAGCTGGCAAAGGAGAGGAACCAGTTGTGATCCCGCTCACCCTGAGCTCTGCACAGTCATCACGAGGTCAGCCAGGCCTGTGACCTCAAATAAAACACAATAATTTCACCCCTTACCTACTCTTCATTTGCAATGGGAGCGTGTGGTTCCCCCCAGCGCAGCACAGCCACTGCAGCTCAGTTAAGCCACACTTTTATTGTATTGTATTCCATGCATTATGTTCATGTTTTATAGTATGACAGAGGGAGGGATCAAGATAAATGTTAAACATAAACAAGAGCAGAAAGGTCGTTTGTAACAGGTCCTGAGAAGGAAAGGCACATCGTAACCACCGAATCCAACAGAACGGAAACCTTGGACAGAGGAAGACAACGCTGGAGAGCGGATGAGGGAGGGGGTGTTTCAAGTTGGGGGCTGTGGAAGCAGGTTTGACAGCCACCTGCATTCACCCACCCACCAAAGGTCTGTAGTTCAAACGGGTTTGGGGAGCTCAGTATTCAACCAAACCACTTCCACGCTCCTGTTGCCCGGGGAGAGTCCAAAATCCCAAACTCCTCCAGGCTTAATCAGCACCAAGGGGCAGCACAGGACTCAAAGCTCCTTTCTGCAGAGACCAGCTAGGAAAAGGCAGCTGGTGGGGAGGCAGGGAAGGGCTACCCAGCACCGAGGGACCCCGAGCCGGGTCCCACCCAACCCTGGACCGCGGCATCGCTGGTGACGTGCGGGTATTGCTATTCACTGGCGTCGAGGAGGAGGGAAGGCTGGGACACAGCATGACACAGAGCACGGAGAAATGGTTGGCACAGACACTGGCACACGTCTCTGTCAGGTCAGGGGTTGTAGCACCTCGAAGGGAAGCAGCAGCAAAACAGTGTGCTGTGCCTGATTTAAGGCAGCCGTGGCTGCGGGTGATCCAGCGCCGGGAAGCACGAGGTTCCTGCCAGAGCAGCACGAGGGGCTCCAGAGCCAGGCTGGACACTGGGAGACTGCCCAGACAGTGAGCACAGCACAGCCTCCAGCGAGCTGACACAACTGGGAGCTGCTGGAGACTGCACACAGTGGAAATGAGCACAAAACCAGGACAGAGGCTCATAGCACTGGGCTCAAAACATCGCTCCCGAGCACCCAGCCCTGCTGTGGCAAAGACACGAGTGTCTTATCTTGGCTTCCAGGGGGGAAAACAGTTCAGCTTCACCTTGGAATCAAGAGAAGGGATGGTTCAGTCATCACAGCAGTACCAGACCCAGCCTTGCTCCTGTAACTATGTGTTGAAATGTGTTCTGCATTTTAAAGAAGGAACATTTAGCAGCCCACATTTCTTCTTGAGCCCCTTTAGTTTGTTACCTGCCACCCTTTCCCAGTCCCTCAAAGCCATGCTAAAGGTCACAAGCCTGGGTGAAATAAGCAGCAGGGGGGCAGAAATGAAGCAGAGACAGGGCTGAGCTCAAGGTCTTTCCTGAGCAGCACAAGGCAGAGGTGGCCTGTCCCCTGGCACAGGCGGTGGGCATGGGCAGGGGTCTCACAGCCTGCAGTGTGCAGGGCAGGGATGGAGTTTGGGAGGTTTGGGAGCCTGAGAGGGCTGCACTGTGCTGGTGAGGGGCAGCCCAAAAGCACAGGGAAGCAGCAGGGGTTCCCCTCGAGCCAGTGTCCAGGGACAGCTCAGGCTGAAATCCTGACACAAGGTATCCATCTCTGGCTATCCCAGCCAGGAGAGAAGATTGTAGGAGTTTTTGCCTTTGCTACCATGGACTTTGTGCTGGGCTCTGGGAAAGGGCTGAGCTGCCTCTCACCTGGGGCTTCAGTCACTCCGTGGCACAGATTGTAAACTTTAGTCCCTGCTGAGCTAAGCAAGGTCTGGATTTGGTCTCCAGGTGAGAGGCTCTCCTGCCTGGCTGCAGCCCCCAGCTGCTGCTCAGGGCTGGGCATGCTGAAAACATCATCTCCCTCACCACAGCCCTGCCCTGGGACACCACAAAATCCTGAGAGCTCCGTGTGAGATGCTCTGAGGTGTAGCTCAGCCCCTCCAGGCAAAGCAGGACAGGCAGCGAGCTGGAACCTGGCAGGGCCCTGCCATCATGGTGTTACCTCTACATCTGAATGTGGCAATGCTGGGTTGTGCTACAGAATCATCATCCATGGAGTAAGAGCACAAAATGAGGGTGCTCCTGCTGCTGGCCAAGGTCCCCACGGTGCCACCAGTGCCCTGAGCTTGGAGCTGTGAGGAAGCCACTGAGCAGAGAGGTAATGCCATGAGCCAGGGCTCCTCTCCAAAGGCTGTAAGGAGAAGCCATTGGAATCCACATGGATGCAGCTGCCTCTAGCACTGAACCCTGGAGATGGGCCAGGAACAGTCCTGGAGGCCTCACCCTGCTGCTCTCAGGATGTCATGATGGGGCTGACTGGGGCACTGAGAGGGATGCAGAGATGGAGAAGAGGGAGATGGGGGGAGCCTTCCTCTTCATCTGCAGGAAGCCACCTTGGTGCCCTGGGATGTCCCTCATTGCTTAGGCCAGGGTTGGCTGTGGGGCTGGTCTCTTCTCCTGAGCAGGCTGTGTCCACACCAAGGGCAGGAAGACAGGAATAACAGTCCATGGCTCTGTGGGATGCCACTTCAGGGTTGTCTACAGAAGCTGGGCAGGAGCTGGCATCTCCAGGGAGCAGCATCTGCAACTCAGCCACATTTCTTCCTCTGCACAGACTCTGCAGTCCATGTCCACTCCTCAAAGGGCTCTTGTCTCTGGGCTCGAAGGTGTCACCATCCCAGTGTCTCCACAGCCAGAGCAGCAAAGCCCTCGAGGTGCCACCATGGTCCACATGTTCTTGTGTGTATTGCATGTGGGCTTGGACACGGCTTGGTGCCCAACAGGTGCTGCAGGGGATGAACCTGACAGGGCTGGGGCTCCTCCAGCACCTCCCTCTGTCCCACAAAGCTTAATCCACAGCATCTCCCCAGCTTCCAGGAGGAAAGGGGGGGCTGGCACCCCATGACCACCCCTAACCAACATCCCCCAGCAAGTTCAGAGCTGTCGCCACGCAGAGCGGAGAGGATGAGGTGCAGAACAAGTCATCCCCTGGCCTTGTGATGGAGTCTGGTGGAAAAATCACCCTCTTCTATCCCCTGGCTTGTGGAAAGCACTGGGGGGCACCACGTGTGCCCAGAGCCAGCCCGGCCCAGGGGCTGCAGCCACGCTCACACGTGGGCAGAGAGCGGGAGCTCGTGCCCACACTCACGCACCGCACGGACACGCTTAAGGAAAACGGGAATTGCGAGTGTGGGAAGGGGTTTCCTGAGACTGTGGAGAAGCCAAGGCCGCGTTGAACAGTCAGGGACTGGTGTGCTGGTGTGGGAGCAGTCCTGCCTTAAGGCTGCAAGTGTTCCAGGTACTGCGGCAGCGGGTTCTCCTTGACGTATTTCTGAATGTACCAGCACGTCAGGTGGGCCTTCAGGTCCTCCTCCACCACAAAGTCCAGGGCTGCCTGCAACCAACGGGGACCAGATGAGTTACAACCAGCACCCCCAGCCTCTGAAACCTCGTGGGAGTTCTGTAGCCCTCACCCAGATGGGGGAAGCAGCAGGGGTCCCTGAGATACCCATGTGAGGGGAGAGCAGCGCTGTCCTGCCACAGCCACCACCTCACCAGAGTCCCCAGTTTAACCCTCAACACATCCAGCCTGGTGGATGCTGCAGGTGACCCAGCCCACCTTCATCATCCCTTTGTCCCTGCTTACAGGGCCAGGGAGCAGCTGTACCCCAAAGCATCACCCCACAGTCCCCCCACCCTTGTGCTCATGGCTCCTCAGCTCTCCCTGCACCGCCCAAGGCAGGCAAAGGCTCATGAGGGCAGTGAAAGTTTGAGAGGAGGGGTCCAGCTTGAGCTGAGGTGAACCATCAGCCCTTGCACAAGGGTTTTTTTGCTGAGAGGAGGAATGGGCCAAACCTGGGCAAGTGGCTGGATTTGCTGACACTTACCCAGCTCCTTTTGCCACGAGAAACAAGAATGTCTGACCCCAGATTTCCAACTGCCCCATCTCCCATCAGAGCAGGATTCCCACAGGGCACACACGCAATTCCAAGGTGATGGGGTCTGGCTTCAGCCAGGATCTTTACCCACAGCTGGGATGGCAGCAGCTCTTGCCCTTGTGGGTTGCTGGGGTCGTACCTTTGCCAGGTGCTTGGCTATTCCTCTGCCCCGATAGGCATCCGGCACTTCCGTGTGCTGCAAGTCCACGATCCGCTTCCCCACGTACTCGTAGAGCAGCACGGCCTTGTCGTGGCAACCTGAGGGGTGGGAGAGAGGATTGAGGGTTGGGATGTCCCCAGAGAGCCCCACTGCAGTGGATGGGCAGTTTTGGGACTGCTACAGCATCCCTCGTGCCCATGGGAATGGCTCTGGTGCTGGGTCAGAGACTTTGCTTGCAGTGACACCTGGATGTCCTCACTGGTCCCCCTGAGGGGTGAGCAGAGCCAGGTCTGCTCCTCTTTCCCCTGGAGCAGGAGCATGTTTTTGACCCAGCCCTGAATCGATGATGCCAACACAACATGTTTAGGGTAGGAAGGAGATATGTTGATGGTGGAGGAGAGCAAAAAGAAGAGGGGGGAAAAAAACCCAAATCTGACCCAGGTAAAAGCCAATTAATTTCTCCTCTAGCATAGAGGATTTTTTTTGTTGTGGCACATGAAACAGGACAAGACTCCTTGGTCTGGTGTTGTAGCATTGTCTAGACACGTTTTGGGGAAGATGCTGGGGAGGTGAATCCCACAAACACACAGGAAAGAGCACACAGGTGTGCAAGGGGGGCTGTGCACACAAATTTACATGTACACACACACACACAGGCTTCCTGTTTCAACACCCTGACCTTTCTCACAGCAGCTCAGTTACAGGAAAAAAGAAGTTTCAGCTCATGTATAAATCAGAGGAGTCAGAACACCCCTCTAGTTTCATCCACAGAACCTGAGCTTCTGCCTTGAGTGCAAAAGCAAATGTTTCGTTTCTAGAGAGTTTTTGTACTTAAAAGTGAGTTTCAGAAATGCAAGATCCCAATCGAAAGAGACAAGTTTGATTAAAATAATGGAAACTTCCTTCTCTCCAATGTTTTTTTAAGGCTGAAGGGCTGCAAAGTTCACCTGCATTCAGGACCTGCTTTATACATATAAATATAATATAATATAAACATATAATACTTTATATCTGCTCAATACACTCTATTTCACTGCATTTCAGCTGACAACTCCAGCCCAGTTTGCCTCATCCCTGTATTCAAGAGAAACTAGAAATGAGCCCATTGGAATTTTGTGTTTCCAGAGAAGCAGCTCAAGCTTTTATTCCTGCTCCTTTTATGCAGACACTCAATTCTCCTACACTGGATGGAAACCTTCACATTTCCAGCCCAAGTTTATTCCTGCTGGTTTCTGCCCACCCGTTCTTGTGCCAACATTGTTCTTGGGTGGACATAAATAATTTCCCTCCCTGCTGTTCCCCCAAGTATTTATAGGCTTCAGTCCTGCCCCTCACAGCTCTGGTTCACCATAAAGCCAAGCTCTTTGAGTTTCCCCCAGACAGGAAAGAGGGAGCACAGCAGTGTTTCTCCATGTGGATCCAGGCACCCCAAAAAAGCCAAGGCAGCAGGTGAAGCCCTTCCCCAGCAGCACAGACCTGTCTTGCTGGAGGGAAACCTGCCCAGGCTGGGGCATGAGGTGCCCTCACCCTCACAGAGCATTTGGTGGCAGCTCTCAGGGGTGGCAAGGGCAGAGTTGGCAGCACCAAAGGCTGTAAAATGATCTTATAACAGCAGCTTTCACTCGTTCCAGCCCTTCCACCCCACTCTCTTCCCAGGCTAAAATTTTCCATAGCCTCTGCCTGAAGCTTTCAGAAGTTTAAAACTAAGTTGAGAACAAAAGATTTTTTTTTTCTTTAAATACACTTTTAGAATATATGATCTGTTTAGAAGTAGCACAGACACAAATGCACTTTAAAGCAGAAGGTGATGCAGTGTTTGGATGATCTCAGCCATGTCCTGCCAGGCTTTTCCTCAATATTCTCTGTACCACAGCAGCACCACAAACCCCCAGCCAGGACAGCAGCTGCAGAGTGCCACCAGGGCACAGATGAACACACACAGAAAAGGATTTTACAACCAGCCTGATTTTACAACAGTCAGTGCTGCTGGAAACTGGGCCCAGCTCAGGAAAACATCCCAGCTCAGCCAAGTGCCTGATCACATCCACACACGCTCACCTCAGTGACACAGCACATGGAAACAAGGACACTGGTGCCACAGGGTGTGGTGTGGGCCCTGCAGTCACAGCCACGGCTTGGAATAAACCACCCCTGGTGCTGTGTGGTCCCCTGGACATGGGGGATGCTCCCAGGAAAGCTGGGGGAGCTGGAAGCAGTGCTGACCCTTCCTGGGAGTACCCAGCCCCAGTTTGGTGCAATCCCCCCCAAAGAGAGGGGGCACAAGCAGAAACCCCACCAGGACATGGCACAGGGGACACCTCCTGCCAGCCTCCAGCCCGTGTCACCCCCTTGGGCTCCAGGACAGGAGTTTATCAGCCTGCACAGACAGAGCTTGGCACAACAGGCTCAGGCCTCAGCCAGCAGAGCCCCAGGAGCCTGCCCGAGGTGTTTGACTCACTGACACTCCCCTCCAGGCCAGGAAGTGCAGTCGGTGCAAATCAGCACAGCCAGAGAGGAGCAGGATGGCAGCAATGGCAGCACAGCTGGTCCCTGCCCGCCCTCTGTCCCTTCCTCCACTCACAGGGGGCACAGGGAAGGGGAAGCTTTTCTGGGAGCTGGGCAAGGGACCAGGTCTGAACTTGCTCTCCATGGAGGGTTTCCACCAGGAGCAGTGGTGGGCTCAGCCCTGATGCCAGACACAAGTGCCCAGGCTGGGAGGCTCAGGAGCCTGGGGGAGCAAGCAGAGAGCCCAGTTCCAGCCCAGCTGAGGAAGGGACACGCCAGGGTGGACACAGGCACCCCACTCCAGCCCATCCTTCACTGACCCCCCTCTCCTGGCATACACAAACCTGCCCAGCAGGTACCTGCAGCATTGCAGCACTGCAGGACTATCCTTTGTCCCTTCTCCCTGTCCCCCTGCACCAATCCCAGCCACCAAACCCCTCTGTGTGCCCAGGACCTGGGCAGGGCTGTGGCTGCTGCCTGCAAGGCCAATTCCTGCACCGCAGCCTTTGGAGCAGCCCCTGAGCTCCAGCCCCCTTAGGACACTGCTGCAAAGCCATTCCCTGGGAGCAAAGGGAGAGAACAAATGCCAGCCCCAGCTCCCAGGAGCAGGGGGCAGGAGGCAGCTCAGGTCTTCTGCTGCTGAGCCAAACAGGGGCGAGAAAAAAAACCAAAAGCTGTGAGTGGGGTGGGCAGAGAGGACGAGACGTCCTGAGGAGCTCATGCATCCCAGGCTGGAGCTCACTGCCTGCCATGGGCTGGCCTCACTCCCCAGGGAGCTACTGGCACGTTACTACGGAGAGAAAACACAACAGAGCACAACAGCCAGAGTGGAGACAGCACAACCCTCGTGGAAGGGCCTCACTGGCAGGAATGGCAGCGGGGGGGCTCTGGGCTGGGGCAGTTTCCTGTTTAGGAGCTCTCTGGAGGCGCCTGTGGCACGGGAGGAGTGGGGATGTCTTTGATGCAGTGTCTGGTGACAGATCCCTTGGTCCCTGCTGCAAACTCAGCACCTTCCCCTTGCCTGGAAAGCATCTGCCCCATCAGGGAGGAAAGCTCCAAGGCGTGACCTGCTCCGGTTTTCCTCATTAAATCTGAGTCTGGCCCCCTGGACAAGGAGCTCCCGAGACTCAGATGAGCAGTGGGCAAAGCAGGAGCTTCCAGCCAAAATCCTGCCCAAAGCCAGTTGGGGAGGAGTGGGAGGTTTGGGAAGTGTGGTGTGCTGCACCCAAGCGTTGGATGAATGGGAGCTGGAATGTGCGAGAAGCCCGCGCATCCCTGAGGAACTGGAGCTGCTCCATGCACGTGGGGAGCCTCTCTCCTGATGGGTGTGATGGGCATCAAGAAGTCACAGCAGCTCCTGCTAAAAGCTCTTCCCCAGCCCCAAACATCTGTGCCAGCAGCTGGACCAACCAGCCACTGCTCTGGAGTGGGGAAATCCCTTTCAGTTTCTTGTTTTGACCTGAGATTTCATCTCAGATCCAAACAAATACCTAACTATTCCTCACAAAACTAGCATATATGATTCCCATGGAAGCTTTTAGCTTTGGCAAACTGACATTTTTCCAATGTCAGGAGTCTCTGCACAGGGAGATTTCTGGCTGGCTCAGGCTGTTAGTCACATCCTAACCCATTACAAATCCAGTTGGGCGTCTCTGCCCTCCTCTCGAGGGATAACGAGGCTCAGTGAGGTCTGGTTATAATCAGCTTTGCTTTCAGCTCCTAAATGTTCCTTCATTTGGGATGCAAGGGAACAGGGAACGTGTTCAAGTGAAGCAGCTGTTCCTGTAAGAGTTTTAGGAGCTACTGCAGCAAATGGGGGAGAGAGGGGAGGAACCAGCAGAGAAAGGAAAGACAGGGCAAGCCCAAAAAGTCGAGTGCAATTCATCTTCCTTGTGCACAGGGAGGAAGTCCTGACACGAGGTCACACAGGGGCACAGAGGCAAACACAGGATGATGCTGAAAATGAACACTTTCACAACCAGTTCACAGCTTTCACTGTCTCAGGCCTCCTGCTCCAGGGATTTCCAGAAATTCATCACCATTGGAAAGTTTTCTACCCGACATCACACCACCATAAACCACCAGCTGTCAGTCTGGCTGCTTGGTCCACATGCCTGGTGCATCCGTGTTTTCCCAGGGTATCATCCACACTCGACATTCAGCAGAAATTAGGACATCACAGGAAAGCTGACCCTGGAGCCCACAACCTGCTCTTCATCTCTGCTACAGTGCAGGGACATGGGACAGGAGTGCTCTCTGAGGGACACGGGGGTCACTTTGATGCCAAAATCTGTGTCTGACCCATTTCTTGTCATTCCCTGCACACAGCAGGGAAAACCTCCCAGAGAATTCCACACCGCTGATGCTCATTGTGCCAGGAGCAGGAGCAACAAAGAGCAGTGCAGGAAATAAACACCCTGCCACGCACTCCCACAGAGATGTTATCTCCTGACCATCTTCCAGGGCTTGGCTGCTACCAGCAAGTGTCTCACAAGGAGGAGGAGAGATGGATCACCCACTCCACACGGATGTTAGCACAGCAGGACACCACCACACCACGCTGCTCAGCTCAGCTGCCTTGTGTGGCCACTGCTGAACTCACAAAAAAGGCTGAACTCCCTGAACTCCCAGAAAAAACCCAACCTTCACCATGAGGATTCACCTGGGTGAGGCCATGGCCAGACTGGATGGGGCTTGGAGCAACCTGGTCCATGTCTGGACACACAGAAGTTGTCCCTGCCCAAGGTTGGAATGAGATGAGCTCTAGGATCCTTCCAACCCAAACCATTCTGGGATTCTGTGATTCCACGACCCCCTCCTGAATCAGGAGGTTCTGTGCTGATTCACACACGACTCCCACAGCTGATTCTCTCCCTCTCCAAGTTCACCCTCTCCAGTCACGACTCATCCCTGCTCAGCCACCAAACGCTGCTCGACCCGTGGTGTGGCTGGCAGAGCTTTTATCCAGAAAACCACGATAAAAGATTACAATTCCCTAATAAAGGTTGACCCTTGGCTGTCCCCTCTATTTCCTGCACACACCAACTTCACTCTCTGGGACAATGCTCTGGTGGTGGCAGTGGGGACCAGACACCTGGGACTTTGTTTGATCTCAGGCTGAAATAAGCAGTTGGTGAAATTGTTTTCTCTGCACCCGTCTCCTCCTTCCTCGCTCCACCACTGCCGAGCCTCCAGCCTGCACTTTGTAATTAGTGGTTGAAATGAAAATGGGGTGGGGGGGGAGGAAGAGGAGTCTAAAATAAAATCTGGACTATTCCTGTAGTTTTATCGACCAAGTCTTCTGCACTCCCTATGATTTCTGAACTACACATTTTATTTTATGCAATTTCTGCAGGGCAGTGAGGCAGTTTTACCCAGAGTAGTTCTCAGCATGACAAATGGATGGGGAAGAGATGCTGGGATCGTTGAATATCTGGATTTAACCATTAAGATGAAGGCTGAGAAAGAATCAGTGCACCACAGAGAAATTTCAGTGACACCTACTTTGTTTTCTTTGTTCACCCAACACGTGACAGAGCTTTTGGGGGGGGTCACTGTGTCACCAGAGCTCCACAGTCCTGGTCCCGCAGGTGGCTGTGGCAGCTTGGATCCCTGTCGTTGATCCTACAGAGCAGTGGCACCCACCGTGCTGGAGCCCCCGAGGGGCTTCCCTGAAGGAATGTCCCCAGAGGTGTCCCCGTTCCCAGCTGGCACCGCATCACCCAAAGGCACCTGCTCCTGGGGGGGACAAGGCAGTGCCCCCACACCTGCCCGTGCCACCACCGGGCTCCACACACGAGAGATCCCCAGATCTGGGAGAAGGTTTTAGGTGAGAGAACCCCAGATCTTCTGGGAGAAGGATTTAAGGGTGCAGGAAGGAGCGTGTGTGTGTGTGTCAGTACAGGGGAAAGTGCCGTGGGACACAGCGGCACGGGAGGAGGAGGGATCGGGAGAAACGGGGGGAAATAGGTGAGAACAGCAAAAAGACGGAAGAACAAGAAGAAAAAGGGGGGAGAACAACGGGGAGGAGGAGCGGGGAGGGGAAAGGGGGCAGACACGGGGGGGCCAAA
>WEIU01022712.1:115545-180391 GCA_013389925.1 Aegithalos caudatus | reverse complement strand
CCGGGAGTGCCTCGCTGGTTTCCCGCTGTCCCCGGCCGGAGAACGTGACCGTGTGTCACAGGTGTTATTTATAGAGCGTGGCCGTGACTCAGGTGGCCTGTCCCCATCCCAAGGTGAGCATCCCGGCAGGTATCGGCCTGGGATGGCCGTGCCGGGATGGATGGGGACCGGGAAATGGCTTTACCGGTGTCCCGGAGCTCCCCGGAGCCGGCTCCATCTGCCGTGAGCGCAGACCGGACGGAGGAGGGAGCGCTCGGAGTGCGGCTGCTGCCTCCCTCCATCAGCGGAATTAAATTCGAGGGGTTTTCCCTGTGCGGGAGTGATGCGCTGGAAACTTGGAGTCAGGAGCCATGTGAGCAGATGAACGCACCTCCCGTGACTTTTTTTTTTTTTCCCTCCCCCCCTCCTTTTAAATGATCCGTGTCTTATCCGGAGGGAATGTGGACCTGAGTTTCCTGTTTGCTGTGTAAGCAGGGGGTGAATCAGCAGCGATTTAGGGAGCTGCTGAGCGGAGCTGCTGACTCACAGGTAGGAGCACATGCCTCCAGCCATCCAGCCTTGGAAGGGATCATCCAGGCTTCTTAAAAGGCTGGGACACCGGAGCCCGGACCCTTCCTCGGCTGCCTGTGCCGGACCGGCGGATGTGTGGATGGAGGGACGAGGTGAGCCTGGCCCTGGGACCACAGCAGATGAAGCCCCAGCTGGGCCTGGAGGATTTTGGGGGAAGCAGCGTGGCTGACACCAGGAGATGATGCCTGGAGGAGCATTTGGGAGCACGGTGCTTCTCTCAGAGGAGGTTTGGAGCTGCTCTGTGTCTGCAGGTTTCTGTTGGTTGTGACAAACTGGTTCATTCCTGCAGCTGACCCTGATGTCCTGTGCTGGAGGTGTCACACGTGTGCTGAGAGCTCCGAGTCCTGTCTGACCTGAGCTCCTTTGCTTCCATCGGGGCAGCAGCAGCAGCAGAAGGGTCGATGCTGAGTGTGTGTTACACCTCTGCCTCCTCTCATCCTGCCTGGGTTTTTCCAGGGATGCTCGCAGGTCTGAGTGTGTGCACCTGCTGCTCATGGCAGCTACTTCCCTTTTTTTCAGGCAGCCTGAATTTAAGCTAAATTTCCCTAGTTTTCCTTAGGGAATTTCAGCGAGCAATCTCAGGTTTCCTTTGCTGGTTCTCCTTGCGTTTGTGTTGCTCAGGGTTGTAAATGGAGGCCGCTGTGTTGAAGCTCTTGGTTGGATCTTTTTGTGACAGATGCCTTCCAAAACTCACCTGCCATCACTTTGGCTTAGTCACAGGGTTGTCTCCTGCCTTGGGAGATTTTTGGGATGCATGGCTGGCCGTGACACTGGCGATAGGAATGGTGCTGGGCCGGGGCTTTGCTCTGCACTAAACATAGCTTGGGAGATAAACACCTTCTGGGGATTTTGTGGAGCTTAGGGAGGATTTGGGCTTTCTTTCTTCCTCTTTCCATTGCTCCTGTCTGCTCCTGATCCAAGTTATCTCGCAGGATCTTGTATGTGGGAGAAGTCTCTTGTGTTATCTTGCACTGTTCAGGCTGATGTTTACTCATGTATGCAAAAACTCCCTGTTTTCTCAGGTCTCCCAAGTTCCCTTGAGCTGTGTCTCATGGCATGGGTGGCACTGTAGGAAGGAACTGGGAACAAAGCTCTGGAGCTGTCCCTGTGTCCTCCTTGCAGACCTTTGCAAGGCACACAGCCTCTGGCTGCAGCTTGCAACACGTGGCTGGGCCTGGGTGTGATTTTCCTGCAAGGTCTGCACCTTTTTCAGTGAATGGATGCTGTGCATGGAGGGTGTTGTATCCCAGAGGTTAAAGCAGGAGGGGATGAAGCCTCAGGGAATTTTCAGCCTTTGTGTGGGTGCAGGAACACAATGGAGGGTGCAAAGTCCAGGACTCTGGGGATACAAATTCAGGGTGTTGCCTTTTCCCTGGACCTCAAGGTGCATCTTCTGCCTGCCCTGCATGTGAAAATCCCTGTCCCCATCACTGGGGCTGTTGGCTGTGACTTGAGTGGCCCCTGATGCCTGGGATGCCCCTCCTGGAGGGACAGGCAGGAAGGTGCCAGTGGGGAAACAGTTGTTTCCCAAAAGTTTGGAGTTTGCTGGCAAAAGCAGCTGCAGGGAGGGAGGGAGGGAGGGTGAGTGCATGGGTGGGATCTGGAAGGAGAAAACCTGCTTGGCCTCCCCTGGCTCACCCAGCACTGATGCCTGAGTAATTCAAAAGCAAGTAGTTTTCCTTAGGAGGGAGATTGTCCTTTGGGAATGGAGGTGCTGTTGGGGAGAGGGATCAGGATCTGCCTAGAGCCAGGCTGTGCCTCTGGGGAGGCAGCTTTCCTTCACCACAGAGGCTTGGAAAAGTCAGCAGTGAGGATTGCCAGGACCTGGGGATGAAGTGGTGCTTGTTCTCGTGGCACATCTATTCTGGGTGGGTAAATAAGTGGTGGGGCTGTGTCCCTGCCATGTCCCTGCCGTGCCCTGGACGTGCCCTCCGTGGGAGCACACCACTGTTGGGCAACTCAGTCTGTGAATCCAGCACTGTCTCATCTGCCATTCACACTTTTCCAGCTGCCATCCCCAAAAAAAGGCAGCTCTGCCAAAAATACACGTGTGGGTCGTGACCTGCCGAAGCAGGACTTTGGCTTTGGGCTCCTGTCATGTCCAGGCAGGGCAGCCACCAGCCTGGTGTTCCCAGGGTGTGAGTGACTGGAAAGGGAGGGAGCTCTGATCCCATGGAGCCATTATTTAATTCTGGTTGAAGCATCACAGAGCTCAAATCCAATTAATTCTAACGATCCTAGAGAAAACACAGCACTTTGCTCCTGCCTTCCTCCTCTGCTGGCATAACAATGGGCACCTGGAAAATATCATGCTGGACATGATAAATATTTAGCTGTGCCTCAGCAATCCATTTCCCTCCCTGGAGGGATGCTTCCCTGCTTTTGTTTTAGTGGATAATGAATCTCGCTGAAGGCTGATCCTTTTATTTTTCAGCTCTGAGCTGTGGTCCAGGGATGAGCTGGAATTTGTTTGCCCCTGTTGTTTGCCAAGGTTGGTGTTGCTGGAGGAAACTCATCTGTGCTTTGTAGAGGCTCCATTTGGGAGCAGCTTTCTGGTGCTGGTGATTTTGTGCCCAAAATGACACTTCTGCAGATGTGAGGCTCTGCAGGGTTTTGGACAGAAGATTTGTTTGTTTGTTTGTTTGCTTGTGTTGGTTAATAAGGCACAGCCTGGGCTGGCTGTTTCCTGGGGAAAGAGCTGGGAGAGGAACTTGTGTTGGCTGGGGAGGTGATTTTACTTTGTCAACAAAAAGTTTGGGGTTTTGCTGGCATGACTCAGGATGGCTTGGGGTACATACAGAGCTGGATCTACTCGCTGCCTCTTGCTGACAAACCTCTGTAGCACAGGTCAAGTGTTAGTCAGGGATTTGGAGTGGGTGAAAGGGCAAAGAGGATTTTTTTATGGTGGAAACTGGAAGTTGCTGTTGTTTTTTTTCCACCTGGGAGATATTCCATCTCCTCACAGGCTCTTATCTGTGTGGGGGCAATGCTGCAGTGGTGCTGTGGCAGTGTTGTGAGTCCCAATGTTCTTTTTCCTGAGGAACGCTGGAATTACTGGGCACAACTGCAGCAATCTTGGA
The DNA here is from genome assembly GCA_013389925.1 of Aegithalos caudatus. Classification (NCBI taxonomy): domain Eukaryota; kingdom Metazoa; phylum Chordata; class Aves; order Passeriformes; family Aegithalidae; genus Aegithalos; species Aegithalos caudatus. Next base: position 176,741 of record WEIU01022712.1, on the reverse strand, counting down.
TGTCATGGTGCTGCCTTGTGGCCCCAGTGGGCCTCAGTTTGCCGTGGATGAGAGTCTGCTCCCTGTTTTTGGAGCTGGGACAGGGCTCCCTGTGTGCTCCTTTCTCTTGCAGCCACTTCTCTGCCCAGCAAAAGGCTGGAGCAGAGGTGCTGCTTTTGTGGAATGTGGTGGGTTAGTGTGGGGCCAAGGGGAAGAGCAGGATTTGGGGGTCCCAGTGGGTAGGGGAGGAAGGAAATCACTGCCTTATGCTGGGGACATGCAGGGTGAAGGTGAGGATGAGATGGATCCTCTCCAGCACCCACTGGGCTGCCACAGCCTCCATCCTCTTGCCTGCACTGTGCCCAGGGAGGCCCTGCTGAGTTGATCTGTCCTGTGCTCTAAGCCTTAATTTCATCTTTTCAATTGAAATGATTTTTAAAATTTAAAAAAAAAGATAAAATTTTAAAATAAGATAAATTTCCACTAAAAACATAACTTAAGTGTAAAAGCAGGCAGGATGAGGAGGAGACAACACTTACCAGAAGTTGTTTGTGGAGCATTTGCCCTTCCTCTCCCCACACCACCACCAAAGACAAATCTGGGTTTGGAAAGGAAGAAGCCTCCAGTGTGCTCAATAGAAGTAATTTCCCATCAGAGGCTGCTAACCTTAGCTGTGGTTTGGCACTGGCATCAGCCAAGCTGCTTGTGTCTGGAAATGGCTTGGACCCTTTTCTCACTGGGATCTGCCTGTTGAGCACTAAGTGTCCCTTGTCATCAGTGTCCATCCCTGCTGCCTCCTCTCCTGCTGTGATAGTGCCTTTTGGGAAACTGAAAAAGCAGCTTTTAATTCTTATATTTCATTCCTAAAGGTCTTGGAAGTTTCTCATAAGGAATGCATAAATCCCTGCAGCTGGGATGGGGTCCTGCCAACATCTCTTTGGTGGTGCCAAGAGCCACATGGTCCTTCAGCATCCATGGGTGATGGGTGTGGATGGGACCAGCAGTGCAGGACAGAGGGACAGGAGGGGAAGAAGTTGTCCTGCAGGGCCTGGCAGGTGACAGTCATGTGTGTGACAGATCATCAGCACGCAGGGCTGGTTACGTGGATGGGCTGGGGGTGGTTTAGGGGAGGATGACGGGGTTATCTAGGGTGTGTCAGCTTGTCTGGGCTTGCAGGCCAGTTGGGAACTGCTCTGTGGTGTGTGTGTGTGTGTGTCAGTGTCAGAATTCCCTCCTGGCTGGGGTCTCATGGGGATGGCTGATGCAGCAGCCTGGCTGTGCTGCAGGGCCTGGCTGCAGTGGGCTGGGTGCTGTGGGTGTCTTCACTGGGGTGTGTGAACAGAAGCTTGGGGGTGGCAGCATCCTGACCCTGCACAGCTGGAGCAGATGTTCCCTCTTGCACTCATCCCTCCCTGCAGGAGACTTTCAAGGTGGTGAAGGGCAAACACGCTGCACCACGGAGGAGTTTTTTGCTGTAGCACGAAGATCTTGTTTTGCTTGGTGTGGGAGTGGGAAAGTTGAGGCTTGAGAGGGAGCTGATGAAGCAGCAAAGTGTGCAGCCCTTGGGATGGCCCCTCTGAATCAGCCCTGAACGTTAGGGCATGGCTGCAGGGGTGTGTTGTGCTGCAGACACCGGGATGTCTTTGCAGCTTGTCACTAGACATGACGTGGCTCCTGTGCTCAGGGCCAGATGTGCTCATGGTCAGGGCTTTTGAGGAAAGCTGCTCTGCATAGCTCAGAATCCCCAGCCTCTCTGCACTGCTTGGTTTCTCTCCTGACCTGCTGCCAACTTGCACCCGGGCCAAAGCTGAGATGATCTCGTGCTGATACGTGGCTTTGGCTGCTCTTTGTCATCTTTCAAACACCCTGAAAGGTGCTCAGGGGTAGGTGACAGGCCCAGCCCCACGTGCCTGTTTGTAAAACCCCCCAGAAAATCCCTGCTGGCACGGGGCAGGGCAGTGTGAGACACCTTTGTGTGTGTGTGCACGTGTGCTCAGCTGACTTCTGAGGTTTCCCTGGTCTTGCCAGAACTAAAATCTTCCACCCTGTGCCAGATCCTCACCTGTCTCACCCGTGGTGCTGACTGCTACCCCTGTGGTGGTCAGGGAAAAAAAAAAAATGATGTAATTATGCAGAAAGGGATGAAGGTGCTGGTGGGTAGTCATGCTGCTGGAGGACCAGCCTGGACCTGACCAGCCCCTGTGCCAAGTCCTGTCTGTCTCTCTTTGGCAGCACCCGTTTTCTCTAAGTCTGGAAGCAGCTCCACATTGCTTTAAGGCTGCTTAAAGAGGGATGTGGTGGGTGTTCTAGATGATCTGCTTGTACAGCTCCCTGTGTTCACTCTCTGTCAGCATCTACAGCCCGTTTCCCTCAGGTTTTTGGCTGATCCCTGCAATTGTTTGGCTGTGAGCATCATCCTTGAGAATCAGAGGTGAGCACCAGCCAGGGCTGGGGTTGTCCTCAGAACCCAGGATACCTGCAGGGCTGTGCTGGGGATGCCTCTTGTGCTCTGCAGATGTTGCCTTCTTACCAGAAGCAGCTTTTTGCAGGTATTAATTACACCTGGCCCTGCCTGGTTTCTTGAAAGGTGGTGAGAGTGAAGCGAGGGCTGGAGGAGGTGCCTCCAGAAATAACCAAGCAGAAATTGTGGGTCAATTTCTAATTCTTATCAGCCTTGTGTGTGCTGTGCTAGGGTGCTTGAAAACCACTCAGCTTTTCCTCCAGCAGCTCCCCTGTAGGTGTGATCTCTTTGTGTACATTCCAGGTAGCTGCGAGAGTTTACCCTTAATTTTGGATCCACAGAGGGTTTTGTGTTCAGTAACCGTGGATTTCCCCATGGGGCTTTACAGCCTCAGCTCAGTGAGGGAAATCATGTGTAAGCATCCCAGGGACAGGAGCCAGGGTGTGTTTCCCTTGATCTCAGACAGGTTTGATGTTTCACACATCTCCTTCCAGCTCCTCTCCGCTCGTCACCCTGCAGGGAGAGCGCTGCTCCTTTCCGCGGAACACGGATGTGAGGCTCTCTCTTCTGGGAGAAAGGGGATTCTTAAAAATTGATTTTGTCTTACTCAAATGGAAATGGTTCTTGGAAGCCCTGAATGTGCCCCAAGACAGCTGCAGGCTGAGCTGAGCTGAGTCACTGCGAGCTCTTGAGCTGGGATGTGAGCCGGATACGTCGGGACCAGCCCGGCTGTGGAGACCTCTGCCTCCCTGGGATGGAGAGGCAGCTCTTTAATCTGCATTTACCAGGAAAAGCCTGCAACTCTCACTTCCCTGCACACTGGAAAAAGTGCAGTGTGATAGGTGGGCATGAGAGAGTGACAGAAGGAGGGGAAAGAAGCTGAATCCCACCCAGAGGAGCAGCTGTGCCCTTCCTGCCGGGGCCACGTGGGACCATGGTGACAAAACAGAGCTGTGGGCATTTCCTGTGGAGCCCCTGCTTTTCCTTATCATGAATCAAAACTGCCCTGTGGGTACTGGGCAAATCCACCAGAAAATAAGTGTTTTCCCCACACAGACTTGATACAGCCTTTGATAAGAGCCTGTGGAGAGGAGAGAGTGCAGGGTGATGCTGGGCAGTGGGGCTGGCAGTGTGCTGCTGGTCCAGCCTTTAACTGGGGGGCATTTTTAAAGCTTTGCAGCAGGGAGTGTGAGGGAACAAAGGAGAGGAATGTTCTCAGGTGATTTCTCATGGATTTGCTCTGGGAATGTGGATGTAATCTGTCCTGTGGGGCAGAGGAACAGTGATGGGAGGGAGAGCAGGAGGGACTTGGGGTGGGCCATAAGGATGTTGTGGTTAATGCCAGGAAAAGAGGCTCCAGATCCAGCTTGCTGGGGCTGAGCTCTCCCTTTGTGTTTGTGTCTCCTGCCAGGTTCCCTGTAGCAGAGAAGGGATGGCACTGAATATGCACCAAAAAGAGCACAAATTTGGTGTAGGACAGCAGGAAATGTAGGGATTTGTACTGCAGCACTTGCCTGCTGCTTTCTGTAAGCTGCTGGAATAGCACCTTTACTCCAAAGGAAATAATCCAAGGTTTTCTCTGCTGCTGAACCCCAGAGATGTGGTGCTGGCTCAGTGCTGGAGGTCAGAAGCTTTCCTCTGAAGATGCACAGGCTTTGTCCATGTGAGCTGTGGTGGCACCCTGGGGGTGGGGAAGCATTCCAGATCCCTGGGGAGTAATGTCACTGTGAACCCTCTGAGCAGCTGCTTGGCTGTTCCCCCGTGCAGATGCTGCTCTTGAAACTCCTGCCTGAAGTCTGTGGGCCAGGGAAGCACCTGGGTTGGTCTCTTGTTTCTGCCCCTCTCCCAGAGCAGGCAGCTGTGAACATGAAGAAGTTTTTTTTTCCCCTCCATAAATTCCATTTTCGTAGCAGGTGCCTGCTCTCTTACATCACTTGCAGAGATGACATCACTGTCCCTGCCCAAAGCAAATCAGAGGGAGAATGGTAGAAATCTTTTCTTTTCCAAATTTATTTTTTAAAAAGAAGCAGAGAGGGGAATACTTTGCTCTCTTGGTAAGTTTACAAGGACACCTGGAAGTACTTGAATGATGCCAGTTTAGATAGAAAAAGTGTTGATTGATGCTGGAGTTGAGTTACTGCTGACAATTACAAAGTCAGACTTCCCTTTCCCACTGTGCCTCCTGTCAAGCTGATCTATTCCAAGGACAGTCTGAGTTTTCTCTCCCATCAGGAAACTGTCACTAGCCAGTCACATCAATTCCAAACAGATTTTATTTTTTCATGGCTTAGCCTACGGAGTGAAAAATCAAAGGAAGGAGTGATGCTGGTACCTGCTGGCAAGGAGATGGGCACAGGTGATGATGCTTCTGCCTCTTCCTTTTCTTCTATTTTTTTCCTAGTGTGTTCTTTGCTTTTCTCTAAGCATTGTCTCCTTTGCCTTCCCCTGACAATCCCAGGACACCAGGGATTCCTTACAGACCTCTGTCTCATGACAAAGCTGAGCTTTGAAGAGGTGCAGCCTCAGCCACTGCTTTTTTAGGGGGAAAATTCCAGTTGGAGCGAAGGATGCAAAGGAGGCAGCATCCATCCCAGAGGATGCTCTGCCTGCAGCCCAGCTCAGTGCCTGCTCCACACAGGTGCTCCTGTGACTGTCACCACCTTTGCACAGGGGTTTTGCACGAGCTGTGGTGCAAAGCACCGCAGCTCTGGGCGTGCACGTGTCCTGTATTGTCACTGTGTGAGTGTCAGCCAGATGGGGCTTCTCAGCCTCCTGAGGGGAGCCTGGCCTCTGCTCACGTGTGGGTTCCATTGTCATGGGGCTGGGTGAGAGCTGCCTGACACATGGGGACAAAATCCAACATTTTTTCCAGCCCTCGAGGTTGTGCAGGTAACCTAAAAATACAACTGGAATGTGGCTGGGCGGTGACATCCTCCCGGGGCTGCCCCGGTGTTATCTGGCCGGTGCACGGAGCCCGGGTGTGGCTGTGAGCCCCAGAGGTGGCCCTGCCAGTGCCTCTGGTTGTCAGAGACTGTGGCTGAAGTGCCCATCCCCAAATTCCTCTCTGGGCACCAGAGGTCACATCCTTTTCCCTGGCACAGTCTCATCCAGAGCTGGCACTGTGGGTGTGACGTCCTGCTCCGCTCTGCTGTGTGGTGCAATGATTGATTGTCCCCAACTATGGACGAGCTCATGCCCCATCCAAGGGGATGAGAAAGATAACACTGTTCCCTTTCCAACTGGATTCAGTTCAAAGGCTCTATTTTAAAACAGTTTCCAGCCTGTGTGTCCGGTGGCTCGGGCACGTGGGGCTTTCCCGTGGGATGTGTCCCTTGTGTGTGGAGAGGCGAGCACATCCCGGACTGGGGCAGTGGCTCCTTGCAGCCTTCACCAGGGAAGCTGCTGCCATTCCTGCAGTGCTTTGGGGAGCATCAGGCAGTGTGGTGCTGGGATGGGGCAGCCAGCTGGTGCATGGGCTTGTCTCTGATCAGAGGGAATGAAATATTCCATGAAAATCACGCTGTCCCTGTGGTTAAGCAGCAGTTCTACTTACGGGACAGGTGAAGTCATTAATTTTGTTGGTCTATCCCAAACAGGCCTGTAAAAAGCTCCTTTCCAACTCAAATGGGACACTTCTACTGCTCATGGCAAAGCAGCTGGTTCCCTTCTCCACTCCCTGGCTGTGATGGTGACCCAGCCTTAACTGAAGTGGCCTCGGGAGGGGCTGTGTGTCCACAGGGGAAGGGTGGGGAGAGGGGCCCAGTGTTGGCAGGGCACTGTTTGAGCTCATTGCTGTTTTTGAGGGTGTGCTCTTCCCCTTAATCAAGCCAGCCCCCTGGCAGGAGGCTGCTGGCAGGGATGGGAGCCATCCTTGTCCCTGGCTCTGCCCTGGCATGCCTGATGCTGTGCAAGTGCCTGAATTCTCCCCAGGATTTGCTCTCCCAGCATCCCTCTCCTGTTATGGGATGACATCCTTCATGGGGAGGCTTTGTTTACACCAGTGAAACACCTGATGCTTTTTGTTTCCCCTGGGATTACCTGTATCCTATAAAGGACTGGATAATTTCTGGCAAATGGTGCACATCTTTCCATGCTTCGCTATTCCTACTGCACCAGCAAACTTTTGAAAGAGCTCCCAATAGTGAGACTTGAAAGGATGGTTGGGTTTGTTTTTGTTTCTTCTCTCTCTATTTTTTTTTCCTTGTTTGTTTGTTTTTAAGATGCTTTTGAGATGTCGGGAAGCTCCTCTTTACACCACCCCTGGTCCTCGGGCACTGAAACCCAACGGGACTAATTCAAAGGAAATCTTGTTTCCCATCCCACCTGCTGGGTTAGGGACTTTCTGCTCCAAAGCAGCTCTGACTCTGTGGGTGTCTGTAAAGTTCCTTGGAGTGTCTGTGTCTGGGTGAGAGGGAATTAGCTGGTAACAGAGTTAGTGACAGGAGGGCAGCACAGCACTGCTCTCCCCAGGAGTGCTGGGGATGGGTGCTGGTGGCTCCCAGTGCCATCTGCAAGAGCAGCTTCTGCGTCAGCATCCTTTATGTGCTGATGATCTGTGCCTGAAACTATACCCTGGGAGTGGAAATGAGCCTGAGAAAATACCTTCTGCAGTCCTTCTGGGGCTTACATAAACACTATTTAAAATTAGAGGCACTCATTATGTTGGTATGTGCGTTTACCTTGACCTCTGACTTTTCAGCCTGCAAATGTGCCTGGTCCAGCACAGCCTGGAGTTGGGAGAGAGCTCAGGAGTAAAACACTGGTAGATTTTCTATAATTAGTTTAAGGTAAAGAATCTGGTACAGTATCTCCCCTCCAGGCTGACAGGGAAATTGAAAACAAAACTGCAGCCTGTCAGAGCTGAGCCTGGCTTTGATCAGGAACATCAGCACTGGCTTCTGCTGGAGTGGTTTTGAGGGAAAGGGGAAGAGCAGCAATACTTGGCTACGGCTTTTCTTGCACGTGCTTGCAGAGAATCTTTTATTTTCCCACTTTCCCTCGCTATTTCCCAACCAAGTGCACGCAGCAATTTATATTTTGACACCAGAGATGCCATCTCGGTTGTCACCCTGGATCCATGCTGACATTGTCACGGAAGAGTATTTCTACTATTTGTTGTGGTAATAGTTGTTAGTGGCAGAGCAATTACCCTGTCACCTGCAACACAACAAAACGTGACCTCCTTCCATCCCAGCACCCCTTTGGTGCCCAAACCAGCGAGCCTGGGCTCCCCTTGGCTCTGCTGCTTGGTGCCCCAGGGCTGTCCTGGAGCAGAGGTCACTCCGGTGGGATGCCCAGGCCTGCGGGCTGGCTGGGAATGGTCGGATTTGTGGGAAGAGAGCGAGTCCCACCGGGATGCACTGTAGCAATCCAGCGCTTCAGCAGCTCCCGGAGCTGGAGTTGGCTCCCCACCAGTTTCCTGTTGACGTCACCTGCTATTTCTCCTCTGCAGTTTTTACAACTGTTGAGCTTTCCAGGGTAATCGGAGCCCAGTCCGGCCAACCCCGGCAGCTGCCGATGAGGGAACGCGGCTCTACCTTCCCCAATCCCCCCCTCTTGCTTTCACTGCAGCTCCCAGCCTTGGGGACCCCTGGGATTTGGGGGCACCCCCCGAGGAGGGCTCTGTGAAGCCGGCGGGTGCTTAGGGCCATGCATTCCCACTGAAAAGAATCATCAGTGCTTGCAGAGAAGTGCCCTGAGCTGGATCCTGCGGGGATTTTTTTTTTTTTTTTCCCCTCCCTCCTCCAGTCCGCCCCCATCCCTCTCTTCTGCCAGGCTTGCCGGCGCTGCTCTTCATTTCTGGGAAACCATGGACAAGAAGCAAGGTAGATGTTGCAATTTGCAAAACACGTGGTGGGGGAGAGCAAAGGGCTGGTTTTGGTGCTAAAAAGGGGCTGTGTAACTTTCTGGGGTCAGTCCACTCGGTTTTGTTTCTCCTGGCTTGGGCAGGGGGTTGGTCTTTGCAGCTGGGGATCTGTTTTTAAAGCACTGGAAAAGTTGCATGTTTTGTGGGGCTAAAACTCTGGCAATCTTAATTGTAAAAAAAAAAAATTAAATCCAGCATGTCTGAAGGAAAATATGCAGAGGGTAAAGCTGGCTCCTGGCTCTGGTTTGAGTTGCATTCCTGGGACGCAGGGTTTTCCAGCAGCTCTTGGAGGTTGTCCCCTGCCTGTTGCATGGGCAAGGTGGGTGCCCATGGCCCCAGCAGTTGGGGGCTCTGATTCAGCACAGGCTGAGAGGCTGTTTTGGGGCTGCAAGGGGCTTTTTGTGCAGCGTGGTTTTTTCCTGCTGCTCGCTGGCAGTTTTGCAGAAGTGAGGAGCCCCTCTGCAGCGGGACCTCGGCGGGCCGATGAGTGATGGCTCTGGGCAGGTTGAGAGCCCTTTTTCCACTTCCATGGATAGCTTTTTCCATTCCCAACAGTGGAAAACAGCACAAAGTGTGCCTGTGAGGAGCTGGCTCTCGTGACCAAGCACCCAAATTCCCCTCTCTGCTCTGCACCCTGCCTCCAATTTATTTTTTTTTCTTTTTTCTGGTTTGTTGTTCTTTGATGCTTTTTTGTTCCAGCTCTTTCTTTGCAGCAGGGCTGGGATCCACCCTCCAGCCTTCTGCCCTATCCATGGCATTTGACTCTCCTCTTTGGATCGAGGAGAACCGGGATGCATCCAAAACATTTCCCCCAGCACTAACAAAGCAGTGCAGCTCTCCCGTGCCCAGGACTTCACCTGGGGCTCCAACCAGAGCCCCGGGGAGGCAGTGCTGAGGTTTAATTTCAAAGGTCGACTCAGGCAAATAGTTTTATTTGCAGTTCTTTAGATTGTCCTGTTCATTTCTCTCCGCCCACGCCAGCGGAGTGGGAAGGAAAAACCTCCCGTGGAGAGGTGCAGCTTAATAGGGGTGAAGTTGGTGGTGGCAAAAATGAGGATTCCGGTGTCGAATTAGGCAGTTCCAGGAAATGTCTGGTGCTTCTTAACTGGTGGTGGTTATAGCATGAGAAAAAATCTCGTTGGGCTTTTTTTTTTTTTTTTTTTTAGGAGGAAATGGTTCCTTTCTTAGCATAAAGGATGCAGTTACGTGCCTGCAGCGTCACGTGGGTTGCAATTTCATCCGCACCAGGAACTTCTGTCAGCTAATTTTCCCCTGCCTGGGTGTGGGGCACTGTGCCGTGTGTGTCCGTGGCTGGCAGCCCTTTCCTGTGCCCGGAATGGTGCCCTGCCATCCCGTGGGCTCGGGGCTGGCAGCAGAGCCCTGGAAGCTTGCAGGGATAACCAGGACGTGTCCCCAGATCGCCTTGTCCTGCTGCTGCCTTTTGGCCTTTGCAGAGGGATCTCTTGAGGGGAACTTGTGCTTGCAGACACCCCTCTTGCAAGAGCCCTGGAAACTGGAGCGTTTCCAGGATTTTCAGGTGACATAAGCAGTTGTGCACATTCTAGCAATTCCTCCTGCAGCGACCCTGCTGGGATCCCAAATGTGGGAGGGATTGTGCTGAGTCTCAAGTGTAGGAGGGACAGTGCCAGGGACTCTCCAGTGGGAAGGAGCTGACAAGCAGCTGCCTGTGGGGGCTGAAGGCAAAAGCTACCCTGCCACTGAAGGGCTTGAATTGCAGGGTCATGTCATGCCCATCCCACTGCCTTTTTGCTTCTCTCTTTTTTCCCCTATTTTTATTCCCTTCCCTGGTTTTTCTTGTACTCTCATTCACCCTGAACAGGGCATGGGATCTCCTTGGGGAGAAGCACAGGTGCCACAAGCAGTGGGAGAAGCTTGCAACAAGGAGTAGTTCAGGCCAGCCTTTGGGAGCTGGAAATCTCATGTCAAATTTTAGGAGAGCTGTAACAAATGAATCCAACCTCTGCCTCAGCTCCCTGGCTGCAGGGCAGCATCTTAGGTGATTTTATTCCTGCAGGAATGAGCTGAACTGGGTTTTCTGCCCTCCATAGGTGGCTCAGGCAGAGCCTGAGAGTGGTGGTATGATATCTCCAGTTTAATCAGTGCTTTTTCACGTTGGATCTAGGAAATGCTTTTTGGGGCTAAGCAGGACAGGCTGGGAAGGGGATGGTTGCTGACTCCAACTCTGGGAAACCAAGCGTGGCTGTTTGGGAGCATAGGGAGGTGTGCAGGGTGCCTGTGGCAGCAGAGTTCATGGCCAGTGCACATCAAAAGACTCTCCTGTACAGAGCAAGGGCTTTGGAACAGGGAATCTCTTGCTGCCCTGCACATCCTGCTTGCAGGCTTGGGCACCACTGGACAATGCACCCTGTGATTCCCAGCCCCACACTGGGTGCTCCCAGCTCCCTCCAGCCTCTGTCCTGCAGCCAGAAGGGCAGAGGAAGGGCTGAGGCCATCCTGCAGGAGGCCTGGCTTGGGTGCCTGTGGACCCTGCTCCTGCCCTGTGAGTCACAGCCACGGTGCCAGGGGAGCTGCTGGTGGCACAGAAGGCGCTTTGTGCCGGCTCTGCGGGGTTACTATGGCAATTGGGGAGAGGGAGAGCAAACAGATGGAGCAGAATCCCAGCCAGCACGGGGGGATTTCAGGGCTTGGTGTAGAGGTGTGCCTGGTAACTGCTGGTGGGGGGGCCTGTGTGTGGAGCAGAGACCAGTCTGAGTTTTGGAGCAGGTCGTGGGGGTGAAACGCTCAGCACGGAGCTAAATCCACCCCTGGGATAGGATGGGTGCCCACAGCAAACTCCTCAACTTGCCTGAGTGCAGAAGGACTCAGGGCACCCCAGTTTCTAGGTTGTGTTCTTGGCCTCCCACACTGAGTAGAGAGAGGCTGGGAGTGGGAAGGGGAGGCATTTCTGAACCCAGGGACAGCCTCTTTCCCTTGGCTCCGCTTTGCGTTTGCTCCCGTCGTTACTCAACTGGGTATTTTGCAAAGTGCCATCAGTGGGTGTGTGGGGCTGTTCGTGGTACCCCTTCCAGCCCTGCTGGGTGGGTGATGGGGAAGGGAAACTCTGCAGGCTCACAAATCAGAACTTGTGATTGCTCTGATATGGTCAGGTGCTTTCCATCCAAGCGGGATCGGTTTGGGGTGGAGTGGCTCGTTGGCTGAGCTGGAAGTTCACATCATGGAAACTGTGCTGGTCTTGGAGCTTATGGCTCAGCTCTGATGTAGGAAAGGTGGCAGATAAGGTGGGGGTGTGGACTGATCTGTGCTGATTCCCTCAGCAGGGAGGGATGCTGCTGGTCCTGCAGTTGGGACCTTGGCAGTATGTTGCAGACCAGCTTCAATCCACAACCTCTGTGAGGTTTGCATTTGGGGAAGGACAAGGCAGGAGAAGTGAGTCCCAGGCACCTGTTTTGTCTTGGAGCTGGCAGGGCACAGGGATGGGGGCTGTCAGTGCTGGGGACATGTTGGGCATGTGTCACCCTTCTGTCCTGCTGCAGCTGCAGGAGCTCTTGCATGGTGCTGCTGAAATTCCAGCTCCTCGCTCTGCCCTCCCTTCCCTGGCAGCCTTTGGAGTGCTGGACTTTGTCCACATGCCTGCTCCCAGCAGCCAGGCAGGTAGGAGCTGTTTTGAAAGGCTGTCCAAGGCCACGCTGAGCTGTCTGCTCCCAGCCCCATGCCTGGAGCACACCTTGATATTCCTGCCTTCTAATGGATCTTCCGGCTCTGTGCAGCCAGTGCAGCTTTAGCTGCAAAGTGCAGCTGCCTCCTTGTCTCTCCTGGGGAGATCAGGACCTCGATGCTCTCAGCTGCTGCACTTTCAGCCCCTTGGGCTCAGTTTATTTTCCCAGGGAGCTGGGATGGAGTTTTCACCTGCAGGTTTCTGGCCTGTCCTGGCCCTGCCTGAGCCGTTTCCCTCTGCAGCAGTGGGTGTTGTTATCTCAGGGATGTTTGGAGTTGGGAGGAGGGGGACAAGAGCATCCCCTTGCCAGTCACTCCTGATGCCTTGTCCTGGTGCCTCAGCCTGTGCAAGCCCAGGTTTGTGAGGGGTTCACTGCTGGCTGACACTCAGCTCATGTCTGTTTTTTCCCGGTTTCCATTTGTTGTGGATGGGGTGTCCCCTCTCCTGCTGGGACTAACCCCTTGCTTTTGCTGGATGTTTCATGGTTGTTGCCCTCCATGCCAGATCCAGCTCTGGCTCTTCCCAGGAAGGCCAGGCTTGGGCTGGGGCCCTGGGGGTCATGGAGCCCTTGGACAGGGAACGTTTTTTAGGAGCCCTGCACATCACTAATGGCGTGGGGACCTCTTGTGGCTGGAGAAACGGGGATGGGGCCAGGCTTGGCTGTGCTCCCAAACCCAGCTGCCTCCCTCTCCTGGAGCTCTCCTGGGCCCATGAGCCATGAGGGGTTCAGGGCTGCTCTCTGGTTTGGCTGGAGCATGAAGGCTGAGCTGGTGTCATGTTTTTCTCTTTCAGATTCCAAAGGATCCTTGGAGCCACACAAACCAGGTAAGTGCCCAGCAGGAATTGCAGCTTTCACCCCAGAAAGGGTTTAAATCCCAAAGAGAGGAGGCTGTTAATGGCCATGAAGGGTAAAGAGCACTTTTGGGGCACAGTGCTTGGATGAAAGACCTGGAAAATGGTCTGTTAGTGAACCCTTGGCTATTTCTACAGAGCAATGTTCAACAGTGTCATTGAGACCCACTTGTGCTCTGGCTCTTGCCTGAAATTTTAGGCAATTGGTCACTGTGACCTTCTTGGCATTTTGCTGACCATGGTGAGGGGTCCAAGCCCTCCATTCCTTGCCTGATGGCTGCTGGGAAGTGGGTACTTGAAGGAAAAAAGCAAAAATCCATTTGCTCACGTGTGCATCTTCTCTTGCAGTGAAAGGCAAGAAGAAACGGGATCTGAGGATAACATGTGTCCCCATCAAACCACCCGTTGCCAACACTACGTGAGTATCTCTGCTGCTTAAAGAGGTTCTCCAGGGCTGGATTTGGCACTTCCTTGAGGGGAATGGCCTGTGAAGACTTCCCAAAATCAGCATAGTTATTCTTTTCTCTTAAGCTGTGGCTCATGGGTGATGAGAAGGAATTGCACATGTGTGTGCAGATGTGAGCACAGCGTGTGTCTCTCTGGGAAGTGCCTGTTTGATAGGAAATGTCCTAAAGGCAGAGACTCAGAATCCTCTTGGGAGCTCTCCTCAGTCTTTCTGCCATGGCTCTGCCAATGCCAAAGGGTAGAGATGTGGTTGAGAGAGTGAATTTGCCTGAGGGAAGACGAGGGAAAGATTTTAGTGCAGGGGAAGAGAAGAGGTGGTGGTAGCTGGACATGACAGGAGCCAGAGGCACAAAGGTTGGGGGGAGTGTTTTACACCACCTGAGCATCAGGTTTAGCTTGAGTTGTTTGCAGCTCCTTACCCTGCTCCAGGGAGAACACAGACATCTTGCACTGTTGTGCTGTTTGGTGCTGGGGCCAGTGCCCAGCAGTATCTCAGGGCACTGGAATTTCTCCCTGCCCTGTTTGCTTTGAGCTGCTGATGCTTGTTATGCCATGGGGGAGAGCCCAGGGTAGCAGTGCTTGGTTTGACAAAGAGCAGATGGCCAAAATTCCACTTCCATGGTGCTCTTCCAAAACACTTTGGGCATCGCCACTGCTGAGCCTTGTTTGCTCCAGAAACCTGTTCTAGAGAACTCTCCCAGCTCCAGGAGAGCAGTGAAGTCCCCAAAAGAGAAATATCACTGCTGAAAACCCCAGGCAGAAAGGGGGAGGCAGGGGAGCTCCCCCAGTGATGCTGTGCAGCCTCGCACAGCCCTGCCCTGTGTGTGACAACCACCTCCTTCCCCCACGGGCACACTTGTCCCTGCTCCTGCCAGAGTTTGAATTTCCCCTGGAGAAGGCCTCACGCTGGAGTCTGCAGGGCTTTGCATGCCCAGAGGCTGGTGCAAGCTGTCCACAGCTCCTTTTCTCCCTGCTTTTCAAGCTGCAGTGCAAATATTTGCGCAGTGCAAGGCTTTTGCTCAGAGCCCAAAGTACTTCCTTGAAGCCTGAGGCTGCTCTGATGGGAATTGAGACTAAACCAGTTGGGCAATCTCTGCTCTTAGAAGCTCCCAGGGGATGGGGAGAGCCCAGAACTGAGGCACAAAGGGCAGAACGCTCACGGTGGCTCTAAAAGTGCCGTGCTGCCCAGAATGGGAAGTGGGCAGCAATAAGGAAAAAAAGGCATAAAAGACAACTTTCACCTGCCTGGTGTTGTGCAAAGGGTGACACCAAAGTGCTGCCTGCTCTGCCTGCCTGGAACAAGCAGCAGAGTGTACACAAATGACTCACAGGGGAGGAATTACCTGTTGCTCCCTCGCGTGCGTTTCGGGCTCCGTGGCTTTGCTGTTACAACACCTGCCTGTCAAAACATGACAGCTGAGCTGCTCTGCCACAGAAACGTCTGATCCTGCTGCTCTCAGCTCCTCAGGCTCCTCTCCTGAGCAGGAATGGTTTCACAGCCTGGTGGTTTGGTGCATGTCTCACCTGGCTGACTCCCCAGGGTTCTCACTGTGCCTCGTGGGTGTGGGGTGAGGTGTTACTGGCACGATTTAAAGCATTTGTGGGTGTTTGGAGGGGGCTGCTTGGAACCTACAATGAGGCACAGGGGGGAAAGCAGCAGCTGAAAGTGCTCAAAGGAATGTGAAACCTGGCTCTGGCCAAGAGGGTGAATGAAGCTGGGCTTTCTTTCTCCTGACTCTGTCTCTTTTCTTGCAGGCCCCCGAGGAACTTGGACTCCAGGGCGTTCATTACCATTGGAGATAAAGTACGTGTCAGTGGGGTTTTTTTTTTGTTTGTTTCCAGTTTGGTTTTCCCTGGGCATGGAGAGCTCTGTGGGATTGTGCAGCCTCATGGGATACAACTTCCAATCTCAACAATTCTAGGAAGATCCAGCCCATCTGCCCTAAATGAGGGTGGCCTCACCAAGCTCTCAGACTGCTCCTAACAAAGTCCCTTTATCCTTCCCACCCACAGATCTGTCTTGCTGCTTGAGGCCCAGGAGAAGCTGGGCACAAAGTTTCTCTCTGGTTCTCCAAAGTCTTTCCTAGTGACCTGATGAAAAACACTGCTAGAAATAGCCACTGTCTCTCTTTTATTTCCTTCTCTTGTTATGGGCTGTCTTGGGGCTGCAGAAGCTGTTTGCAAACGAGCTAAAAATACCCTGCATTGGATCAGCCCTATATCTAGACCCTTCCAGGCTGGGAGGTGACTTGGCTGATGGGATCTGGGTCCCTTGGCCTCAGTGCAAGGACTAGGATTGAGGAGAGGAAGCTTTGTCCAGGGAACAATTCTGGTGCCTGTGCTGTTTTCTGGGCCTGGTGTCGTGTGTAGCAAGAATTCTTGGGGAGATGCTCTTTGTGACAGCCTGGGCACTGTGTGTGCAAGGGGACAGTGCTGCAGCTTAGGGAAAACTCTCTGGAGTCACTTCCTTGCCTGCTGCAGTGTTTGCAGGAAGGGTCTGGTCTGGGTATTTTGTAGTGACATGATGGAGAAGAGAACTTGGGCAGAACTCCAGCTTCAGGAATGGGGCTGGGTGGTGACCTCGGGTCCATGGGATCTGCACAGGCCATGCTGTACATCCCATTGTCCTGGGAGGGAAGGTGGGTGCATCCATCACCTCTTGTTGCTGGGCAGGGCAGCGCTGGTTCCTGGAGCGTGCTGGGAACCGCCAGCTTCTGGGGAAGCCTCGGGGCAAATGCCAGGAAAGGAAAAACACAATAACCTGGAACAACTGCAGAACACGTGTCCAAAAAGCACCCCCAGATCCTTCCTGGAGGCCCCTGCGAGGCCCTGCTGCTCCTCTGCCAGCTGCCCTTGGTGGGAGGTGGGACCTGTCCCCTCAGCCCTGCTCTCCTCATTTCAGGATCCACGTCCTGCCCAGGAAAGGGCCGGCACCTTCCTGTGCTGGGAAGGGCATGGCTCAGTGCTGAGCTCAGGCACAGCCCTCCCTCGCTCCCTGCCTGCCACATCTGGCTGGAACCAGCAGAGCCAGGGCTGGCAGGAAGGTGTGGCAGAGCTGGTGGCTGTGGCCAGTGCTGAGGGGACAGTGCTGGCCAGGGGCCTGGCAGCCACATCTCCCAGCCTGGCTCCTCCACCCCAGAGGCCGTTTCCTCTCTCCCTGCTCAGGGCGTAGCTCCCAGGCTCCGTATCCGGAGCTCATTCCCCACCCTCGCTGCCTTTGTGGGGCAGTTTGGCATCCTGGTATTATTTTTGTTCCCTGAGACTGGAGGAAAACTGGAGGCTGGATAAAGCCTGGCTAAAAGGAGGCCTGTGACTTATTAGCAGCGATGAATGCAGAGTCCAAAAATAGCCCGTGTCTCACTCGTGCCCTGCCCAGCAGAGCCAGCAATTACAGGGGAACGTGTCTGTAGGGAAATTTGTTTGTGGGTTGTGCAGGAGCTCGCTGGCTCCCTGCTGTGTCAGCCACTCCCTGGGGTGAGCACTGGCCATGGTTTTTTCCCAGCTTGAAGCAACACTTAGTTGTTTTCTTGGTGTTAACTCAGGTTTTACCTTGCTGGCAGCTTTTTGGTGTAGGAGAAAGTATTGAAAACCTGTTTGAACTCACTGATAATTAGAAATGGAGTTGCTGTGTGCATCCTAAGAGAGGCTTTGCACAGGTGTTATAAAGACACACACAGGTGTATTTGTGACTGATGATTTTTGGGATGTGGGGAGAGGTGAGGGCTCGCTGGCTGCACACAGGGGTTTGGAGCTGTGGTGGAGGCTCCTGACTGCTGCCCATGTTGTTAAAATCCTGCAAGTAGTTCAGCAGCTGCAGAAATACCCTTGTGTGGGTAATCCCCTGCAGGCAGAGAGGCACCAACCTTTGGTGCCCTTTCTAGTGGCAACGTTCCCTGGGCTTAAAGGATGAAAGTCCTGATCTCCAGCTGCAGAGGGGGAATTAAATGAACCCTGATGAATGTGGGGTGAGAGAGTTTGGGTTGTGATCCAACAGAGCCAAAAATACCCCCATCCTCTCAAAGCATGGTACCTCTGTAGGTACCACTGCTTGACACGCTCTGCACGAGTGAGCTGAAAGTGTTGCTGATGTCCTTGTTGATAAAGGTGCTTGTCCCTGATGCCATTTTGTCTCCTCTCCCTAAAGAACTTTGAGGTGGAAGCTGATGACCTGGTGGCCATTTCGGAGCTGGGCCGTGGAGCCTATGGAGTGGTGGAGAAGGTCCGGCACGCGCAGAGCGGCACCATCATGGCTGTGAAGGTGAGGACACCTGGCAGCAGGGGCAGCTCCAAGGGAGCTGGGGAACTGCTCAGCCACACTGCTTTTGGCAAAAGGGGGACAGGCTTATCTGGGTTTGGCAGCCTGTGGTGCTCCTGGTGTGGTTTGGGCAGTGAGGGGTCTGTGCTGATAGTGGCTGGGCACGGTGGGATTGATAACAGGCTTGGAAATCCAGGATTGGTGTCTGCAGTGCAAGGCTGGGATGTCAGAGTGCCTGTCCAGGCTGCTGCAGAGCGTGCCAAGGGTTTGGCATTCCTTAAAGTTCTGTCTGGCAGAGGCAATTTGGGCGTCTCCTCCTGGGTGCTGCTGGCTGCAAAATAAGGATAAAACGCCCTGGCCCCAGAACTGCGGGTCCTGAGTCAGGCTGGGGGATGATGCTGTTATCCCACCTTACACCAAACCCTTCTTTCCTGTTTGTCTCAGAGGATTCGAGCCACTGTGAACACCCAGGAGCAGAAGAGGTTGTTGATGGACCTGGACATCTCCATGAGGACAGTTGACTGCTTCTACACAGTCACTTTCTACGGAGCCCTCTTCCGTGAGGTACTGACCTGGTGGGAGCCTGGGGGCACCTGGGGCTGTGGGATTGCACTGGAGGCACCAAACTGGCCCCAAACACATCTATGTTCTTCAGCCCAGCTCTTTACCTCCCTTGGATTTCCAGGGAATTCCCTCTCAGCTGCTTTCTCTCCATCCGCAGGGTGATGTGTGGATCTGCATGGAACTCATGGACACCTCCCTAGATAAGTTCTACAAGAAAGTACTGGAGAAGAAGAAAACCATCCCTGAAGACATTCTGGGGAAAATGGCTGTGTCTGTGAGTGGCTTGTGGGTTCTAAGATGGGTTTGTGCCTGCCCTGAGCCTGCTGGAGGCCTCTGCTGAGGCCTGTGGTGTGTTTGCAGTGAGAGGCTGCTGCTGCTGTGTGACTGATGGGTGCTTTTTCACTCTGTTTGTCCCCAGATTGTACGAGCTCTGGAGCACCTGCACAGTAAACTGTCTGTAATCCATAGAGGTAAATGCTGGATGGGGTTAGTGGAGTGTGGCTGGAAATCCAACCTTAAAATAAGCTAGGAGAGGACTCCTTTCCAGGTGTGCTGTGTCCCTCTGGGATGTCTAAAGTGGAATCTGCTGGTGCTTAGGACTGTGCTGAACAGACCTAGATGCTTGTTCCTGAGATGCTTCCCTTTTTGCAGGATGTTGTTCTCTTCCTCCTTTCCAGATGAAGGGTTGAATGTAACAACAGAATTCCTCTCTACCTGTATTTTATGAGTACAGAAGTGCCTTGAAGGCAGCTCTTGGAGATAAAATCCACAAGTCCTCCTGGCTGTGTACTTTTAGCAAAGTGAGGGCTGAAGGAGACCTTACAAAATCACAGATGGAATTGTAGCACCCAGGTCTTGCTCTCCATCCTGGTAAAGTCCCTTGTGCAGTTGTGGACAGATCAGGATGTGCATGAGACAAACTGAGCTGAAGATTTGGTACAGCTGTGCTTTTAAAGCTATGCTGGGCACATAGATCTCTGCTAAGGAGCTGGGGATAAACTTCTCAACGTTTTATTCCAACCTTTTGACCTGCCAGGTTGGAGAGGGGACTTGTTCTCCCTGAAGGACTTGGCTGTAGTTTACCTATGAATGATTTTTATTGCAGTAAGACTGGTGGGGTTTTGTCTCCCTCCCCTTGTGTTGGGGCCTGCCTGGTCCCTCCCAGACCTGCAGGGAATTGCCTGTTCTGTCTCAGCCTCTTCAATACCCCTGCAAAAGCCCAATTTGCTCTCTTGCATTTCCTCTCAGACGTGAAACCTTCCAACGTGCTGATCAACAAGGAGGGGCACGTGAAGATGTGTGACTTTGGGATCAGTGGTTACCTGGTGGACTCTGTTGCCAAGACCATGGATGCTGGCTGCAAACCCTACATGGCTGTAAGTGCAGCCCTGCCTGTAAGAGGCTGCTGCTTAGACATCAGTCTGTTCCACCTCCACCCTGAGATAAAAGCCACTCAGGAGTGCTCTGGTCTCCCTGACTCAGCAGAGCCTCCCTTTGAGCCCAGCTCTGTGTGTTAATCCCACAGTGACTCTCCCTCTGCCCCTTCCATTTGCAGAAGGATACAAAACTGGCTGGGGCTGCTTGTGGCACTGCTCCTTGTTGGATAGAAAGTGCTGAGGCTTTTCTTGGCAGGATTGTTTAGTTTCATCCTCGAGTCAGTGTGAATTTCCCTTTGCCATCTGTGGCATCCATGTGGGAAGCGTGTGCTCCTGAGGCAGGGATCATGCAAGTCTGACTCTCCTGCAAAGAGGGAGAGTTGATGTGAGCTGTGTGGAGCAAGATGTGGCTTTCATCAGAGCTGGATTTAACCTCAGACCCTGCCTCTCTGGGGACATGAGCCAGGGAAATTTACCCAGCCTGGCTTTTGGAGCCAGAGATTTGCTCCGTGGGGTTTGCACTGGGAAAGCAGGAGTTGTAACATCTCCCATTTTGCTGTTACAGCCAGAGAGAATAAACCCTGAACTGAACCAGAAGGGCTACAACGTGAAGTCAGATGTCTGGAGCCTTGGGATCACAATGGTAATGCTGGGATCTGTCTCTGCAGCCCTGGGGTTGGGGTGGGGTTTGGGCAGGTGGGGCTGTACCCCTGCTGTGAGTGCAGCTGGGTGAGTGCCCATCAAGCAGGACTCAATTTGGGCATTACAGCTCAGGGCAATGAGATTAATTAATTACCCAGGGAATTCAGGCTCCCAGCAAACAGTATCAGGATGACAAGTATCCACACTGAGTATCCAAGATTCTGGCTTTGAATTGCTCTGCAGCTCCCTGCCTGCTGGCTGAGGGGTGGTCAGTGGAGCAGACTTCACCCCCTCCCTGCCACCAGAGCCTTGCAGGGGATCCCAGTCCTGCTGCAGTGAGAGCTGCTCTGTGTGGTTTGCAGCAAATCCTGCCTGCGGGGTAGCTCAGAGCAGCCAACAGGAAGGGGAAATGCTTTCAGTTCCAAAATTGCAGCTGCTTGGGATGGTTTATCTGCCTCCTGCAAGAAACAGATCTTGCAGAAAGCAGCTGAGATCCTCTGGCGCCAGTGGACAAAGGAAATCCCAGCTGTTGCCTCCAAGGGATGCTGCCTGAGAAGCAGCTCCTGCTTTCCAGGAGACTCCCTGTGAGGGTAGATTATTTTCAGGAATTTTTCCTGTGCCCTCTTAGCTGTGGCTTTTGTTTTGGGGGCTGCATCCCTGCTTTTGTACATGCTGTGTCTTGGCAAATATTCCCTCTTCCCCAGCGTGGTCTCATCCCCTGTGCCAAACCCAAGCCCCTCTCCCTGGTGTCCCCATGCCAGTCCAGACTGACTGGAAATGTCATCAGCTCTGAGTTGCAGGAAGCTGTGGGATGGGAGACTCTGAGTGATGGAATATCCAAACCTTTCCAAAGCTGGAAGGGAGAGAGGAGCTTGCTGAAAGCTGGCCAGCCTGCAGCTGAATGGAGCCCCAGAATCTTTGGTTCCCTCTCATGTCTTCCTCCTGGGCTGGCTTCCTGGGTTTCTTTGTTTTATTTTCTTTGTGAAGGGGTTGGATTGATTTCAGACCAGACAGTTTGTGGGCCATTGAGTTGCAGGGCTATTCCAGGCTTTCCTGGGCTGGTGGCTTCATTCAGTTTTGCAGCAGCAGGAGCTGAGCTCCCCTGACCTGAGCCACAGGCAGGGCTCTGTCCCAGTTTCTGTCCTTTCAGGTTTATTGTTCCTCCCATCCCATCACAGCCCACCAGGCAGGTCTCAGGGTTCTGTTGCCCATTTTGAGACAGGAACTGATCCTTGGTATGAGGAGACTGCCCAAGAGCTGTGACAGACCTTTTCCTGCTTAAATGAGGGAGGGAGCAGAGGTGACTTGTAGGAAGAACCCAGTAATTGAGGTGGTTTTGGCAAAATTATGTTCTAGCACTTAACTTTTCTTGGGTTTGTGGATTTTTTGTGTGTTTAGCTCATGCAGTACCAGCCCAAGGCCCGGAGGCTGCCTTAGGGCCAGCAAAGCACTTTGGAAGCCAGTGCAGAAACTGTGTGCTGTTATTATTATCTTTTTAAATAATCCCATTTTACATATCTTTTGTGACTTCCTGTAAATGCATTAATATGCTGAACCAGCCTGAAAAGGAAGTATTTTTTGGCCTCTGGGTCTTCATATTAAAAAAAAAAAAAAAAAAAAAAAAAAAGAAAAAAGAAAAAAAAAAGTGGTATGACCCAAATTGAAAACAGTTTCTAAGGAAAAGAGGGTTTTCCTTTGAATCTGAGCTGGCTGAGCACGGTGGGGCTGTGCTTGGTGTGTGTCTCACGTTGTCCTGCCTCCACCCCCAGATTGAGCTGGCCATTCTCCGCTTCCCGTACGAGTCCTGGGGGACGCCCTTCCAGCAGCTCAAGCAGGTGGTGGAGGAGCCCTCGCCCCAGCTGCCACCTGAACGCTTCTCCAAGGAGTTTGTGGACTTCACAGCACAGTGGTGAGGCTCCAGCAAGGGCTGCTGGCTGGCTGAGGAGGAGCCCTGATCCATAGGGGCTGGAGTGAAGCGTGGGGCTGGGTTTGGTGTCCTTTGGGAGCCTTTTTCTCCCCTCCTCGCTGTACCTGGTGCTCAGCATGGCAGGAAGCGCTGCCCAAACTGGTTTTGCTCTCAGCCTGACTCACCCAGGCTGGCTGGAAGGTGCAGAGGTTTCTCTTCCCCTTTTCCTGTCACTGCTGCTGAAATGTTGGTGTTTTCTGGCAAAGTGGCAGTGAAACCAGAACCAACCCCTGGCAGCCTCTGGGTGAAAGCTGCTTTGTGGTTTTGTGGGAAGCTGCTCCTCCAAGGGTGTCCCCTGCTCCCTGGGTGCTGCCTGGAGCTGCCAGGCAAAGGCAAGCTCACCCTGCAGGGAAACCATATCCTCTCCTTCCCAGTTGTTTTGGTCTGTGTGGGGCAGACTGCAGAGCTGCTTGGCTTTTGCTTTTTGTGGCAAAACACTGAGTTGTCCTTCCCCAGTTGCCTGCCTGGCTGCTTTGCTGGTGGTTCAAACCTGCTCAGCCGAGGAGGGAGAGGGATGGGTGCAGCCCCTAGGGAGCATTTCATGTTGGGTGGGAAGGGGAGATCCCCTATGACAGACCACATACAGCAAAAGAAAAAGATCCTACAGCCTTTCTCTCCCATTTTTTTTCCCTTCCAGCTTAAGGAAGAACCCAGCTGAGCGAATGAACTATTTAGAACTTATGGTAAGTGCAGAGCTGTTTCTGCTGGTCTTTATTCCCAGTTTTGAAACTCAAGTCAAAAATCCAGCAGGGAAATGGGACAACACCTGTGTGATTTTTCAGGCATGGAGAGGGATGGGTGTAGTGTGTCAGAGGTGGAAGGCTGTGTTGATTTCATGACTGTTAAGGTCAGGGGTTCCACGTGTTTTCTCCCTCTGTCCTATCTGCTCTTGGAGAGTTTAGACCTCAAAAGGTGGTAGTACAGCTGCCAGGGTGGGGTGTCCTGCTCAAGCTGAAGAGAGAAATGCCAAAATTCACCTTGTAGCTAAAGAATGATGTCTGTGGGAGTGTGGGGAGGAGTTTGGAGTCCACCTCTGTGTGACATCCCCCGGAGTCTGTGCTTGGCCTTGGTGTCAGCTGATGTTTTCTTTGATCTTGTTTGCAGGAACACCCTTTCTTTACCTTGCACGACACCAAAGAGACTGACATGGCCTCCTTTGTGACAGAGATCCTGGGGGAAGATTCCTAACTCCCAGCTGCCAGCTTCCTGCAGCCCCTCCATCCCAGCTTCCCCGCAGGAGAGCAGCAAGGACTCGAGTTCAAGGTGGTTTGCACAAATCACAAATCGAACCTCCCCAGCCTGGGGCCTCGAAATCTCTTTTCTCTTTGCCCTGAGGAAAAAATCCCCTAGGAGGAGCCTTTTGAAGCCAATGCCTTCCCAGCTAAGCCAAGGACTCTGAAAGCTCAGGAGGTCCTGGGAGAGGAGCAGTGCCTGAGCAGGCAGAGGGTGACAGGGGCCACCTCCCCTCCCCAGTACCCAGTGCACAGCACAGGGGGTTGTGTTTCTTTGCTGCCAGGGGAAGACAGAGAATCAGTGCTGCTGTGCTTCTCCCACTCCTCTCCTGCCTGCCCCAAGCCCCTTCCCTGGACTCTGGTCTCACTTGCCTTCCCTCTGTGCCTGGCTCTGCCCCCAGGAGCCCACACAGCTTTAGGGGCTCGTGGGGCTCCCTGGGCTGCTGCTCACACCAGAGGCTGTTCCACTGCCTGGCTCGACACCTTAAGGACCCTTTGGGGCAGCCCCAGCTCGGGCTCTCCCTCAGTCAATGCTGCACCCTTGAGGGGGGCTGGGGAAAAGGCATTTCTCCACGAGCCCACTGTGACACAAGCTGCAGCCCACGCTGTCCCCACGCCTGCCTGTGGGACTCCATGCAGCATCCATCCCTTCCTTCGTGGGCACAAGGTCTTGGAGAGACAGCAGGTGCCCTGTGCTGCCTCCTCCCTTCTCCCTGGGCTGGCAGGACACATCCCTGCTCCGGGCATTGCCTTCCACAGCCCTGGCTGCCTCCACCTTCCCTGGCTGCCTGAGGAGACGCTGCTCCATCTGCTTTCCAACCTGGAGCTGATGTCAGACCTCTCACTGTGACACCCGCTCCTTCCAGAGGCTGAACTCACCCCCCCTTGTGTCCCAAAGTGTCCCCAACCCCTGTGGGTGCCAGCAAGGGCCAAACCCCAGGGACTGGCCCGGGGCTGCTGGCAGTTGTACATTTGATGTCTATATATAATGGACTTTGTAACGTGTTTCCTAGGTTTGATCTAACTCGCTATAAATTAAAGCCCTTCTGTGTGGGAGGAGGGAGGAGCAGTTCCTTCTCTGCTGACAAATTCCACTGTGAAAACCTGATGTGTTTCCCCATGCTCCCAGCCCGAGGAGCCAGGGGAGCAGGAGGGATTTCTGGCTTCTACTGTACATGATCACGGATAAACGCACCGGCTGTGGATTTTGCTTGTTTTTTTTTTTTTAATAATTGAGGTTTTCCGAAGGATTTTTTTTTTCTTTTCTAATATATATTTGTGTGTGTGTATGTGTGCTCTATATATATTATATATTTTAAAATCAATGATGAATGTGTGGATGTCTATGTGGCCAGCAGATCTGGCGTAGTAACATTTTTCTGGCTAAATTTGGGCAGGTGGGGAAGGGGTCATTAGAAAACACTCTGGCCTAAGATTACTTTTTTCTTTCTTTTTTAAGGAAATGCATCTATTTTTTAACTGAATCTTTTAAAAAATGTTATTCCTGAAATTCATGCCCTGGAGGCTTGGATTTCAGGGTGAATTTCCAGTGTTCAGAGTCCCCCTCAATGAAGAATAATGTCCCCTTAAATTCATTATTCCCCTTCCTGCAATCCAGGGTTTGATGCAGTGCTGGGGACCCCCTGCCTGGGAATTGGGGTGCTCCACATCATCCATCCCCACGAGCTGCTTCTGGGAAAGCTGCTTTGGGGCAAATGGTTTTCAGTCCTTGATGCATCACACAGCCACGCTTTTCCCTGTGCCATCCCTCTGATCCCCCTCCCTGAGTCAACAAACCCAGAGGGAACCAGCCCAGGTGGAGCTGCACAAACCCTGTTCAGCTTCAGTTCGACCCTGACCCCCCAGCCCACCTCTGGATGGAAAATAAGGAAGTGATTGATGTTCTCCATGTCTCCCTCCTCCTCATCCTGCTCTGCAAACCACCTGTCACTCACCTGTACCTGCTTGGTTTGACAGCTTTGCTGCTGAATTGTACAATTGTATTTTTTTCATAGTTGGTTACTTTGGATTATTTTTTGAGTTGAGCTTTTGGGTTTTCTCCCTTCTCTCTTTGTTTAAATCCTTTCCCCTTCCTTTATCTCACCCTTTTTTGGTGCTTAGGGGAATGGTGTTCATTTTTTTAAAAAAAAATATTTTTTGCATGCTTTTAACTTTTTTTTTTCTGTATTTCTCCTCCTGGAGAAAGTCCTGATTTCTGTATTTTGGGATAAGGGAGCATCTGCCCTTTGAACACAGGGGAGGTGGCTCTGGGGTGGGCTTGGGCCCCTGTGGATGAGCTGATGAGGAGGCAAACACACCCCACCTCCCTGTGCCATCTCCTCTGCTCCATTCAACACAGCTCTTACCTGTCCAAATCCCATGTCCCTTTTCACCTCCCTGCTTCCCTGTCCCACCGTGTTCCCTCTGCAGTGGCAGTTCCCTGGGGACAACCAGCTTGGCTATAAGGTGGGCAAAGTTTGACTCTCATGGGAAGCCCCTCTCCCCTGGTATTTTTGGGAATGGTCTGTACCCTTCAACCCCTGTCCTTGATTCTAATAAAATTCACCTTCAAACCTGCTGCTTGTCCTCTTGTTGCTATTTGGGCATCGGCTGGGGGCTGGTTGGGGCAGCAGCTTGGAGAGGGGGTCCTGCTTTCTCCTTATATTGTGGGATGATGCTGCTCCAGAATGGGGGATTGTACAAGGATTGTACAAGCTGTAACCCTTGGGGTGGGATCCCTGGAGCAGCCCCCGTGGGATTGGGAGGGGCAGCAGCCTGGGGAGTTCTGCTGCTCCTTCGGTACTTCAGTGATGCTGCTCCCAGTCTGGGGCTTGTACACTCAAGGGACCCTCGGAGTTTCCCCCGGGAGCGCTGCCAGGGGCTGCCCAGGGCTCTGCTGCTCTTGCGGCCGGGCAGGAGGGTGGGGATGTGGGTTTTTGGGGCAGGGGGAGGCTCACCATGGATTGGGGATCCCCTCGNCACCGGGACCCGGCGGGACGAGCCTGGATCCACGGGGATGGACATCCACCGGGACCCGGCGGGACGAGCCTGGATCCACGGGGATGGACATCCACCGGGACCCGGCGGGACGAGCCTGGATCCACGGGGATGGACATCCACCGGGACCCGGCGGGACGCGCCTGGATCCACGGGGATGGACATCCACCGGGACCCGGCGGGACGAGCCTGGATCCACGGGGATGGACATCCACCGGGACCCGGCGGGACGAGCCTGGATCCACGGGGATGAACATCCACCGAGACACGGCGGGATGAGCCAGAGCCGCGGGATGAGCCGGGACCCTGCAGGATGAACTAGCCCCACGGGGATGAACATCCACCGGGACACGCGGGATGAGCCAGAGCCGCGGGATGCGCTCCACTGGCGGCAGGACACGGCAGAGCTCCCCCTTTCCATCCCAACCTGCTGTGACCCCCCCTTCTCGGCACCTCCCAGCCTTCCCTCGAGGCTGTGCGGCCGGGATTAGGGCAGGGGGTCCGGGGATCGTGCCCATGTGGGAGGGAGCTGCAGGTTTGGCGGGGGACCTGGAATAAAGAAGCAGCTCTCTTCCCAAGTATTTTCCTTATCAGCCCTCTCCAGGCAGGATCAAGCCGAGGACACGGGGTCCCTCAAACACCGGGATCTTGGTGGTGATGCCTTGCCTGGAAATGGGGCCAGCGATCCTGGGGACAGCAGGGACCCCAGGAACACCCATCCATGTGGTGTGGGGACACACTTGGAGGGGGCCCAACCTGCCAGGAGCTGGAGTCTGCTCTGTTCCAATTACCAGCTTAATAGCTACATCGAGACCATTAAAAATGCATCAGTGCCTGCGAGGAAAGAACTTCAGGAGAAGTGGAAAATTCATCACTTTGAGTTCCCTTATTAGGAGAAAAGGTGTTTTTTTCCCCCCAATTTGTCTCAGAGGCAAAAAGAGGTTATTTCTGCCTGGTGACTCCCCCGTGGGACTGTCACGAGGTGCAAACAGGCAGTGCCCAAACCTGGGTGAGAAGGACACAGCTCCCACTGCAGAGAAGGGAAAACTCAGCATATCCAACACAGGCAGGGGGCATGGGGACCACCAGGGCTGCAGCAGCTCAGTCCTCCTCAGATGAAGGGCCCACAGCTCTCCCTGCCCGGTGCTGAGGACACATATTGGAAGCATGTGACCCCAGGCAGGTACAAAGGAGTACTCTTTATTGCCAAAAACCTGGCCTTTTTGAGCAGTTAGCTGGTTATCAGTTCACACAGTTTCAGGGCACAAGAAGCCCAAGTCAACCAAGCACCACACACCACAACATGGACGTGTGGCAGTCACACAGCACATCTCTCATATCTCTCACATCTCTTACATCTTTCTACCCTTATTCCAGCTGAGCCATTCTCCCACAGTTCCCTTCTGCTTAGCCTAAGTAACAGGCTGGAGCCATGTTACAAGGCCTTCCCTTTATAAAGCCTTTCCTCCAAAAGGGCAGACCCCAACACAGTGCAGGTGTTTGTACTGGTCATACTGGCCCTTTGCAGGGGTGGTTTGTCAGGAACTGTAGTGGTAGGACAAGGAGCAACAGGTTCAGACTGAAAAGGGGAAAAGAAAGCTTTGATATACATCAGGAATTCTTGCCTGTGAGGGTGGGAAGGCCCTGGCACAGGGTGCCCAGAGAAGCTGTGGCTTCCCCATCCCTGGAAGTGTCCAAGCTTGGACAGGGCTTGGAGCAGCCTGGGATAGTGGAAGGTGTCCCTGCTCATGGCAGAGGGGTGGAACTGGGTGATCTTTAGGGTCCCTTCCAACCAAAACCATTCAGTCCTTCCATTCTCTGGTGGCTCTCTCCAGGAGCTCCTGAGCTGGAGCTCACGCTGTTCCTAAGAGCCATGTGCGGAGGAGGGCTGGCTAATGGATTAGCAGGGGGTGTGATGATGCAGCCAGTTTTCTGGGGCTGAGGGTTATTTATTTTGCTTAATTTTTTTTTTACTTTTTTTTCAGACAGTGCCTGAGCCCATATCTAGGACAGGGGTGGGTTTTTTCTGGTTCAGGTGGCCTGTGGGCACCTTGTCGCTCGATAGTGTAAATTAACGAGTTCACCCGGGCCAGGGGTTTGTACCAGACGTGTTCAATCCTCCCCTAATAGCTGCCTCACCCAGAAACTTCCAAAGCTCTTGTAGCACCTAAGCACTAATGAGCTGAAGCTGCAGAATAGCAATGAGGCCTCAGGAATATGGATCAGCCTTTCCTGGCCCAGCCAGAGGCTCTAAAATCGTTTCAGCTGGAACCCAGAGGGACCAGTGCAGCCCAGATGGGAGGGAAGGGTTTAGGTGAGGTGCATTGGGTGGAAAAATCTTTGCTGCCCATGAGGAGCTGCTGGGGATGTCTCCCAGCTCTCCTCTCCAAATAGAAGTGTGGGTGCCTTGTTTTGAGGTGAGGAGAGCTCAAACTCTGGTTTAACCACTGATATCCAGGTGTTTTGGTGCCCTGCCTTTTTCCCCTGATAACTGATCATCCCTGGCTATGAGTTTCTATGTTTTGCTTTGTTTTTACTGCTGGGCAAAGCATCTCCAAGCACTTTCTGTCACAGCAGCCTGATTTGCAGCCATCCCCAGAGTGTGTGTATTTATGGAGTGAGTTGTGCCACCCGTCCATGCACAGCTGCTTTCCTGCTCCATCCCCTGGGAATTGCACAGGACCAACAGCAACTCCCCCTCAACGGGGTGCTGGAAAACCGGGGTGATTTCTGCTGGACCCCCAAACCAGGGGGAAAACCCCAGCCTTGCCCAGCGAATGTCAACCTCCAGCCTTCCCTCTCAGCTTGAAACTCCGATTGATTTCTCCGAGGCGGGAATGCTGCTGGGGGAAGGTGGGGGTGGCAGAAGGAAGCCTCAGCAGCGCAAAGCCTGAAAATATCAAAGCTTGACGCCAGCGCTTTGGGGGTGACCCGGGAGGTCACCTGCCCGGCAGGGAGCCCCGGTCCCCCGGTGGGTTTGCCGGGAGCCTTTCCAGCCCCGCGGGCGGTGGCTGTGGCCCCTCACATGCTGCGTTAACCTTTCTGGAAATACCAAGCGGAGCTGGAACAGGCTGTTTATTTCCAGACGCCGGGAGCGGCGGCGGGCGCTGCAGGGACGTGGGCAGGGGGCTGAGAGGAGCCTGGGGAGCCACGGTGGCTTTTGCACTTGATTTACACCTCGGAGCAGCTCGGGGAGGAGGAGGGGGCAGAAACCTTGATGAGCCAAAGCTGCTACCTTGATATCAACTGTGTTTTCCTCAGTGTCATTCCCCGCTCAGGGCCGCTTGTTCTCTCCTCGAGCGATACGCTCCTTTCCTCTGACTGAAGCTGGGATTTCATAAATAAACCCCAAGGTTTCAGACAAAAGCTCTGGCTTTAGGGCGGAGCTGCCCAAATGCCCAAATGCACGAATGCTGCGTGGCTGCTCCGAGCATCGCTGCTCGGCTCAGAGAGGCAATTAATTAGCGTTTCCCAGGTCATCCCGACCCTCTGCACGGGCTCTGCAGAACATCACCGCCTGCAACAGGTCCCGGCAATGAGGAGCTGATGAACGATCCTGAGGGTCCCCCAGGACGTGCCTGTGGATCGGGAACGCTGCCGGGGAGCCCTGCAGGTGTTTGGCTCCTGTGCTGCTGCCCCATCCCCGGCAACGGGAGCCCCTGGGATGCTCTGTGCTCGCGGGCTCGTAAATGGCTCTGTAAATACCCAGCAGCTGCCGGGAATCGATACGGGCTGGCTCTGCACGGCTCCGGGCACACACACCCGACAGAGCCGGGCCGGAGTGCTCGGCAGCGCTCTTGGGTGGAATTTTGGGAGGCCGGGGGAAGGTGCAGAGGTGCTGGTGGCTCCCAGGGCTGTGCTGGTGTGAGGTGTAAGGGTGGCACTGGGATTTCTCAGGCAGTGGTGCCTCCGGATTGTCTTCTCATCCCAGTGTTTCTCATAGGGGTTGTGGGGCTAGTTTTTTTTCAGACTTACACCGTGCCTCTTTTCAGGAGCCTCTCCAAACTGCCGAAAAGTGGTGTGGGGATTCTGGTGACTGTATCCCACTTCCCAAAGCTTTCTTGGGCTCTGACCTGGCCCCTTTGGTGCAGGGGTTGGGATCTTCAGCTCTGAGGACCTTCTGGCCTCCCTCTCTCACCTTTGCCATAACTCAGGGTGGAATCCACAGGATTTTGGGTTAGCTGTTGGCTGGAGCACCTGATTGCCCTGTGGAGAACCTCAGCCAGACTGGAAGGCTGTTTTTGGGGGTGCAGAGCAGCCTCTGTGACCTGCATTTGGGGGATCCATCCCCTCGGGGAGAGGGGTAATGCCAGCCCCACAGGGCCTTGATGGGGTCCCCACTCCCCTTTCAGTTCCCTCCCTGAGCTCCAGCAGCAGCAGGACGCGCCCTTCCTCATCATCCTGCCCCACCCTGAGTTTCTTTAATTACAGCTTTGAGAGAGATCTTCCCCTTTATTCCCCCAAATCTTCTCCTTAATTAAAATCCTCGATCTGGGCCAGCGGGAAGCAGCTGTTGCCTCTTTGCAGCGTGCTTGGGTGCGTGTTGCAAGCTGCCAACCTGACTGTGGGCCACACAGGGACAGCCCAGGGACAGTGTGGGGACAGGGACACTGGCATTGTCACTGTCCCACCTGGCATCCCGAGGTGAGCTGGGACCAGCCCTGCCCTGCCCATGGTGAGGGCTGAAATCATCTGAGCTGTGAGTGAGGTCCCTCTGCATCATTCCCACCATGGAGCCCTTCCAGTGGGGATGCAAATGGGGAGTGCAACGAGCCCAGACTCATTTTGGGTTTGCCTGACCTGGAGAAGGGCTGGATGATGCAGCTGGATGAAGCTGAAACTGGGATTGTTCTTTGAGTTTTGCCCCTGGGATCCATGATGTGTCTGGCCAGGGGCAGCTCTTTCTCATCCCTCCTCTCCTCCAGAGAAAGCCCACTGGGAGCCCTGCAGGGCTCGAATCCATGGCTGGCACCTCACAGGGACACCCCTGCCACCCCCGTGTCCCCATTCTCACCACAGCTTGGGGACATTCCCTGCCATGGGCTCTGCAGCCCCCTCGTGTTTTCTCCCAGAATTAGCCCAGGGAAGTGACTTTACCCCTCCCTGCCTGCTCGGGGCGGGCATTTCTGCAGCGATCCATTGTCAAAGCCACAGGGAAGCGTCAGGAACAATTAGTGAGCTGGTGGTGTCAACTTTATCACAGCTGATGTGTCTCTTCTTAATGAAACTTGTGGAAGAGAAAAGCAGAAAAAAAAAAAAAAAGAAAAGGCTGCTGACAACAGATGTATTATTTCACCTCAGATTTACTGGTGCATGCATTTTTCATTCATGGAAGAGGCTGATATGCAGATTTATTCAGAGCAGAGCAGGTACAACCCTCGGTGGATCAATTCTTGTAGCAGGCTTAAGAGAAAAGGACTTGGTTGAGCAAACAGCAATGCAAGGCACTTCCCAAAGCCACCCCCAAATTTTGTGCCCAGGATTTTTTTTTCCCCAAATCCATGCACTTTAGCCCCAATTCTGTTCCTGTTTTTGGCCAGGGGAGATTTCCCCTGTCTATTACAGTTTGTGTTTCCCATGTACTTGAGTTGGGGTGGCCTGGGTTGACTTTGCTCTTCTTGCAGCTCTGCTTTGCTGGGAGCTCAGTGCCTCCAGGGTGGCTTCACCCCTACCCTGCTTTGAGAGGCTGAATTTATATTATGGCACATATATATATAAATATAAAACCTGTATTATTTATATTGAGATGCTTCAGGAGACCCTTCTTTGTTCTGGCTCCTTGGTCACTAAAGTCATACCTTGAACCTCAACACCAGAGCCAGATGTCTCTTACTGAGAACTAAAATTTGGCCTCCAGACATGTCTGAAGCTCTTCTCCTTCCATACATAGCGTGTTGTGGTTTCTCTGTGATTTGGGGGGCTGTGCTCCCCTGGGGGAGGACACCCTCTGAAAGCCAAGTAGAATTTAATCTCCCTGCAGTGATGAAAGTGAATCCAAGAAAAGCAGTTGAGGTGTTTTTCCCTCTCATTAGGAATGGAAGACAGGAGTCTTCTGTCTTTTGGGTACTATACAACCAGCATGAATTATTTAGCACCAAGCATCTCTCCGATAAATAATTTTTTTATGTGGAGAGATTAAACCTGATTTTTTAAAAAGTATAATAACAAAAGCAATTTCTCACTCATAAGTCCTCATATTTCACACAGCAACGAGATCCCAGGCATCCATTCCTGTATTGATCAGCAAATAGGTCCTTGTATAGATTTAGTTCACCCAACCTTGTTTAATTTTGGATTCATTGATTCAATGCAAAGATCTAGATGAAAAGCAAGTGGGCTGTTTCCAGTGCTGGTGATGCTATTTTTAAATAAATCTAGTGCATGCTAAAATAAATATGCAAAACATTTTGTAAGGCCGTGTACGGGTGGGGAGACCAGATGTACTAAAATATTTAACAAACTTTTTCCTGATTTCTCAAAATGAATGTTTTATTTACTAAACACCAGTGGAATTTAATCTCACCCAGTGTTTGCTCTGAGGCTGTCCCACACCCATTGTCTGGGGTGAGCAGGAACGTGGGACCTTGTAGGAACTGTCTGTGCAGTGACATTGGTGGCACATTTAAATGCAAAGCTCATTAACCGTGTCTGGGATTTTTTGTTTGTTTCTCCCTTTTTTTATGTTCACGTTCCTTACAAGAGCAAGAGATGAAATATCCATCTACAATTCCCTTTCATCTCCAGGCATGTTTGGTTTGTTTTTTTTTTTTTCCCCTCTTCTGTTGCTCGGATGACAAAGTTTCTCATTTGGAATTTTATTTGATTTCAGAAGATGAGAAAGAATTAAAAGCGTCTTCAGGAGGTTGGGCTCACCTTACTCTATCCAGGATCCTTCAGAAGGAGGATGAGTGACTTGGCAAAGGCTCCTGCCCCCAAAGGATGGAGTTCATGCCAGGGTCAGAGCTGCATCCTGGTTTTTCCTTCACCTGGGGTGACCATCCTGCAGATCCTACAGCTCCCAGCCCGCTCTCCTGGGGAATGGCATTCCTGCTCTGGGTGTGCGTGCCTGTCTCCTTGAAACCCTCTGCTTTCAATCCAATCAAATTTAATTGAATTGTGGTTTTGATCACATCTGATGGTGGCAGAGATCTTGCTGATAATCAGATTCCCATGGGAGGTGTGGAAACGGGGCTGGTGGAGGAGGGAGGAGAGACAGGGGCTTGTGTGATGCCACTTGGTCCTTGTGAGACACCAGGGAAGTGACACAGCAGCCAGGCTCCATCCACTCTGGGGTCAGGTCACGTTTTGGGGATGGGTGAATTAAGTGTGAGCTGAATCCTGCAGGTTCTGTTGGTTTTGGTTAAAAAAAGGGCAATTTCCTTGGCAAAGCCCTCTACCTTGCTGCAGGCTGGAGCAAATCCAGCATCCCCCAGCACTCCTGGTACCCAGCTTGGCCTGATCCCCACCTGCCTGGAGCCTGTGCAGGGATGTGGCTCAGCTCTCTGCCATTGCTCACACACGTGTGGCAGCTGATGGCAGCAATTAATGACAGGGATTCATGTGTGATTTACATGAACTCAGCTGGAAGTGCAGCCCCTGGGATGGGGGAATATTCCTTGTAGAGCTGTGCTGCCCCTGCTCCAGATGCCTTTCTGTCAGCAGGTGCTCCATGGGGTGTTGTGTGTGTAATTAAGGCCTCCAGATGTGTCTGAAGCTCTTCTCCTTCCATACACAGCATGTTGTGGTTCCTCTGTGATTTTGGGGGTAAGGAAACAGGAGAGGAAGAGCAAGCAGCAGCCTCTCCTCTGTGGGTCTGATTTTCTGAGTCTGTGGAATTTTCAGCCTGAAAGTAGCTGATTTCTTCTTCCCTTGAGAAAATTAATTCCTCTCAAGGACAGTGAATGTAAATAAGTCTTTTCTCTTTTCTCATACAATCCTCTCACAGGTGTTGTTTCTATTCTATTTCCAATAAAGAGTTGTCTTTACTGACCAATTATATGGTTCCACAGCGCAGCTTGTTATAAAAGAGCTGTGCAAAATTGTAAATAAAGCCTTTCTGATCTTTCTACCTGGAGTCAAGCTCTTCATTTCATGTCCAACAGCAACACTCCTCCATCCCTTGGACCTTGGCAGGGTTTGGGTGTGCAGGGAAGGCCTTGGATATGCTGAGACACCAGGAATTTCCCTCCAGATTGGAATGAAAACAACATCCTCCACCCTGACTTCAACTTCTCCCCTGAGATGCTGGAGGGACACATGTCCCCCATTCCTGTGCCAGTGCTGCTGACCCCACATGGGGGTGAGGGTCCACAACACAACCCCAATCCCTGTAGGTGTTGCCATTGCATGAGACCACAAGCCTTGCACTGAGTTTGCAGGTTCCCAGGACAGAGGCTTGGTGGACCTGCTCTGCCTGAACTCTTCTTGACCTTCCCTAGCTCTGTTTCCCTTGGTTTAGGTGTGACAGCAGTTTTTCCCATCAAGCAGGTGGCTGTGGCTAATTTTCCTCATTGCTGTTTGCATGTTACAGCCCAGTGGTTTAATGCACCCAATCTTCTTGGATCAGAGTTCCAGAATGGTTTGGGTTGGAAGGGACCTTCAAGATCACTCAGTTCCAACCCTGGGACAACTTCCACTAGACCACATTGCTCCAAACCACATCCAAACTGTCTTTGAACACTTCCAGGGGTGGAGACAGAAGAGATCTATGGCAGTGAACTGCCAGAGGAGGATGGAGGGCTGTAGTTGTGAGTGTACATGAGGAGACTCCTGCTAGGACCCTGCAGTGTGCTGACTTGGTCCAGGAGAGATAGCAACAAGCCAAGAGACTCAAATATCCTGGCCAGAAGGATGAGAGAACATTGCCAAGACAAGCAGGTGTCCAACAGAGCAACTCTGGAGGAGACGGGTGGGGGGAGTCTGGAAAGGAATGACGAGGAAAAGAAACTGAGGTGTAAGGTGACAGCTAGAAATAGAAGGGAGCAAATGATATTTGTCTCAGAGGTACCCTGGGGAAGGCATGAAGGAATCCAGCCCTGAGATCCCCAGCTCCTCGTGTTCAAGCCTTTCCTGTCAAACCCAGTATAAACCATCTTAAAGGCTCGTCTCAGCTCACCTCAAGAGGGGATGGAGCTGGGCATGGCAGCTGGGCATTTCCACTGGTCCACTGGCTTGGTTCACACCTCCACTGGTTTGGTTTGGATCAATAATGAGCTAATTAGTTGCTATGGAAATGTAATGTGCGAGGACTTTGGGGAGGAGAAATTATAGGTAATTTTTATTTGTTTGGGCCCTGTTCCTATAGCAACAGGAGAACTTGTCAGCGACTACCAGTTGGTTTCCATGGAGTTGGCTGCTAGTTCTGGGTTATTAATGCCTCCAAGCATAAAACAACTTACCTAGTAGGGCTGGTGGATTGTCCTCCATCATCCATGGGAACTTTGCAGTTTGCCAAAGTCGGGGCCTGGCTCTCGCAGTGGAATGTGCATGCTCCCAAAAGTTGGGCTAGAGTGTTCATCATCAGCAGACGTAGTGCTGGAAGGATCAATTATTCTACCCCTCTCTTGAACTGAAGACATCGTGGAATGAATAATCCATCACTTCATAGCTTGTTCTACTCGCAGCATTGCCTGATTTTTAATTGGATTTTCTCTGTCTTCGGCTTCCAGATGCTTGGCGTTGATCTGCCTTTCTCTGCTAAATTAAAAAGTCTTTTAGCACCTGGCAGTTTTGCTGTAAAGGGGCTTACTGTAATTAAGTCCCTTCTCATCTCACCAGGACTGGTTCTCCTGAATGGAGCCGTTTGTTTTCCTTCAGCCCCTCACCTGACGCGTCCCCTGTTTCCGTGCTCCTCCGAACAAAAGGGATGTGGTGTCTGCTTTGCAGAGGGTTGGAGCTCTGTCGAGGGACCTCTCCAAACTCCTCCAGAAGCCGAGCCTTGGAACCAGACCAAACACTCCTGAGCACTGAAGAGACTGGATTTGGGAGAGATTGGTTTTATGATAGGTTGTAATTTCCCTCCCACCAGCTAACTCCTCAGCTTTCCACGGGTGATAATTACCCAGTAGGAGCTAAAATGTCTCTCCCCACTCCCCTCTTATCAACCCATTCTCCACTTTGAAGGCATCAACACTTCTTTCCAGAATGTCCTGGCCAATCTCTGCAGCCAAGTGAGCTCAGAGTGCCTGCACATCCTCTGTTGTTTTGGAAGATGGTGCAACATCCACCACCTCTCCCCGCGGAGTCCGATCTCGCTCCGGCTTTGAAGGCAAATAAGTTGATCAGCGTGTGGATAAATCTTTAATGATATTTGGCTGAAAGCACCACGCAGTCGGGAGGGAGGCACGAAGCAAAGGGCAGCTCCTCACAACCAGCCCTTCCTTGGAGCTCTTGGCAAGCTCTGCTGCTGGCCCCCAGCTCTGCATGCTGTGCTCGCAGCTGCTCTGTCCCCGTTGGGGAGGCACAGCCCAAATGTCTCAAATGAGGGTGCAGAGGGGGATGGAGGATGAGTCTGAGGATGAAGGCTGGCTCTGGAGACAGGAGGAAAGTCTTGAGCCATCCAGGTGGGGTCTGGCTGGCAAAGCCAAACCTTCAAGATGGAAGAAGAAAGGCTTCATCCAAGAGCTCCTGCATCTCCTTAGTGCCACTTGATTTGCAGATAAATTATGTAAGAAATCCCTCTGCAAACTCTGTTTGTTCTTCCATATGTTTCTTTCCAAGAGCATGGAGGGAGAGACTTGGGAAGTTCTGTATTTAGGCAGCTGGCAACAATGGCTTTAGCACAGACTGGCTGTTGGA
This sequence comes from Aegithalos caudatus, assembly GCA_013389925.1. Lineage (NCBI taxonomy): Eukaryota > Metazoa > Chordata > Aves > Passeriformes > Aegithalidae > Aegithalos > Aegithalos caudatus. The sequence continues at coordinate 139,592 of WEIU01022712.1, read as the reverse complement.
TGGAGAGTGTTAGCTGGGTGAAGGGGGCATGTCCAGCATACCAGGAACACACCTCTGGGTTGGGAAGCAAGGCTGGGGACCCAGGAGATGAGGGCAGAAGGTGCCCAGGAGGTGACATGCTGGGAATGCCCCGTGTTGCCCCTGCCTGGGGGCAGCTGCTGGGGTCCCTGTGCCCATATCAGTGTCGTGGCTATAAATAACAGGGATGTCCTGGGTGGTCACCTCCAGCCTGGCTGTGATCCGTGACTCACCAGCTTCCTGTCCACAGCAACGCTTCGGATTGACTCATGGCTATGGGAGTGTTTCACCCTGAGCCCACAGCCCTTTGATTTCACCAGACACCCTTGTTTGTTTACAAACCAGGGATCTCCATTTCAGGGCTGTGAAATCTGGTGACATCCTGCAAAGCCACGCGGCAGATGATGCCTCATCTCGAGCTTCACCTGGTTCTCCTCCTTCCTTTTCCCTGTGTGGCTGGAAAGAAATGCTTCCTGGCTTGGTTTGAGCTGCAGCTCTCCCAAGCTGGGCTTTGCTTCACCTGTGTTGTTGCAGTCCCTTGAAAAATCAGTGTTTTCCCACTTAATGTCTCAGCCTTCCTGAGCCTGGAGCAGCCACAGCTCTGCACCAGAGCAGGCCTCATGGAGGTGTGGGAAGGCAAATGATGTGGGCCTTCCTCAGCCACCCAGAAGCTGTTTGAAACAGCATCTGAAGAGGGGTCTGAGCATGGAAAGTACCCAACACCTGGGGGGGTGAGACCGGCATTTGGAAAATGGCTCAGTCACAGAATCATGGAATGGTTTGGCTTGGAAGGACCTTAAAGATCATCTAATCCCAACCTCCCTATCATGGGCAGGGACTTTGTGTCCCTGATGACAGTGGAGCTGTGCTGCTTTGCTCTGAGCATCTGTCACCACCATGGCACAGCAGGGGACAGGATGGCCTGTGCCACGTCACAAGGTAAGGCTGGTGCCAGCTGAGAGAGCCATCCCTCAGGGATGTGATGGCTCCTGGCATGTCCATGTAGGGCTCCTCTCCTCCAGCCCATGCCCATACTCTGAGGGATGTGATGGAAAGGCTGGTGTGGCTGTGGTGAGCACTGGGGATCCCGCCCGGCTCTGTGGGCTCTGTGGTGGGAGGAGGATGCAGTGTTTGTTTATATGACACACAAGCACATGCTTTTACTCTGAGTAACCTTCTCCTGCCAGGAGTTTTCCACCAGGCCCTGTGCTCCCAGGGAGCTCCATGGCAGAGCTGTGGAGCTGTGGGTGTCGTCTCCTGGAGCAGGGCAGCCACATCCAGTACCTGTCCATGGGAGCTGGCAGCAAGAAGGTGGCCATGGAGGAGCTCCATGCTGGGACAAGCATGGGTGGCTACTCCTTGTCATCCAGCAGCTCTGCCATGACTGTAACAGGCAGGTTTGGGTTGTTCTCCACAAAGTAGGCAAGACCTGTTTGGGTACAATGTTGTCCTGACCTCCTGCCCCAGGTTTCTGCTGTCCCCAGCCCTTTGTGACACCTTTAGCCAGCTTTCTTTGGAGGTTCTCTAGTGCTGAGGTGTCCACATGGGCTTATGGTGAAGCCTGGGGTCCTTCCCAGCATTTACCTTTGCCTCCCTACATCCCCAGGATTTGGCCATGCCCTAACGGTCAAGCATGTTTTAGAGCAACTGAATTACCCACAGAATGGTTTGGGTTGGAAGGGATCCCAAATATCATCTCATTCCCACCCCCTGCCATGGGCAGGGACACCTTGCACTGTCCCAGGTTGCTCCAAGCCCTGTCCAGCCTGGCTTTGAAAACATCTTCACAGTCCACCCATTTTTCAAGCCTCATAGTTGGTTTTAGCCAGCCACAGCTTGGACTCTGTGAACCTGCAGTTTTTGGTCCTGGAGCAGCTCAGGAATAGGTAGGGAGAAGCATTTCTCCTCACGTGTGACCTCACAGCTTCAGCTGAGGACCATGAAGGTGTATTAGAACATCAGATACCAGAGCTACACTGGAGCAAGCCCAGGCTGGATTAGTCCTGGCTGAGGAAGCCCTTTTAGCTTTAGGAATGGCCACAGCAGACCCCATCCTGCACAAAGGACTTGCTGGCAGCCTCATCAGCTGTGTCCAAGAGCAGGTTGCATGTGCCAAGGGGTGGATCTCCTGCAGCCTCCCGTCCACTCCCTGCCCGCTGCCGGCCTTGCCTCACTAGGAACATGTCTTTCCAGGTGAGCATGGCAAGGTGTTTCCTGTGGAGCCACTAACCAGTGGTTGAGCAAGTGTTGCTGGCTTGAAGGCAGGTTCTCCACCTTCCCCAGTCCTTTCCCTGCTCTGGATCCATCCGTGGGGAAACATCCTCTCTGAGCTCCTGATGTTCCCTGGCTCCTCAGCCTCGCCCACGGGAGCAGTGGAGATGTGGTGGTCTCCTCTGGGCTCTGGCAGCAGGAGAAGGTGGTGAAGGCTGGCTCCAAAGAGGTGAGATCCTCCTCCACCAGTGCTTGGGAGGTAGGAGCAGGAGGAGAGCTCCAGGAGCCATCAGGAGCTGAGTGAGTGTGAGTCTGGGGGGATGAGTTGGGGTGGGGTGGAATGGGACGGGATGGGATGGGTGAGTGGATGCAGCTGTTTCAGCCTTGCTTCACCTCCCACTGAGGTCCAGAAGGCTCCTTGATTTCCAGGAAGGGTCATTTGGAGGCTCAGAGCAGTGATCTACAGCAGTCCACGTCTGCTGGAGGTGTTCTAGATGCTCAGGGGATGAACCAGACATCTCCTATGGGAATCGGAAGGGTTGGGAGGAAATCTGGATGTTTTTCTCCAGGCCTGGGCTCCTCCTCTGCCCCCAGCAGTGAAGGGAAGAGTGGATGTGGTGTCCTGGGGGTTATCTCGGTACTTGAAGGGACTCAGGGTGGTTTCCTGGTCTAGCTTGGGGTGCAGCAATGTGCTCCAGCCCGAAGAAGGGCTTTTCTTCCCAGCTGGGAATCAGGTGTCTGTTTTTGTAGGAATTGTTTCTGCAAAGGGATTTCCTTGCTCTGTTCTTCCCCATCTCACCACAGGCTTTTCCATGGGGGTTCCTGGGGGCTGTTTGCAGCTGGGCTGTCTCTGGCCAGGACTGCCTGGACTTTTGGACACTGCCAGGGATTTTGTTCTCAGTGTATGGATAGGTCATCTTGTGTCTCCTGTATCCTGCAGGGCAGGTTGTCCTGGGACTGGTGGCTCTCTGGGGATGCCACCCTCTGTGTCTGTGCCAGTGAGGTGCTCACAGTGTGCAGGGCTCAAGGGCTGCTGCTGTGGGGATCTGACTCTGGGTGGGACCCACGAGTCACGAGTTTCATCTCTAGGACACCGTGCTCCGTTCTCCCTTCTCCATCCTGTTTAAACTTTCATCACCCAATCAGCTTCTGCAACTGAGCAAACATCGTCTGGTAATTAATCTGCACAGATGGGCTTTGTTTGAGCAAGCTGGTGTGCACTGGCCTCAGAGGAGGGGGCAGCAGGGGGCTGGGGTGGGGGCACCTCGCCACACCCTGCTCCAGGCTTTTCCCATGTCCAGGAGATTCCTGGGATCACCAGATCTTTTGGAGCTGAAGGTGGTCCAGGACATTTGGTTTTGTCTAGGGAGACAGACATGAGAAAATAGGTTTTGTGAAGCCCTGAAGGAGCCAGAGAAGGAGGGAGGGAGGAGATCCCACTCCTCTCTCAGGTGCTTCTTGCCTCCTCTTGAGCTGCTCCATGCCCTGTGATCACAGCAGCCGGGTTTGGACGTGGAAAATGTCAAAATGCTGTCAAAGATCTCACCCAGAAAACCTCAGAGGAAATGGGAATCTGCATCTCCCAAGGAAAACAAGCTTTTTGGAAGCCCTCAAGTGCTTCAACACCCTTGATTTATTTTTGCTCCCCTGGTAATTATTGCCTCAGTTTGTGCTGAATTGGCAAAGTGTTCCTGTTGCCCCAGAACCTCATTTTTCAGGCGAATCACTGTTAACTAATGTTTTTTGCTGCAGTGGTGGCTACAGCACCATGACCACAGCTGAGGGAAGAGGAGGCAACTTCCCAACCCCATTAGCACCGGGTCCAATTCCTTGAGAATTCCTCAGGGCCCTGCCTGCCCCTGCCCTGTCCAGGGAGTGCATTTCTGGGGACAAAACTAGAAACATGGAGCTGTGCCCTGAGCCCTTTTGTGAGTGAGCCCAGCCAGCCCTTAGGGAGAGAGACATCTCCCCCACCTACATCTGCTGCTGCAGGTGACAGATGCCATGGAGCTGGGCAGCTCCATTTGTTTATAAACCACAGGAGAGCAGAGCAGCACTTCCCAGCCTCAGAGACTTCCACCTACCTGGCAGCCAGATCCCAACCCGAGCTGCCCTCCTCCCTGGCCTCGATTCTGTTTCACTGCCGGCAGCTGGGGCTGCTCTTGTTTTTAATAGAGCATTTCTAGATTACAGCAAGTGACAGGAGAGTGATTTGTGATGGGTCAGGTTTCCTGCCCTTTCTCTTATAGCCCTGGTTTATAAAAATATACTCCCACTGGGATTGCTTCGTGTCCATCTTTGTTGGCCAGTTCAAATCCCTCTTTCTTATTTGTGTTAGGAGGGCTTGGGAAAGCTGGATGCCTCCTGGTACCAGTGCCCAGAAAAGCCCAGTCCTTGCCATGGCTCCATGGTGGGGAAGGATGGTTTCCATCCCTGTGGGGATGAAGGGAGGTGCCCTGGGACCCTCAGGCAGGGAAGGATTCACCTTGACTCCACTGGAAGTGAGGCCCTGACCATGGTCCAGTTTCACAAAGACTCATCTCATGTGCCCTGTGTGTGCTTTGCCTTTATTTAGGCTCTCTGCCTTTATAAAAATCTCTGGCTCAAGAGGGAATCTCTTGGCTTTGGTGTGTGGCATGAGGCTGGCTTTGGTGGGGACTGATGTCTCAGGGGGCATCAAATGAGCAATTAACCAAGGCTGATGGAAGGATCTGAGGGAAGAGTTCAGTGCTGGAAGCACCATGGATCACACCATCACCCCATTGTGCCCCACTCTGCCTCCCTATGGCTTCTCCCTGCTTTGGGAGACCTCAAAGGGCCTCACAACCACCACTAAATGGAGATTTTATTTTTCTGGGTAATCAAGACTGTCCCTGCTGCCAGACAGGGAAACAGGATGGGATGAGATGAAGCTGTTCACCCAAGCCTATGCAAAACCTCAGCAGCAGATCTGAGTCCCAGCCTCCAGCATGGCTGCAAATCCTCCTGCTGATCTCTTTGCTGAAGAGCACCAGGAGATTTTTAGTGGTCCCGTTGAGATTACTGTCATTTTTCTCTCCTTACTTCCTCTCCACCTTGGCAGAATCCATTTCCTTTATTCATTTTAGGCTTTCACCATGGTGACAAAGCTAGGAGAAGATCCCTTTCTTCTGCAGGACCCCTCTTAAAAAATCTAGGAAGCCTCCTTAGCACATATGAGTGGATGCAACTCCTGTTTCCCAGTGCTAGAGGTGCCAGCTCTTCCCTTTGAGAGCCCTTCAAGCACTTCCACTCCAGCTTGTAAGAGGTACAGCACAGAGCTTGCTGAGAGCAGAACATCTCCAGGGCCTTCAGGAAGACAGAAGCACAGGCAGAGGAGGCCGCCAGGCTCTGGGATGTGCAAGGGAAGGAGATGCAGGGTGAGGTGGCTGGGCTGAGCCAGTGCTGCATCCATCCCAAACAGGTTGGATGTACTGGTTGCTGGCTGCATCCCTGTGCCGTGCTGGGGCTGGGCTGCCGAGCTGGAAGGAGTCCAGGCAGAGAAAATTGGCTGGCAGAGGATCCAGCAAGCAGCAAAGAGCTTGTTGCTCAGGCAGGAAATTGCTGTGTCCCAGAGCCCTGGCCTCTGCTGCAAGTCCCCCTCGTCTGGGGATGGTGTGGGCAGAGCTGTGGTACCCAGCCCCAGAGGACCTGCAGAACTACAGCTAAAAACCAGCTGGGAATGGTGGAAATGCAAGTCCTGCTGTTGCCACCTGCAAGGGGACTGTGCTGCAGTGTCCCAGCATGGCACAGCCCTGAGCTCAGCTCCTGGTGCCTCTGCCTGAGCTCCCAGGGCAGGGAATCATCCCCTCTTGCAGCACTTTGGGTGGCCGAGATGCTTCTGCAACAGCAGTAACTGGCTTGGAGTCTGATCCTGACCTGACAAAGCCCTGCTAATGCAGCTCCTGGACTGGAGCCAGCAAAGCTGGGGTGGAATTTCACCTTTCTCCACAGAGAGAGATGCTCAGACTTGGATATGTGCAGGCAACATCTCTCTCCTGCTCAGACATTGCTCCCATTCCCAAGCCAAGCAGTGATGGGAGCTGCTCTCCCTGCAGGAGCTGTGGGGTGGGATTGGCTTGTGGCACAAACATGGGCTCAGCCTCCCAAAATCACTCAGGAGTGCAAATCTTTGCATGCTGCAGGCATGGCATAGATGGATATGATGAGTTGTTAGTTGGGATGGAGGAAATGCTTACCTAAGCCACGGCAGGGTGGGCAAGCAGAGGAAAATGTTCAGGGTCTGGTTTGAGACCCAGAGCTGTAAGCAGCCTCCTCTCTCCCCATGAGCTGTTCCCAGCTCTGTGAACATCTGCTACCAAATACAGGTAGGGAAAAACCTCCACTGCCTTTTGAGAATTTTATGGAGAAATGGGGAAGCTGAGACAGGGAGATGTGCTGAAACTCATGCCAGGAATTAATCTGAAGTGCTTGGGCTCCCTTGGCTTACATGTCCCTCTGTCTTGTCCCTCCTTCTCTGGACTAAGGGGGTCAGGGAGAAGGTACAGTCCCATCTTCATGAGGAAAACAGAAAACTCCATGTCCATAGCCTGGATAGGCAGCAAAAACATTTGGAAGATGGAAAGGGTCTGGATAGGCTGGTTTCCAGGAGGGGCTCTTGGATGCTGAAAGACCCAGAAATGCCAAAAAATCCAATGACTGTAGCAAATCTAGAGATCCAGCAGGTTTGAAGATGCAGAGGTAAACCCTTTCCCAAAGGCAGGAAAGTGAATTTGGGGGCTGGGAAATCTCCCTGGCAGTTATGCCATCCCTTGAGGAAACAGGGTGCCAGTCTGAAAGAAGCGGCCCCAAACTCACTTCCACCCCCTGGATTTAGCAGGAGGAGACAATAATAAAAGCACAGTGTCCTGACAAATATAACTAACAGGAAAAAAAAAAAAAAAAAAAAAAAAAAAAAAAAGGAAGGAGAGATTTTTCAAAGTTTGGGTCCTCAGCAACGATGTTTTATTCATGGCCCGGCAGGGAAGTGCTGGCGGTGCCATTAATTATGGGAGCTGCCGGGTGCTCCGGAGAGCTGGGCTCGCCTTTATCATCCTGACACCTGGAATGGGGAGCTGGGGCAGCCTGTGGGGCCACCACACTCAGGGACACGAGCCTGGCTGCTCCTCCCTGCCACCATCCCTGCTGCTGGGTGTCCTCAGCCATCCGGAGCATCCTGCTGCCCCATGCCGTGCTGGGGGGGATGAGCACCACATTCCCAAAAAAAGGCAGAGGTGGATCGAGGGTGGACAAGCAGCCAGAGGGATCAGCAGCCTCCCTGTGGCTGGGATGATCTTGGCAGTGCCACTGAAGCAGCGCAAGTCGTGGCTTGGTTAAAGACCCAGAATAAAAAGGATAATGATGATATAAAAAAAGGACATTCCAAGCACACTGAAAGGGCTGGTTGGAACCATCCCCGGGCTTGGTGCACCCCCTCAGGAGCAGCTCACAGCTCTGGTTATTTCCTGCTTTGGAAAGTCTCCCCAGTAACTTTCCAGAGAGGTAATAAATAAAATATTTAGTGTTCAGCAAACTAAAGCAGGTGCAAGAACAGCACAAATGGGAGAAGGGACCTGGGAAGGGTCCCCCTGGGAGTCGGCTGCAGCTTCCAGAGATGTGAAGGAGAGGAACCAGCACAAATGGGGTCAGTCTGGGAGAGGGGTGAGCTTGCAGCAGGACATCCCTGTGCATCACATTTATACCCCTGGAAGTGCTCAAGGCCAGGTTGGACAGGACTTGGAGCAACATGGGATGGTGGAAGGTGCCCCTGCCTATGGCAGGGGTTGGAATGAGCTGAGTCTTAAGGTCCCTCCCAACCCAAACCATTCTGGGATTCTATGAAAATATTGCCATGAAAGAAACTTCTCCAAAAATCTCTTTGAAATACAAAAGTGGTGAAACAAGGCTGGAAACTGGGACAATGACCTGGGGGCAGAAGAAGAGGGTGACCTGTGGCATCATTAGATCCAGTCCAGGGCTGTACCCAGGGGTGCTGCTGCTCCTGGTTGGTGGCATTGCACAAAGAAACAGGGTCTTTTGTGTCTGCAGAGCCTGAAAAGGCAGGTGACAAACTAGGAGAGGCTTTGAAACAGCAGGAGCATCCTCAGAGGAGCAGATGCTGGATTAATGAGTGGAACAACCTTTGGCTGCCTGGCAAGGAGGGATGATCCCTGGGAGTGTGGGACAGCGGGTGGCTGGGGACCCGCCAGGCTCCTGCTGTCACCTGTGGTTTGGGGAGCTGATGACAAGGGACAGTCCTGCCTGGCTCTCCTGGGAGGCTGCTGGGACCAAGTGCTGCATTCACCCATCTCTTTTAATCAAGGTAATGCTCAGTTGTGCCCGGGCCCGGGCGGTGTCACGGGAGGATTGATGACCTGGCACACCCAGCCCCGGTGGCAGCCTGGGCTCAGATGGCCCCGCTCATCCATGCTTCCAAATGCAAACTGCATTTCATTTCTGCAGGAGGTGCAGGAAGGGAAGGGGATGTCTGAGCACTCCTGCCTGGATTCTCAGCCCCAAATCTCTCCTGGCCTTGCTACCCCATGGGCAGGGATGCACCAACCCAAAATCTCTGCTGCTCCATGGAGGGATGAGCTCTGTTCCTGACCTTATGGGCTCTGGTTGGATTCGGTGTTTTTTTAGGAGCAAATAATGTGTCTAAAAGGTTTTGTCTGGGGGATTCCATCCTACTCTCAAGGGGCTCATATCCCCCAAAATGCAGAAGGACCCAGAACCCCTGGGCTGTGTGACCAGGGAACCAGCATCAGCTACTAATGGGGATGCAATTAGTTTAATTGGTGTGAGTATTAGAAGAAAGATGGTGTACTCTTGCCCAGCTCAACCTAATGAGAGGAGAGACATCCTCCCCCCCAGCCTGCTGGTTATAAAGAGGAAGAAACAAGCAGGGTGTGTTGGGTGCTGGGCAAGGGTTGCCTGCTGTGAGGTCTGGTAGTGGAGGGGACGAGCTGAGCCTGTGCTCAGCCCCTCGGTGCCTCCCCAGCTCCCTCAAGGGGGTCTGAGTGCAGCCTCTTCGGGGGAGGTGGCGTGGGACAGTCTGTCACTGCAGCAGGGCTGGGCTGGCTCCCAGGCATGGCAGCTCCATCTGCTCCTGCAGAAAGCCCTCCTGTTCCGCCTCCACAGCCAGCCAAAGGTACCTCGTAACCCTTGCTCGGAGCTGGCGCCACGCAAAGCCCTGTGCTCTATAAAAAGCCACGCTTCCTGGGAAGAACCCCCCTCTATTAGGACTGTTTTTAGAGACACCTGATGATGAGCAAATCTCCCCTACAGTCTGGAGTGGATGCTCTTGGAAAGCAGACTTGGGAAGGGAGGATTTGCGAGGAGAAAAGGACACGTCCATGGGGGCAGAGGGGCAGGGACCTGCTTCTCATGGACTGAGCTGGTCAGGGGTAATCAGCAGCAGCACTTGCCTTATCCCTGAGCCCTTCGTCTTGCTCTGAACGTGTCAGTCCCTGAAACTTTAATGCCTTTACACTGATGCTTTAATTATTAAGTGTGGAGGTAATGGAGAAGCCAAGCTGGAAGAGGTGGCTGCTGTGCAGGGGTGCAGTCCTGCATCCCGGGCATGCAGGAGGCTGCAGCATGGAGCTGAGCATCCCAGGGCTGCTGAGCAACACAGATCAGACACTGCTCTGGCTTCATTCTTAGTGTTTCTTGGAATTTCCCACATTATATTCCTGCTCTGCAGGGACCACGGAGGGTCTCGGTATCTCCTGCTTTCTGCCCACGGTGTGTTTGTCTGGTTAAGTTTGCCAGAGGGGATGGATGTTCTTGAGGGACTGACAGAGGAGATGTCTGTGATCCCTCTGAATGAATGTCTGTGCCTTGGCTGTCTGTAATTTGGGAGAGAACTGTGAGCTGTGTGGCTGGTTCCAAGGTTCTTTCCCAAAGGGAACTGTGTCAGATTGAAGTGGAGGGGAATGAGCTCGTCTGCAGCCACGATCGGAGCCTGATGGTGCTGGGGAAGAGCCTCCCTCTAGCTACAGAACTGCACCGTGCTTGCCAAAAAATGTAAAGCCCTTGTGCTAACAGGGTAATTAATTAATTACAGCTCATTAGAAGAATTACAATCCCATTAGTTCCTTAGCATCATGATGGGGGGGAGCTGATCCTCAGAGGATGAGACTGAGGGCACTCCAGGCTGCCGAGAGCTGCTCTTTGCACTGGGGAAACTGGGGGTGCTCCGAGGCTGATTTGTGGGGATGCGGTTCTGCTCAGAGAACCCCTCTTAGCAACCCCCAAATGATGGCCCTCTGCTTCCAGGGAAGCAGTGATATTGCTCCTGCCTTCCCAAAACAGAAATGCCAGCACTGCTGTATCCCAGTCTTCTCCCAGGAGCTTGTGCTGGTTGTCAGACTCTGCTCTGTCCTGCCCTGCTCTGCCTCCATCCCCATTTAGAACTGCCTCTTGAGACTCTGCCTGAGGAGGGATGGATCAGGATAAGCATCTGATCCCATGTGGGACAAGTCATGGGGTCCTGGCACGGCAGCTCTCTGCTCTCTCTGGGAGCAAATCCTCCCTCCTGCCCTCCTTCTCCCCTTGAAATCCCATTAACGCTTCCTTTATTCTTTGCTTCATGTTGCTGTCACTCGGCGGTCGCTTGGTTCTTTGATCCCTTTAATTTATTATTTTTATTTCACAGAATCTTTTATTATAATTTTTTTTTAAATAAGAAAAAGGCTCTATCATCAAGGCTGGGTGAGCGGGGACCTCTCTGATTAAATATAGCAATGAGACGTGCTGCTCACCACGTGCCAGCGCCGGAGTGTAGGGTTTGTCCTCCCAGAACTTGGGCAGTTTCCCTCCTCCTCCTCCTCCCTGCTGGAACATGGAGGAGTTCTAGGGCCTGCCACGAGTCCAGATAAATTGCTCCAGACCTTAAGCCCTGACTGGAACAAACACCAAGTTTCCTCAATTTCCGTTCCCCGAGCCTGATGCTCAGAATCTGGGCGTTTCTGTAATGCAGTAACATACCTCATGAATAAAGATTAAGTTGATTAAAAAGGAAAACCCAGAGCAAGGCTGAATAAAAGTGATTTCCAGAGATTAGATGCTCTGGCACATCAGGAGTTCCCTAAAGGGCTGAGCTAACATGTTCAAACATAAGAGCTTTAAGCCCTCTTCCCTGCTTTGTAACTAATGGCTTTGGGTTGGGAAGACTGACTCTCCCACTTGATAATTGTCCCTGTGGGACACACTGAAGTTTCCTGCACTGCTCCAAAGACCAGCATCCCCTGTAAACTGTTCCCTGCTTTCCATGGGATGTGCTTTGGGCAGTAGTTGCACAAACACCCCCCTTCCCAGTGGCCAGATATGGGGGGAATGGAGCAAAGAAGGGGGAAGAGCCTTGTACCCCAGCAGCCACAGCTTCTTCTTCTATGCTCCTGGGTCCCAAAACTGGGGACCCCATAACTCCCCTGTGTGACTGAATCTAAGGAAGAGAAATAGTGAAAATCAAAGTTTTCTCGTTATTTGCAAAAGCAAGACTGAATGTGAGGTGTGTCCATGTGATGCCCCAGCAGTGTCCTGTCTCAAGTATCTGGTGTAGACAAGGAAAAATACCCAACCCCTTTTGCTGTGCATCAAATCCAAGGGGCTGCTGCTGTCACAACCTGAGCTTTCCCTCTGCCACATAAAAACAAAGGTACATCCTCTATGAAAAATGGGAAAAAAAGGGGAAAAGCCGGGGGGGAAAGCTACACAATCTTTTCTTTCTCCAGGGAATCTCCTTCCCTGGGCCCCAAAGCTTTGAACTTGCCTCTTGCATGCCTGGGGTGATGCTTTGGTGTACTCTGGAAAAGGGGCACTCTGTGTTCTTTAATGGGACAGCAGGGAAAGGAATGTGCATACGTAATCTGGAAAATCTTTTGTCCAGGATTTGCAGGGGTAGATATAGGGACAGAATCCAACTCGCTCCATTTTAATGATGCAACCTCTGTCTTCATCAGAATTTCCCATTTGTGCTCAGGGCTGCAGCAAGGTCGCTGCTCTGGGCCAGGGCTGTGTCCTGCTAAGCCCTGTTTGAGCAAGTGAGACCATTCCTGTACCTGCGAGATGATAATGTAATGGGCCTTTTAAATTCTGACCTGAAAATGTGAGGTTTCCCACGCCACATATTCCACTCCCCCATCCCCATTTCCTCTCCTTTCTGGAGATGCTGTCACTGAGCTAATGCTGGTTATGCCTGACTGGGAAACCAGCCCCAAGGTGAGGCTTTGTGTGTCCCAACATGTGGGGAAGCCCATCCCGAGGTGGGCACACCTGGAATGGAGCATCCTCAGGTGGCAACTCCAGAGCAGGATGCCAGCAGCAGTGAGGGGTAGAAAACTGAGCTAATTTAAAGATTTCCATGATGGATTTCTAAACTTGATTATGCAGCATGGCAGCTGGTGATGGCAGGGTCTGAACTTGGTGATCCGGGGTCCTCTTCCATGTCCCTGCATGACCCAGGAGCTGCGATTCCTGCTGTAGTATTTTTTGTGTGTGTGTGTGTGTGTGTGTCAAATTCCATCACGGGTAATTACACCCTGTCTCTTCAAATTCCTTGGGGAGCAGGGAGGCAGTTGCTGGTCCTGTGCCTGCCGAAGGAGTCTCAGGTGTCAGCGAGCTGCAGCTGGAGGTGGCTGCATTGCAGGCTCTGAGAGCTCGCGCCGCCGCGGCTGCTTCACTCCCTGATTTCTTATCCAAATAAAATGCCTGTCTCCCTCTGAGCTCCCCAACAGCAATGAGAGGGGGGAGGTTTGAAGGGTGTGTTCACCTGCTGCCTGTGTGGTTGGGACAGTTGTGCTGAAGGATGCTGTCTTGGGAAGGTGGGAAGAGCTTTGAATCCAACTGGAAATGCAGCTGATGGAGCAGCAACTCCCCCCTGCTCCTCTCCCTTCTCCCTGCAGTCACAGCCATTCATCCCAAGCAGTTGTATCCAGCGCTGTGTTTCAGCAGGAATTGCTTCCCCATCAATCCAGCTGCTATTCCTTTCCCCCCGAGGCTTCCAAAGGCAGTAAGTCCGCAGCAATGTGCAAATATTGGAGAGCTGTGCGTGGGGGATTAGTGACTTGGCAATTAAAATATTTGACCTACATCTTGTTGAGTACCAGCAAGGTCAGATGGAGCCATGCTTCTTCCCAAAACTTCTTCCCGAAGGAATTTTATTGTTGCAGTTACTTCTGTTGGAACAGGCTGCTACTGAACGTAAAGGGAAGGGCTCAGGGTCCGGATCTGTGGGGCTGTGCGAGGGCTGGACCCCTCAGCAGGGATTTTAGGGATGCTGGGAGTTTCTGAGGGTGGGCTGGAGATCATCCCTACAGCACAAACACCCCATAATATTTACAGGACTCTTCCCACAAACACGGCAGAGAACAAGCATCTCCTTTTGTTCCTGAGATTGTACGTGCTGAGAATCCCTGTCCAAACAAATGAGTGGGTTTTTCTTCCAGCAAACATCACAGATCTCTCCTTTTTTTTTTTTTTTTTTAATTTTTTTTTTCTTTTTCTCTTTNCCTTAGTAAAACTAATTTCTTTTTAGTCGTCCTTTTTTTTTTTTTTTTTTAAATTTTTTTTTCCTCTTCTCCTTTTCACATGTTGTTGGCTCTGCTCTACAAACAATGTTCTTTTTAAGCCAGGGCAGAAAACTCTGTGTGTGTCCAGAGCACGATGTGACGGCAGGAGCCGGCGATGTCCGCTTGGCAGGGAGATTAAGAGGAAGTCTTTTATAAAGCTCCTCTCATCCCAAAGCAAAGGGAGGGGGAACAAAAACAAAGCCCCCCCAGTACTGCTGGATTTGGATGGTTGCTCACAGCTGGGGCTACAGGGACAGCAGTCAGAGGGTTCCTGGACACCCCAGCCTGAGGTCGGGCACAAATCCTCCTTGGATTTGAACGGTGATGAGTGGCTGTAACAGGGCAGGAGGAAAACTGTGAACTTGCTGCTTTGGACTGTGGGCTGCTGATTGTTTCTCCAAAATCCACTTGTATAGCTGGCATCCCCCAACAACCTGGGGAAGATGTTTTGGGCTGTAGTTTGAGTTGTAACAGGGATCCCTTGTTGTGACTGGATACAGCAGCTCTGCCTCTTTACTCCTACCCTTGGAAAAGTGTCTGCTCTGAGGCTGCCTGCTCCAGGCAGGGCTGCTAAGACACCAGCTTGCTGCCAATCTAAGGGAATTTGGAGTTCCTACCTCCTGAAGCTGAGCAGAGGAGCTGTTGGCATATGCTAAATAAACCTGGTGGTGATTGCAACCCCTTGGGTGTGATCACAGGGAAGGGCTGTGCAAAATCCCTGTGGCTGGTCTGGGGGTTGCTGCTGGCTCCAACACTGTAAAATCCCAATGCTCCTTCCCCTACCTGCTCAGCAGGTGCTATAGGATGCTGTCTCAGAGCAGGAGAAGCCTAGGCCATTGTTGGTCCCAACTGATGCTCAAACCAGTGGATCCTCACCTCCCAAGGAAAACCTGACCAGGAGGTTTTACCTGTTGGACCCAAGAATGTGAACTTTTACCAAGAGACTTTTACCAAGTAACAGGTTTATTTAACAGGAGTAATGCCAGATTTTGGCATTTAGAAAGCATTAGTTAGTTAGAAAATTGAAACCAACAGGTTTGCAGAAACCCCCATGGTTTGTCATTCTGTATGGAAGTCACTCACCCATTTTTTTTTTCCAAGCTGAGGGGTCCCCCATCCTTTTTTTTTTTTTTTTTCAGTGGAGTGATGTCCCTCAAAAGGTGTTGGGCTGGGATGAGAAATTCCCAGTAGCTGCTGGGGACTCACCTTAGTGAAGGTCATTGATGCTGTTTGTAGTTATGCTGCCTGCCCTGGTCCTGCCTGGCTTCCCTTGCCTCCCCAGGATCACTCCAGGTGGGATTTGATAGCTTGTCTTTATTGAGCCGTGCTGTCCTTGGAGTCTGATAGCAAGAATTTCTTGCAGAGCCATAAATGTCTTCAGGGCTACCAGTCTGTGAGCCAGCAGGGAGCGGGGAATTGCTGAGTTTGGGTAAACTTGTCATTAGAGAGAAAATAGTTCTTCAGGTTCCTCCCTGAGCAATACACGACTTTAAAATAAACCCTCAAAACAACAACGAAAAAAAAACCAAAAAACCAACCTCTTCAACAACATACACCTCAGCATGGCTCAAAAGAAAAAGAACATCTTTTTTCATTCAACAAATTTTCCTGCAACCTCTCCCTGATTTTCTTTGGGAAATGAACTTCTGGCTAAACCTATTCAATCTCACAAAGCATTTCAATTTTGACAAGAGTGCATATTCTGGAGGAATGTGGTTTCATCAGAGTTTCTCCAGCCAACTCTAATCCCAAATGCCTCGCTGTGACTAAACCTCATTTCTATGTTAAGTACTTGAGCTTGCCTGTAAGGACCAGGTAAAAACTCAATCAGTCGAGTAGCCTCCCTGCAGCTGCCTTGTTAAACACTGAGCTTTTAAAACTTTTCTCCTTCTTATCTTAATGGAGAAGAAGTGGAAGATCCCCTGGGGAGAGGCACAGTTTGATCCCTGATAAACCAACCCAAAAATTTACACTGGAACCTTGCTGACATGCAGGGAGGTGTGGGGGCTTGGGGGTCCTGGTCGCTTGGGACTGGGCTCTGGGAAGGTTTTGCTGCTTTGTCTTTTATCATCCAGCATCCAGAATGGAGGGGAAGAGAAGAAGAAAAAAGGAATTTTTAAGAAGCATCTTTGTTGGGAAGCACAAAGCACGGTAGGCAGTGCCCTCCTGCTGGCTGCAGTCCTTAGGGAAGGACATCGATAACTTCTGCCCTGCCATGGGTATTTACAGCTGGTGATGGCCAACTTTCCATCCCAGGGGCACTGGATTTGAGGCATGGGCTACTCCAGCAGCAGGAGGAGTTTTCTGTGCTCCCAGAGACCTGGATCACAGCTTCCCTGGGCATTCCACCTCACCTGTGCAATGCTGCTTGCTTTGGCATCCCCATGCGAGGTTCATGTGCCACCTGTGCAGAGGGGCAAGGTCTCTTCTGAAAAGGAGGGGTTTAGGAAGTTCCACAGCAGCTCCATGTGGGAATCACCCCCTCTGTGTGATCTCCTGCACTGGAGCATCCCGCAGCAGCAGGTATCACCTGATGGGATCTGTTTTGCCACCCCCTCATCCCAAGTGGAATTCCCTGGCTCACCCCACAGGGATAAAAACCCCAGAAAAAGGGAAAGAGCATTTCCTCACCCCTTCAGGAGCTCCCTGCCCTCGGCTTTGCTGGGTGCTGTGGCTCTGATCGTGCTGGCAGCTGCGTGTGCTCGGCACTGGCACTGCAGAGCCTGGCACCCATCCCAAACTCATGCAGAGCTCAGGAATTACATGTGATTGCACAAAATGGGGGAGAGAAACAACTGGGAAGATCATGGTGCTTTACCTTTTGGAAATGTGAAGTTTTCAGGAAGAGTCAGAATGCTCTGTTTGGAGATTAATTTATTTTTTTTTTCAATTGCCTCTTCTGCTTTGGAAAATGTCTTTTAAATGATCTAGAGGAGAACTGTGATTTACAAATGAGTGCAACAGCCTGGTGGGGAGTTCGTTACTTTTGGATTGAACAAATTGCTTTGAGGCTTATGGAAAAAAAAAAAAAAACTTTATCATTTAGCCTTTCACTTAAAAATAATTTGTTTCCATATGAATGTAAAGTTTTATTTTGCTCCATAACCCAAAAAATAGCCCAGCCTTTCATCTACCTGGCCCTGGACACTACTGAATCTCTGTTTTCTAAGACCCCACCCTCCAGAAACCCATCATAGGCAGGTGATCCCAAAATGCAGCTCTGTTTTAGTCTGGCCTTTTGGCTTTCCTGGCACAGTCCTGGTGCTTGGTGTGGGTCTTGCTCGTGGCTTTGAGCAGAGGGTGAATACTGGGGGGGTTGTGCCAGTTTTGACAGTTTCTTCACTCTATAAATTCCAAGCACTTGGCTCTGGCGCCTGCAGCTGCCCAGTGTCACTTAGTGCTGCGTGCTTGGGGACAGGACTTGAGCAATCCTTAAGGTTCGCAATCCTTCATGTTTTGCCTTTATTGCCGTACCCAGCTCCGAGGGGCAGCTGCTGGCCAGACCTATCTGCCCTTTCCCAAACCCTGAGAGCTGCCAGCACCGGGCAAAGAGGCTTTGCCAAGAGCAGGGGAGCACAAATATTTGTGCATGTGTTCCCCTCTGCCAGCTGCAGCGACAGAGACCCAAATTCTCTGCCTGACTCTGTTTTCCTCTCCAGCCCGGGGCCGGCGGGGGCACGGCCGGCTCAGCCTGGAGCTCCAGCGCTGATAGAGAAGCTGCTGGTGCTGATTCTGCAGGGATGAATTTAACCTTGCTCCGTGCCCAGGACCGCCCCGGGAGGTGCAGTAACGCTGGGGCTGCTTTATTTAGCAGCGGGGGCGGGTGTGAAATGCCTCTTGTGAAAGACGGGCGGGTTTCCAGCGGCTGCAGCGTTTGTGACCTGTCAAAGAGGAGCAGGAGGCTGGGGAGGGTCGTGTCCTGTCTGCTCCCTCGGCCTCCCGATGTCTGTGCCTCCGAGCAGCCTCCAGCTGATGTCAGAACCCACCGAGCTCGCGTGTGACCTGGTTTGGCACAGGAGGGGATGTCCCACGGATGGGCAAATCCCCCAAGGCTGCCTCTGAGAGGTAAAGGCAATAGTGAGGCTCAAAGCCATTTATTTGGGATTTTCTTTGGACAAAGCCACTGTGAGTGAATCCTTTGAAGATGGGAGCCCAGAGAGAAGGAGGAATAGTATCTGCCAGCACAGCCCTCACCATAGTTTTCACCTCACTGAGCAGCCTGGAGTGACTGAAGATGCTCACAGGTTATCCATCCTCTTTATCCTGCTAATGCCCCAGCCCACCTGGTTTTACTCCCAGCTGTGTCCATCCACGGGCTCTCTCCAGCCTCCCAACTCCAGTTGTCTCCAGAAGACTGCTCAGGACAAAGAAGAATATCTCTCTCATGTGTCTGGCAGTGCTGAGAAATTTGGGAGCTAACTTGCCCCAGGGGAGGCTGAGATGAGAAATTTCCCATGAGGTGGGACCTGAGCACTGGCAGGGTTTCCTGCCTTGGTGTGATGTCTCCATCACTGAAGGGACTTCAGCTGTGGCTGGGCTGGAAGCACTGGCCTTGTAGGAAAAGCTGTTGGGCTCTTCCCAGCTCTACACTCAGCTACAAAGTCCTGGAGGACAAATAATTCAGGGGCAGAAGTGATTTGTCATTTTGACCCCCCCTTCTGTCTTTTTTTCGCCCGTGGGGGTGGGAAATTCTCCACACACCTGTTTTTCCCTGGAGCCTCCTCTGGCAAAGCTGCGAGATGGATCACCAAGGGGATCTGAAAGCCCCCCAGGCCTCCTGGTGTGCCTCCCTCCAGGAGGGAATGGCTGTGTGAGATGAGCTGGCTGCAGCCCCAGGCCAGAGGTGCTTACATAAGATATTTACTGTGTGCCCCAAGACTGCCTTGGGAAGAAGCCAACGTGCTGATTAGGTGACGTCTGCCCGGGCAGGGTGGATTTGGCCTCGGAGCATCTGCTGCCTGCCCCGGTGGTCTCGGAGGCACTGCCCTCAGGTCGTTTATGTAAGAAGCCAGTTGGGCTCTCTGGCTGCAGCCAAACTTCTGGGTTGTGTGAGGTGCCTGTCTGACCCCTGGGGTGTCCAGCCTGGGCTCTGCTGTGAGCAGCCATCGGTCAGTTCATCACTGCTGGCTTTTCCTCCTCCCTTCCTTAAATAATCACCCTTTGGGTGAGGGAAAGGGGAGCTGAGCATTGGTTGTGGAGTGAGGAGAGCTGAAAGGGCTCCATGGTTTCTCCTGGGTGCTGTGAGCCCCCAGGGGAGCTGCCCTTTGCTCTTCCTTTTAGAGCATCCCATGGTAAAAAGCCAAAGCTATGCTCATCACAACTGGCCCAGGCAATGGAGTCGGCACTGGGATTGTGCACAAAGTCTTGGAATTCCCATCTGCTGCCCCAAATCCTCCCCTCAAACACTGCAAGCCATGACAGCAACAGATAAGCTTCTTTCTTCCTGCTTTATCATGTTTTTTCCAGCCAGGATCCCAGAGTGATGGAGTCTCTGGCCTGGTCTTGGAGCGGTGATGTGCTGAGGGTGCACAGTTTTCCCAAACTGGCTCTATTTTTGCTCTTCAGTTGTATAAGGAGCAGGCTCCCACCTCTGGCCATGATGAAATGCACTGGCCAAGGCCTCCTCAAGTGTTTGTCCATGGGCTGGACCTCTGTGTGCAGCAGGGCAGGGTCAGCACCTTTCAACTCCTAAGAAGTGTATCATGACCAGCTGGGAAATCCTCTGGGATCGTGTAGGGAAGGCACGTTTTATGGAGGATATGGTTGTTTGGAGCAGCACTGCTCATGGTGGAGCAAGGCTGAGCCATCCTGAGGTGAACTGTGTGCATGTGAAGAAAAGAAGCAAAGGAAGAGTCAGAGGAGGATGCTGGGGAGTGACATTCCCTCGGGACCCTGCTGAAACAAGCTCTAATGGGTGAAATTAAGCTGAGTAGAATGGGAAAATTTCCTGAGATATGTTAGAGTCTCCCAAGGGACACGGTGCTAATCCCCGCAGCACGGTCCCCAGGGCAAACACAGGGGAGCAAAGGGTGGGAGCAAACCTGGCAATGGGATCTGTGTCCCTGCCATGGGGCAGTGCCTGGGCTTGCAGTGAGCCTGAGCCCGTGCTGTGGCACCAGTGCTGGGATGCGACGGGGGATGCTGCCAGTGTCCGTGTTGTGGCTGGGGCTGGAATCCAGCTGGAAGCTGGATGGAGCAGTCCTTCATTAGCAAAATCTGCAGAGTTTCACTGGCTACAACTGGCATTTTATTTTATCAACTGGCAGAAATACAAATGTAATTTTTTTTTTCCCTGTGCTAGCCATTCTGGGGAGAAATGGCTCACCTGCTCCATGGCTTTTCATGGAACAGATTATTGCTGCTGGCTGATGGTTCCTCAGGCCCAATCCTGCCTTTATTTTTCTTTCCTGGGGGAGTGGATACAAAGGTGTTGAGCAAGACCTGCTGAGCATGGTGCAACCAACCTATGGAGAGCCACTCCCCATCCCTGCATGGCAATGGCCAATTCTTGCCCCCATCAGCAGTTTCTGGTCCCCAGAACCTTGCCTGTAGTGCCAAAAAAGCACAACAATCAAAAGACCTCAGCTGCTGTGCTCCTCCTGCTGGCAGCCAGGCTCCTTCCCTGCCCTCCCTCCTTCCTTCTCACTGAAGCACAGCCAGAAACCAGAGGTCCACAGGGATGTGCATTCCTCTATTTCCAGATAAATCCACGGCAGTGCCACAGTTCACTGCTCCTCATGCCCTGGGGTCAACCTCCCTGAGCTCTTTTGTGTCTGAGCTGACACAGCCCTCGAGATGCTCTGTGTGGAGGGTAGGTCTGAGCATCCTTCTCTCCATCATCCAACTGCTCCTGGACATCCTTGACTCCTCTCCCAAGCTGAGATCCCCTGGTAACGCAACCATCTTTTCTTCTGCACTGGGCTCTCACCCCTGCTTCCTCCCATCCCAATCTCCGTGAGCAGTGCCCACAAACCCATGCCATCCTCCCCTCCGTCTGCTGCATCCCCTGCCCCGTTGTCTTCCCAAATCCCACCAGGACTTGGCCCTCCACATCCCTCTGCCGGCCAAGAGCGCGGCCTGGCAGAGCCGGCATCCCAGATGGCCGCGGCCGGCCGGACCCTTCCCCGCGGCCGGGAGCTCGCTGGGCTGGGTGGGCACAGAGATGGGAGCCAGCTCCAGGCCGAGGCGTGTCCATGGCAAAGCTCATGGCTATTTTTAACCTGGATGGATGAGAGCTCATTTCCTGAGCTGGCTCGTGCAATGCGGTGGCACCTGTGGGTCCCGCTGCCCAGTGGGATTGGGGGACATGTTTGGGGTCATCGGATGGCAGCCCTGAGCCTGCAAGTGGCCTTTTCTAGGAGCAGAAGTGGGGTGCCAGGAGAGAGGAGCTGGTATTCCATGGGGATGTCCTGCAGTGGTGTTGTGGTCTGGTGTGGCTCGAGTTGTGTGTGTCTTGCTGGGCTCTGGGGTGGGTGCTGCATCCGTCAGCCTTGGGGCTTCCTCGGCTTGTATTTCCAAGTCCCAGTTCCCACACTGGGACCTACAACAGGGCTCCAAGCCTATTTCCCCAGCACCCCACCTTCCTCCTGCTGCAAAACCCATTGGAGCAAACGGGCGAGATGGGAGCAAACCCCTGCCCTGAGAGATTTGTGAACAACCCCGTGCCTTTTGGGCTTCAGCAACCCCAGTTTGCTTGAAATCCCACCCTCTCCAGCTGCTAGTTTTTTGGAAGGGCTGGAGGACGGCGGGCTGTGTCCCCACGGTGCGCAGGACGGGGCGGTGGCACCCGATGCGAGCGGCCCGGTGCCATCGGCAGGACGGGTGACTTAGCACGTTTGCCCATCGCCGCGCCTCCCCCTCGGCCTGTTCCTCTGGGAGCCCTGACAGTAATGCAGCGGGAGTGGGGGATTTATGGACGGCAGCCCTCCAATCGGGCCATCCGTCTTGATTAAATTAGCCCTAATGGCTCGGCGCTGACTCGCTCACGGCCCCGCGCAGCCGCGCTGCGGGCGCTAGGAAAGGGCCCGACCCCTCCTTTCACCCCCTCGTCCTCCTTCCTTCACTCGGACAATTCCTAAAAGAGTGGCCACGCGTGGCTTGGGGCAGTGGGAGGTTGGATCCTGGCTGGAGCTGTTCCCTGGCTGGGAGCCTACGGGACATGGGGGTCCCCAGGGCTGCGGTTCTGCGGTGACAGAAGGGGACAAGGAGCTTGTCCCCAGCCCCGGTGGGAAAACACGGGGAACTTCTGCCCTAAAGCAGAGGGGATCTGGGGCTTACCGGGATGGAAATCCCAGGCCATCAATTTGCATTTCCTGTAGCAAACTGGGGAGAGAGGGATAAGCCACCAGCATGGGCAGGTGATGGGAAGACCAGCCCGGCCCGCTGTGGCTGCCCAGCTCCACCCAGCCCTCCCAGTCTTGGACTGGGGACCCTGAAGCTGCTCCCCTCACCCCAGTGGGTGCCCCTGGCCCATGGCCAGTCTCCCACCCCAGCTCTACAGCCAATCTTTGGGTGCATTAATGGTGTCTATTTTTGGAGGGAGTGTAAGAAACTTTGGTCTGGCACCTCTGGCTGGCATCGGGGCAGGGAGGTATTTGGGAAGATTTCTGTGGGCATGGAGGAGTGACAGGAGAGGAGGCATCAGGGAGGAGCAAGCTGGTGTGTGAGGGGCTGCCTGATCAGAAAGGAGCAGTATTTTGGGGTCAGGTTGTCCCTGGGTGGTCATGCCCTGTGTGTGAGCTGATGTCCCCTCTGATGTGCAAATCCCAAATCCCTGCTGTTAACTGAGCATCCATCAGGGCTGGGGCAAGGCCCTGCAGCGCTTTTCATCCTGGGATTTTGGTGTTGGTTAAAATTCAGTGTTTCTGAGGTTTGTGGAATGGGGTGAGACGGGACAAGCCGATGTGGAGAGGGGAGTGGAGGAGCACTGGGAGCACTGCCCTGAGGTGCTCTGGTGCCTGGGGTGTTTGGAAGCAGTGAGGGAATAATGCTCCACCTCGGGAGAGGATTGGGAGCTGGGCACCAGGAGAGTCACTGCTCCAGGATGCTGCCGGAGGGGAGAGGGAGGAATTGCTGGTCCCAAACTTGTGGTGGGAGTCGAGGAAAAGCGAGGGAGAGGCTGCCAAAGAGCAGGTGGGGAGGCAGCCTCTTCATGTGCTGTGTTCTGGGGGGCTTTATGGTTTCTCTGTGACCTGCCAGCTCGTGACAGCCACGCTGAGCAGCGCCGAGCATCGCTGGCAAGGCTGGAGGTCTCCTGGCTGTGATTTTTTTTCTTNTTTTTTTTTTTTTTTTTTTTGAACAAAGCCTGTGAATCCCCAAAAAAGGAGCAGGCAGCAGCCCTGGGATCTCGCGGGTGACCGAGTGTGGAGGAAGTGTAGCAAAAATTACAGACGGTGGCTGGTTTGCATCTCCCTCTGGCTGGGAGCCAGGAGAGGTTGTGAGCCCACTGCAGCATCCCTGTGCCTCCCGCTCCCCTCCGCGGGGGAAAGAGGCTGCCGGAGCAAGGTTTCACTTTGACCCTCTCCAAAAAGGCCTCGCTATTATAAGGATAGCGTGACCTGGAGACACCCAAAGCCTCCCAAATGGCTTAAAATAACGCTCACCACCAAACAAACAAACTTGGACTCCAGTCAACCTTTTAAAAAAATAAAAATAAAAAGAATCCCCGCCTGCAATAAAAAAGAAGTGGCTTCAATTCTCAGCCCTCCCTCTGCCCCCGGCTCCTCTCCACACAGGCAGTCCCCCTGCCCCTTAAACCAGCCCAAAGTGAAGCCTTCAGGGACGCTGTCCCCAGCATTGATTTTTCATGGAAGGTACCCAGGAAGGACGGTGATGGAGAGCGGGGCCACTGCCCCCCGACCGCAGCCGCCGGCGCCGGGGAGCTGAGATGGATCCATCGGGAAAGGGTTGTTGCTTCCCCGGTCTGTGGTTGCCGGAGCCGGGGCCGGGCTAGAAAAAGCAAGCGGAAGCCATCAAGGTAAAGGAGAGGAAGCGAGGAAGAAGGAGAAGAAGAAGAAGGAGAAGGGCCGAAGGGCTGGGGCGAAGCAGCCATTAGGAAAGTGCTGATGCAGAGGTTCCCTCGTGTCTACGGGCAGAGTTGGAGGAGTTGCTGTTCGCGGACAAAGGCAGCAGGAGGGAGTGGAGCTTTGTAGAAGCCGGAGCCTGTCTCACTGGGTTGTCTGTGTTTCATTCCCTGTCAAAAGCCTGGGAGCTGGGGGGAAAAAAAAA
>WEIU01022712.1:90245-108152 GCA_013389925.1 Aegithalos caudatus | reverse complement strand
TGTCCCTGCTTTTCCTTTTCTCTATCCTTTTTCCCTTTCCCCTTCCTTTCATGTTCCCAGCCTCCCAGGCAGCTGCAGGTGTGTGAGGCTGGGTCCAGGTGACCAAACAGGTCACCCCATCATTCACATCCTCACTCCTCCTCGTTTTCCAGCACTGGTGGCACAGGGGGAATTGTCCCCCCCCGCCCCAGGGCCACCTGCAAGGGACAGTGTGGTCACAGTGTCCCCAGCACGATTTGGCTGCGGAGCTGCCGGAGCAAAGGCTTTGCCTTAATGAGCTGGTGCTGGTTTGCTCGTTAATGATGTGGAGCGGCGCCATCGCCAGACAATTAAGGAATGTTGTCCCGGCTCTAATGAGGGCACAGGGCCGGCCGTGGGATGCTGTGGGATGCCACGTGTGGGCACAGAGCGGGGCTGCCCCCGGCACCCACCTGGGAGCAATAGTGACCCCCCCACACCCACAGCGCTGCCTCCTCCTCCTCCTCCCCTCCTCCTTCCCCTCCCCAAGTCACACAGGACATTGTCCCCATCGTGTCCCCATGCTGGGTGAGGACACGGGCCCGTGTGACACCTGCCTTCGCTTGTGCAATGGCGTTTGTTCGCTAATTAGCACAATCTGGCAGCCCACACCGTTCTCCCAGTCATTAATTATTATTAATTATTTGTTATGCAAATAGGGCTGAGGAGCAGAGCGCTGAAGGCAGCACAAACACAAACAGTCCCGGGCCCAGGCGTTGATGTGAAGGTGGATGAGGGGACACTGCAGGAGGGCCTGGAGCCATCCAGGCTCCTGTGCTGGCCCCTGCCTCGGGTCCCCTGGGAGCTGGGGACACGGTGATGGCATCAATGGCAATCGGTGCTGGAGGGGACTGCAGGAGTGATGGATGCAGGCTGTAATGGGGAAAACGGTGCTTTTTGGGGTCCTGGGGGATGAAGGTGATGGGGTGACCCAAGGGTGGGTGTGTTGGTGATGGGTGGCTGAGGAAGGTGCTGCTGGCAGAGGGGGGAAAGGCGATCTCTATGCTTTGTGGGTGCTGAGGATGTCCTGTCCGACTCTTTTCCCTGTGCTCCATCCCTAGGAATGGTGTCTGGGGAGATGTTGGGATGTTTCACCACAACTGTTTCAATAGTGGCAGTTTCCTGTCTCCATCCCCCCAGCTGGATGGTGGATGGGGCTGGGACCCACCTGTGCATCCCTCCATTCCACTGCCTGGTGATGATTTGGCATTATTTTGGTGCTCCCCACCTTCCCCTTCCCCTCCATCTGGGGGGTCTCTATTCCATCCATGGCTCCCTTCCCTTTGCATGCCTCTGGTCTCACCATCGACCCAAAATGCAGCCACCATCGACCCTATGTGTCACAGAGCAGTAGCACCAGTGGCAGCGTGCCACAGGGACACAGGCTGGCAGCAGCAGGGCTCTACCCAAGCCCTGCCTGAGCAATGGGAAAGGGAACTGAGAAAAAAATGGAAATTAAAGAGAGGAAATAATTAATAAGGATCCTGCTTCAACCACAATGGCTTTGTTTCAGGAGAGCTGATACCACACGCTGGCTAACGCTGCTCCTCAGAGGGTTTTGGGAAGCAGAGAGGTTTTGGCCATGCCCAGGTGAAGATCTTGGTGTGCTGTGAGTGTGCTCTTGGTCCCTGCCCAGCCACTGATATTCCCTGCTGCTGTCCCCAGCCAAGTGCTGCACCATGAGGCCACTGTTGGCATAAAGCAGAACCCTGGCAGAGTGGAGATTTGGGGGAAGAAATGTGTTCTCACAGGGCAGTGCCCATCCTGCTGGGTGCTGCTGTGGAGCCATGCCCTGGGACATGGGACATCCTGGAAGCTGGAGGGCTGCTGGCTGCTGCTGCACAGGGAATCACCCCACAGTCTGTGGATAGTTCACCCTGCCTCTCCTGAGCACAGACCAACCTGTGTGTTTCTAACAACTCCCTCTTCCAAACACCAAGCTCCATGTGGATCACCTGTACATGCATACATTCCTGTATATCCCTCCCCAGCCTTGGTAGCACCTTTTTGCACTTCCTAGATCCCCCAGTCACTGCCCCATAGGGCTCCTTCCTGTATTTCTTCCATCCCGGGGTACTTTCCCTTTAGGGGAATATTTCTTTAGAGGTATTCCCAGCAGGGAAAGGAGAAGAGCAGCACTTTGCACAAGCTGTGCTCAGAGCTACAGCGACGTCCCGACAAAGCTCTCCCATTATTCCCGTGCCTGATGTCCATGGGGAGCTCAGCCTCTTTTCTTCTTTCTCTGCTGCAGGAATCAGCTCTGGCTGCTGCCGGGGTTATCTCCATCCTCCAGCTTGCAGCACGCTCTGCTGGTTCCCCATCCCTCCGAGGGTTGGGGCTCGACCCCGGCCGGGCCGCACTCGCTCCCGCAGCGGAGCACCGGGGCTTTATTCTCCCATCGCCAGTAATAAGCTCGGAGATAAAATCAGGAAAAAAAAAAAAAAAAACCTGGGCACTTGTGGAAGTTCCCTGCCTGCCGCCTGGGCACTCGTGCGTGCTCTCTGCCCCATCCTGATCCCAAGCCTGAGCCGGGGGCTGCAGGGAGGGCTGGAGCCAGATGCCAGTTCCTAATAAAGCTCGGCCCCCGCCGTGAGCCGCGCTCAGCCTCGCCCGCTCCAGATGACACCGGCGGGGAAGCCGCCGCCGGACGGACCTCGTGGTGCATATGAAAAGCGGCTGAAGGTGAAAGCACCTTGCATCTGTGCACCTATCTGTGGCAGAAGGATGCTCTGAGGAGCATCTCGCCCCGGCCCTGTCCCCCGTGGGGGTTCGGGGGGCTGCGGGGGGCCGGAGGCGCAGGCGGAGGCCGGGGCGCTGCGTGGAGCGCAGCAGGAAGGAAGCGCTCGGCGAGGACACAGCCAGCACTGCGTGCACGTCCTTACATGTGTGCTATTTTCAGCTTGACGGGGAGCAGGCCAAGTTCTCCAACAGATTGAGTTGGGAGCTGAAATCCTCCTTTCCTCCTCCCCGCTGCCCAGCACCCACTGCCTGCAGGCACGGGGGGGTCCGAGCGTGCCCCGGGCACCTCGCTCTGCTCCGCGCACTCCGCGTTCCCATCCGGAGCCGAACGCACCCCGCTGTCTCTCTCCCAGCGGTGCCGCTGCCCCACCTCGTAGCAAGGCCACAGGATGTGACCCTGCCATGGGCTCCCCACTTTGGGCTGGTTCAGACACCAGCATCCTCCCAAACCCAACCCCAACCCATCATGGATCTCCAGCATCACCTGCCTTTGGCTTCACTCACGCACATTCCCACCTGCTCCGTCCGTTTTGTTGGATTTTTTTTTTCCCCAAGCAGGAAATACCTTTCCTCCCCTCCTTCCTCCTCTTCCCAAATTCTCCCTTCCTCACCCTCATCACTGTGACCACTCCAGAAGTGCAGCCATGTCCTCGCCCTGTTTGAAATGCTGGAAAGAAACACATGTGCAACTTACTGTCTCGGCACCCTGTAATCATTTTGTCAGCCAAAAAGCACTTTTGTCAAATCCCCACAGGCAAACCGGGAGGGCATGGATTGGGGAGAGACATCTGACACCACTCCTGGATTTTTTCCCCCCTTTTTCCCATCCGGGGTTTTGCTTTAGGGGCGGGACAAGTATTGAGGTTTTCTCTCCTCTCCTTCTTCACGTGTTTTAGCAACTGTCCAGAGAGAGTGAAAGGAATAAGGGAAATTTTGCAGGAGAGCAGCAAGGCTGGAGAAAATGTATTGCCAGAGGCTGGGGCTGCTCAACAAAGTGCAATTACGCAATGGGAGGAGAAAGCTGTTTGGCCAGAGAGGGGTTTCCAACCAGGACTAATGGAGCCCCAGGCTTGGTCACCTGGGATGGCCCCAATGTCCATGGCCCCTTTCAGGTCCCTCCAGGACATTAAATGGCTCCTTATGTCCAGCACATGAGCTGCTCTGAGGGGTTTTACAGTGGGAGGTCAATGGCATTGGTTTGCTCCATCCTGAAAGCAACAGAGTGACAGCAGCTGCCTGGCCCAATTCTGAGAGCCCAAACCCTTCTGCAGGGCCAAGCCCCTAAAGGAGACAGGGTTGTCCTCGATCTCAGCTCCTCCACTGCAGCTTCAGGAGAGGTGTCCCTTTCTCAGCCCCTTCAGCTTCTCTGATGAGAGTCTGGGGTCACAGCAGCAGCTGACAACAGCCCTTTCCTCCAGGAAAAGGGTGGAGGCAGTTGGAGTCAGCATTTCATATGGCCTTGAGGACAGATGGTGCTTCCCAGGGACAGGCAGACGGTGTGGGGGGGACAGACTCTACTCCAAGTATGGGGACCTCTGATTTGGGTTCTGCAGCCTGGGAATGTGGCTCTCCCTTCCCTGCTTTTCCTTCGGCTGGCACTTGCCCGAGCACTGGGGCGAGCTGCCTTTGCCAGCCTGTGTCACATGAGCACCACGGGGAGTTTGCACAGAGCCGATCCCTTCTCCCTAACCTTTCCACTAATGAGGAAGCAAATTCCTGGGATGGCTGCAACGCTGGAAGGTCGGAGCCATCACAGCCTGACAGCCCCATGGCTCTGCCCATGGCCCCATCCTCCTTTCCCACATCCTTACTGGTTTGGGGTGTAAAGAGGAGCTGGGAACAGGATGATCCAAGGAAATCTTACGTCCAGGAAGGCACCATTGACTGGAAAAATGATGTGCCACAAAGCAAAGCGCTCGTCGAGCCCTGCCTAACGAACAGGCGGTCGTTAACTCTGCATGAAGTGTTTGCAGGTCTCCAACACAGAAAAAAAAATTTAAAAAATCCCCAGAACCCACTTGCAAATGCTGCTCATCTAATTAGGGTACCAGGAAAGGCTCATCCATCCTCATGTGTCCAGTGTGTCCTCAAACATGCACGTGAAATCCGGGCCATCAAACACTCGGAGCCAGCGTCGCAGCGAGACGCTCCCGTCCGGAGACAGGTCTTTAAATCATCCCTGAGCTCTGGGAAAACTGCAGACAGCTCGAGAGCAGAAAATGAAAAGGCAAAACGTTGCTCCTGGAGCTCCTGCCCTGAATTATTTGCTCAGCTTTATTAATAAGTTACGCACAAGCCAAACCAAAGCTGCTCAGGTGGTTTTGTGGGGAAAGCCAGTGCGGTGGATGCTGTGGAGCAATGCAGCTCCCTTGGTCCTCCAGCACCTTTGGGAAACGATATGGTCTGGGAAAAGAGGCAAGAAAATCCCTCTTTAATGGGCTTTTGTGCAGTATGTAGGTGTGGGAGCTGGGATTGAACTTTTCATTGATTGTCCTGGAGCTGGAGGGGACAGCAGCGGTGGGGATTGATGTTGCTCTGTCTCCTCTTCGCTGGCCCTGTTGCTCCCATGGGTGAATAACTGGCAGGCACCAGCAGGGAAAACTCTGGGCTCTTTCCCTGTCTTATTCTAGGCTAGTTTGACTAAATCTGGCTCGTTTAGGATGAATCACTTCAGCACTGCTGGTTGTGACCTGCTGGCCACTGTGCTTGCTGAGCTTCTGCAATTCTTCTTTTATTGGTGAAAATGAGAAGTTGCTTTTTCTGCCCTTTTCTCTGGGATCACAGATTGCAAATAATGATTGCCTTAAACACAGGCTATTTCCCAGCTTGCTGGGGATGGGATTGCTGGGTGTTCAGTGCTGGTGGCACCAGAAGCCAGGCCAGCTCTGTGTTAACACAGTGCAACAAGCATCTTAATTTAACTTTCTGTAATTTAACTCTCCTTGATTTAACTCTCCCCTTTCTCAACTTTATCTTTTCTAATGGAGCAGAGTGGATGAGGTCTTGCCACTGGCCATGTGTTGCATCCTGCACACAGGGCCATGGGTTTGTTTCCGTGTGTTTCTCATGGAAAGGCAATGTCTGGGCTGGATCCTGCTCTGCTGAGCTGCAATGGGTCCCATTTTCTCTTGTGACTGATTCTATGGGATCACATGGAGCACAAGGAGCTTTTAACAACGAGTGACTGTAGCTGAACACATTTCCTTGGATTTATTGGTTTCTATTTGCTGCTTTTTCTCCCGTTTCCTTTCCATGGGATTATTTATAGCCAAGCCAACTCTGCTCCTGCCCTCCTCTCCCTCCAACATCCCCAGGTGTTGCCTTGAGGAGGCAGGTTAACTTGTTCCCAGTGAAGGATGCTGTCAAGGCTTAGCCCAAGGGCACAGGTATAAAACTTCCTGCAGGAACAATGTGCTGCAGGAATTGTGCTGAACCAGCCAAACTGGGTGGTTTCAGGGGATCAAGCAGGACTGCACTGAGATGATCTCAGCCTGCTTCCCAGCCTGATCCCACTGCTTGTGTAACTCAAACATGTTTTGTAAGGAAGACCTAACCTGATGATCTTTCTCTCTCTGGACTAAGCCAGGACCTGACTTTGGTGTTCCTGGCAATAGCAAAATATAATTTTTTCCCCACAGCTTCTTCTCTTTGTAACTCCTGTGAGAGCCCTGAGGATTCTGTTGATGCCAAATCATGTCCCTGAGACAGCAGCAGGTCTGGGCACATGGTTAAAGTGTAGATGAGGCATCTGGGGACATGGATTAGTGGTGGCCATGGCAGTGCTGGGTTAGCAGTTGGACTGGGTGATCTTAGAGCCCTTTTCCAACCCTAATGATTCTGTGTGGTGCAGAAATGCAGGGAGGTGTCCAGGAACCCAAAGAGTGGCTCCACATCCATCTTGGGTGTGTCAGAACCCAGCAGCCTTTCCCCCAAATGGAAAATGTGCTTTTGGGGTAAAAAACCCCAACGAAACACATGAAAAAAATCAGTAGCTGTGATGCCATCTGCGTCTGCAGCGTGGCACAGCGGGGACAAGCTGTGCCCAGACTGCTGAGCACCTATGCCAGGGAGCTGAAAGAGGTGGCACGAGCCTTCCTCCTCATTTTCTCCCCCTGGGAGAGGAATGTCCTGTTTCTCTTGGGAACAACATATCTCCTTGGCATCTCTCTCTTTAGAAGCTTTGATTTCTTTTCCAACTGTGGCTCTCTAGCCTCAACAGCATGTCTTGGATATTTTTTTCTCCCACCGGTCCCCCTCCTGTTGATCCCAGGGGGAAGCCGGTTGGAAACCTCTCCAGCAGCCCTGGCCAGAGGCGATGGAGAGCTGGGGGCAGCAAGTTGCCAGTTCATTTGTTTTCCTCGGTGGGGTTTCAAAAAAAGTGATGGGCTGATGAGTTTGGAGTCTCAGGGGGGCAATTTCCCTGGCAGCATCCAAGTTGTGTCACCTCTCTGCTTGGCTCTGTGACGACAGTGTTGATTTGAATTCTTCCAACTTAAGACTGATTTAAATGATGGTGAAGTTGGGGGGTGGCGTGTGGGAGTAGAGCACTGAGCGCTATTCTTTTTCGGTTGTCATATGCCTCCATAAAGACTTCTGCCTTGGGGATTTGCATAGATCCGTGGTCCAGATTGTGCTGCAAAACCCACCGGTGGTCCTCAGAGCTATGGCAACGCTTCTGTGCTGGCTCCTGAGGCAGATGAAACTGGGAAGTTTAGGTGTGTTTGCAAGTCTTATGCCATGATTGTTCCTTTTTTGGGTTGGGGGATGCAGACAGGGCTTGGAGGGCAGCTGGGGAACCCCATTCCCCTCCTGACCAACAGCCTTCCCCCTTCTCTGCAGTCCCATCCCCTGGGGAATGTCTGGCTGCATCTTTATTCTAGTATTTCCTATTCTATTCTATTCTATTCTATTCTATTCTATTCTATTCTATTCTATTCTATTCTATTCTATTCTATTCTATTCTATTCTATTCTTCTGTTCTCCTCAGCATGTTCTGCTTTGCTGAGTGCTCCCAGCCTCACACTCCAAACCACTCTTAATTTGATGGCAAGATGGTGAGGTCAGGGAGAAAAACCCAACATTCTCAATGTTTTTGTGAAAAATAGGTGTTTGGGTAATGACCTCATGGGGAGGGAGGCTGCAGAGTGAGCCAGTCTCCTACCAGTGAAACCGCAGGAGGCGAACGAGTGGGATTGTGCAAATGTCCCAGCCACAGGGAAAGCTTAATTCGGTGGTTGTAACAGCTGAGGACACGCACATCTGTGGGGAAGCAGGCTCCCTTCCTCGCGCTGCTCCCAGAAGGGCTTGTTTGTTTAATTTTATCTCGCCGAGAAAATTATAAAAGGAAAAAAAAAAAAAAAAAAAAAAAAAAAAAAAAAAAAAAAAGACAACCACCACTCTGTGGTTTTACTCAGCTGCAGCACAAAACCACCCCAGCGGAGCCTGGAGAGCGCCGGGAGCGAAGCCCTCGCCTGAGCCCAGGTATTTCCGTGGGGAAGAGGGGCAGCGAGGGGCCGTGTGACGGCGGCAGCCCCCGCGCTCTGCCAGGACCCCGCTGCCTGCTGGCACAGGGCCAAGCAGGATGGAGCCGGCTGTAGGAATCGTCAGAGCTGGAGAAATCCGGACATCGCACCCCCTGCTCTGCTCTCCCACTTGCACCCCGTGCTGATAAACCCCACTGCCCAGGGCAGCGGTACCCTGCAATGAGGGAGGTATTTGCCCTTTGAGAGGCTGGAGGAGGATGGGGGTCTCTGGGGCCCCCCAGCACAGCAGCCTGGCTTGCCCAGGTGCCACCAGTGCACCTCCTGGCCGAGCAGAGTGGGTAAGCTCGGATTTTGGGGCAGAAAGTCGAGCTCTTTGTGGTGGTTGGTGCTTTGCAAGCTGCCATATAAACCCCGCCACAGAGATGGCTGGTGCGGCTGGATAACGTGGGAGCGCCTGTGCTCTGGTTTCAGCTCATTTTCCTCGCTGTCATTAGTTTAAATTTCCGAGGGAGCCTGGGCTTGGCATCAGACGCTGACATCCTTTAATTTAACAAATGTAAAAACGGGACCGTTTCCAAGCGGAGTGATTAGAAACGTCCCGCTCCGTCCCGCAGCCGCGGTGTCGGGCGCTGGCCGGGCCGTCGCCCCGTGCTGTCACCGCCGCCCCGCTCCCCCCCGCCGGCGGGGCTGCGGCTGAGACCTCCCACACTCGTCACACGGGTGTGACATCCCATCATCACCGTCCCTGCCCGCTGCTCAGCGCTGTCGGGAGCTGCCGATGGGCCCGGCTGGCGAGGAGCAACAGGGGGGCCCGGATGCGGGAGCGGAGCTCGCCCAGGGGAGGGACGGGGCCGTGCCCCCCGTGCCGCCCCCACAGCGCCCACTCAGACCCCTTCACCCCTTCGCCCTGGCAAGGGCCTTCTCCGCCTCCGGGTTTGCGTAGGATGGCGCGTGTCCCCCCCCCTAAGCTGCTTAATGAGGGTTAAGAAGCTAACGGGCTTATTTCCAACAATGATTTCCACAGCTCTGCAGGTGTCCCTGGAAACGGAGTGGCCCTGCTCCCACCCGCGAGCATCCTGCTGGTGTTCCCACCAGCCAGCCTGTGCTGCCATGAGCTTGTCAGTGCTCAGCCAGCTGCCTGAGTCAAATCAGTGGCTGTTCTCGGGGTGTTTTAATACCCCGTTGACAAAGATCCAGGCTGTGGTTTGGCTAGGGAAGGGGAGTAGGGGGGTGGCATCCCTATGGATACATCCCCCACCGCCCTGGTCCCTCTGGCTCTGCCTCCAGAGCATCTCTGCAGCATCCCTGGGCGGTCGCCTGGAGACGGCCGCCGTGGGTTGCCACAGCGACGGAGCCTTCGCTCAGCATCCCTCCAACTCCGCAGCCTTGGCCGAAGTTGGGCGAGGGAAAAAATATCCCGGGGAAGGGACTCCCTCCTCCCCCGGGGTAGCAAGCGCAGGGCTGGGGAAACTGAGGCACGGATGGTGGAGATGGAGGCAGCTGTGAGGTGATGGAGAAGGGTTTGGAACAGTTTGGAAGGGTTTGGAAGTTGTTTGCGGGGTGTAATGGGGTAAAGAGTGGTGGGAATGGGGCTGGTGGAGGGCAGGGGGTACCTGCAGTCTCTGGGGTGGGGTCAGCACTGTGGGGGGCAGGTGCTGGTGCAGCACCTCCACATGAGTCCTCCCGCAGCAGCCATCGATTGTCACCATGGCAATGCCAGCTGTGCTCAGGTTGTCATCTGTTGTGACATCCAGGGCGTGCTGGGATGGGTTGGAGGGGTGTGCACACCCTGGAGGGATCAGTCACCCAGAACCCAGACAAAAAATTGAGGTCTCCTACATAGGATGAGGAGACTGGCCACAAAACCATCAGGGTCCCTCGGGGATAGGGTTCCACAGGGTGGCACGGAGGCACAGGCTGGTGCCTGGCCCTGGGGACTCTGCAGTGAGGGAGAGGAGGGTGAAGCCTTGGGGGTGACCGTGGCAGTGGTGCCCCCACCAGCCCCAGCTCGGAGGGCTCCCCCCCATCCCAAGCCTATAATTAAAGACGATGTCCATGGAGGGCGAGGAGAGGTTACGTAACTTCGGCGTTTGGAAAATTCTTTCTGCTCCCTTATCGGCTTTATAAATATCTCGACCTGGGGCCAGGCCAGGCAGAGGGGAAGGCGATGACAAGGGCTGCTGCCAGTCCCCACGCTCAGGCTCCTCCAGCCATTGTGCCTCAGTTTCCCCATCTCTATGGACAAGAGCATCCCTGCTTCTCCCACTGCTGTGCTGAGGGGAGGGTTCCTTGATGCCTATGGGAGCAGTGAGTGTTTTTTCCCTCCAACAGAAAAAGAGAGAGATTTTCCTTCCTCCCCTGGAATAGGCTTGAGGGTGGTTTTGGGTCACAGACCTCCTTAAGTGGCAAGACTAAAGAACCAAATTCCTGCCTGCAGAACTTACTGCCTTGCCCTAATCTGGTATCGCATCCCCCAGGTTTGAATTCGTTGCATCCTCCTTGCTGGTCTTTGATGTCCTGAAAGGCCCTGGGTGGGGGCCACGCAGTGCCTTAGCCACTGTGCTTTCCCAGCAGGATGCTGGGGGGTGGATGCCTGCCCTGTTCCCCCTGCACCATCCCAGCTCTCCTGACCCCCTGCCCACGGCACAGCAGAGCCAGGGGGATGCTGGTGCGTGGCTGGTGCCCACTGCAGGAGGCCCAGGCTTTGAGGGGGGGCTGGAGCAGGTCCCCTGCTCACGTGCCCTCGCATTTACGCCACTTGCAGGGCTGTGTGCCTGCGGGGATGGCGGAGGGCGGCCGGGGCCGTGTCGATAGCAGCACGCACAGCCAAGGGCGGCCGGGCCGGCGTTGTGTAACTCTCCGTGAGGCTCTTCACCAGGGGCATGTCACTGTGTCCCAATGCCACCACACTTGTCATCCTCCTCAGTGCCACCAGACCTGGCCCCTGCCCCAGCTGTGGGGTCCTTTTGCTCTGTGCCCTCCCATTGTCATCACAGCCACCCAGCCATGCCAGGATGCTGTGTGATGTTTATTTTAACCTCTCAAGGGGTGCTGGTGGGCAGGACCGGGACCCCAGGGGTTCTGCAGGCTGTTGTGGGTGGCAGCAGTGTGACAACACCTTTATCTCCCCAAATCTTCCTGTGACAGCCTTTTGGGTTTGCCTGCTGGTGCCTTTCTCCTTGTCAGCCCATGTGCACACACACAGCAGTGCCTGGGCTTTGCACTCGCCTTGTTCGTTGTAGGGTTGCCCAAGGACACACGTGGGGGTTGTAATTTAAGGGCTGGCCAAAAAAAAAAAAAAATAGGGATCCCTTCATTGCTGTTGTGATCCTGCACTGTGTGCCTGAGCCAGCCACCCACCTGTGACCTGCTCTGTGCAAAGGAGCAGAGGGGAAACACAGGCAGATGTGCACCAAACATTGATGGTTCTAAAAATGACCTTTTAAATGCCTGATATTCCCATATCTCTGCCACAGGGTCTGTGTCTGCTGAGCCCCTTAACAACAGAACCCGAGGTTGGGGCACAGAAATAATTAGTCATTTTAGGGACCCTGGTGTCTGTCTGGTTCCTTCATGGCCACCTCAATTTGAACAGGGCTTTCCAAGCAAGGTGGGTGGCCTGGGAGGAACAATGGGTGCCCTGGCTGGTGGCAATGGGTGCCCTAGGATGTGGCAGTGGATTGTCCCACAGCACCTCACCCCCAGGCTCTGGGCTGCCGACATCACTGGATGCTGACGTCGGGCAGAGATTTGACTTCTTGCTGCCAGGGCCAGGCCGAGAGGGCACCCATGGCTGGTCCCCGTGGGCAGGGAATGAGGGAGGATTAATTGAGTCTCTGATCTCTGACGGCGAGAGGGGACGGGAGCAGTGACCCCCCCAGCGTTATGCAACGCCTGTGCTAAATCTTCATGCAGCAGATAAAGACGGTCCCCAAAATACCCTGCCCTGCCTTTGCTGCCCTTCAGCTACTTGGGTTTGGGGTCATGCCTGAAGTTTGGGGTTGTTCAGCTCTCTGGTGACAGCAAAGAAGTGTTGAAAGGGCAGACACATTGGGACAGAAAACTGTTATCCCCTGGGAAGGAGATTTCCTCCAAACAGGCTCTGCTTGAGGAATGAGAGCTTTAAAGGGAGCCCTCACAGGATTTCAAAGACTCTGAAACTCATGAACTGGTGTGGGCAGAGCCATGAGCTGGAGGAAAGTGAATAGCTGCAAAAACAGTGCAAGGGACTTTTTTGTCTTGAAGATGCTGGACAGCATCACAAGAGTGCCAGGGGAGTTGGACATCCCGGGCAGGAAAGGAGGGGGATTTTTCTTCCTCTCCTGAGAAGATGAGATTTGTGTCATGGCCATCATTAACAGCAAGAACAAAGTGGTCTTGCCTTGGAACACCGACTGCCTGGCACCACTGCCTGATCCACCAGTTTGGAATGTGTCTCATCCTTCTGGCTGGTCCTTCACTTCCCAAAAATCTCTGAAATCCCTTCCAAGCTGCTTCTATTCCAGCGCCGCTGGGACCACTGAAACCTCTCGGGCTCCCCACCATTGTCACACCGCGATTCCCCTCCCTGCGCCTTGGAAATGCCACTGAAGGTGCGCATCCCCCCGGCTGGCGGTGGCTCCCCGGGGCTGCGGCCGAGGTGCCAGCTCCTGTACATGTAGGGAAGAAGCGAGGCTGTAATCTGAGCTCGGGAGCAATTAGGCAGAACATCGGCGGAGTCCCCGCCGCCCGCCCGCTCCCTCGGCCGCCGGCACCGGGCTCAGCATCGGCGGCTGTCGCTGCGATCGCGGGGTAAGTGGAGCCAGGAGGGCGGCTCTTCCCGAGCTTGGCGTGTCCTTCCTCCCCGTTTCCTTCCTCCTGGGGTTAACAGTCACGTTTAGGGCTCTGCTGACACCTTAACCCACGGCAGTGCCAAAGAACACTGGGAACACAGCACTTCAGGGGTGGAAATGACA
The DNA here is from genome assembly GCA_013389925.1 of Aegithalos caudatus. Lineage (NCBI taxonomy): Eukaryota > Metazoa > Chordata > Aves > Passeriformes > Aegithalidae > Aegithalos > Aegithalos caudatus. The sequence goes on along the minus strand of WEIU01022712.1, from coordinate 94,957 downwards.
GCTTTACCCCGGCACGGCCGTGGAGCCAGGAAAACTGCCTGGGATAGCGGGACACGGGCTGTACTTCTCACCGAGAGCTGAGCGATTGTTAATGTTTTGATGGAGCAGGGATGATAGTGGGTTTAAGGTCCCAAAAAAGGTGGAGGGTGCTGATGAACAGTTGATGGCTCAGCCTTGCTGACAGCTCTCTTGGCTGGAAGGGATGTGTGTATCCTGAGCTGGTCCTCGTGGTCATCCCGCTCCTTCCCGTGTAGATTCCCAACTGGAATGTCACTGCGGGGAGATGCCATCGCTGTCCCCACAGCTCCTGGCTCTGGCTGGCAGCTCCATCGCTCCCAACCTGCCGTGTGTTGTGCCTTCAGGATAAACATTTCCTGGGNGGGGGGGTTGTGCTAGGTGAGAACAAGTGAAAACCTGCCTTGGGAGTGATGGGATTTGGGAAAGAGGCCTCAGTTGGAATGGGGCAAGCGGGAGGTACAGGACAATTCTTGCTGAACGAGGATGAATGGATCCAGATCCATCATCTCCTGCCTCTGAGGTATGAGAGGGCTCTCGAAATAATCCGTGCCTGTGATATCCCAGGTGCGCTTCCAATCTCTGGTGTTACCTTCAGCATAGGAAGTCCTCAGCACTGTGGCCCTCAGCTTGTTTCCATCTGGTTGGTGATAAAATCCACTTGGAGACATTTGCCCTTTCTGCCTTGCTTTTCCCTTTCTTCCCACGGTGGTTCTTAGCAGCTGGATGCTCCCCCCTTGCTCAGGGCCAGGGCTGGGGCAGGGGTGTTGCCTCTCCCCTGAGCCTCTTGGCATGTGCTGGATGGGAATCTGCCATTTCCAGTGGAAGTCCGTGTCCCTGCAGAGGCCCCAGCTATGGCAGGCAGGAGCGTGGCCGACTGATTCCAGCTCTGCCATCATCTACCTCAGCCCCATCACTGGGAGGTTTGGGGCTGGAGCTGGAGCCCAGCATGTATCCAGATTTGGGAACATGCAGGATGGACCAGGACCATGTGATGGAGACACTCAAAGGTCACTGACCCACCCAAGAACATCCTCTGGCCCACACAGTCCAGGGATGGATTTTTTGGGGAGGGAGGCTCCCACCACAGCCTGGGCAGGGAATGGGAATTGTCTGGGGACTTGTACAACCCAGTGGCACCTTGGGCACAGCTGGGCTAGGTGGCATTTCAGTTCTAAGCCCTGGACACCTCCTAGCCATGAGTCCCACTCAGGGGGGCTCCTCTTCACCCTCCAAAGACCCCACTGATCCAGCACCAGCCATGTCCATCACCAGAGTCCCACCCCTATAAGCTCCTGGGGCACCTGGGACACTGTTACCATGGCAGGACATGGGAACAGGGCATTGCTGCTGCAGAACTTTAATTTGCAGTGCCCTGGGACTGCTGGGAGCAGATCTCTGATGTCCTGTGGGCTCAATCCTGCTGGGTGCAGGGCCTGGAGCATCAGCAGGCTGGGAAACCTCCCCTCCCCCTCTCTAAATCCCTTCCCCAGCACAGGACAGTAGGTTACGGGACTCGACCAGAGGTTGGATTTAAGGAGATTACAATTCCTCCCCCAGGATAATCTAGAAATTCAATTAAAACTCTCTGTCTCCTGCCCGGGCTGCAGCAGGGCCCCGGGGCACCCTGTGCCCTGCAGCCATGCCCGGGGAGCGCCGGGGTGCCCCCGGGCACACACCAGGTAAGGGCTGACCCCTCCTCTGGGATCCCCCTGCCTGGGGAGCAGCTGCAGCTCTGCCCCTTCCCAGGGGATATTTACACCCATCCTGGGAGCTGGGGGAGCTGGGGGGGATGTGGGAGTCTATAGGGGACTGTGGGGAGGGGTAAGGGGGTACCCCAGAGGTTTGGGTGGGTGTCATGTGGACAGTCTGGCTGCATCTCCTGGGGTTTTGGGGCATCCTTTGGCAGCCCCTGGTGCAGGTGGTCCCTGCCAAGGCCTGCAACCCCCTTGCCCTCATCCTTCTCCCAGCCACGTCCTGCTGTCCGGGTGTATGGATGTGAGGGGATGAAAAACCAGCCTGTGTTTTCCAGAAGGATGAGATGGGATTCCAGGACCTGGGGGTGGCAGGGCTGGCTGTGGGTTGAGGGGGCTGAGGGTATTGTGGCATTCCCAGATCCCTCTGCACTTTCCTGCAGCCAAGCAGGGGGACAGAAGCCAGGAGCACTGGGAGGCAGCAGGAGTGGATGTGCAGCCCCGGGGTCCTGTCACTGCAGGGTGTGGGTGCTGGGACAGGAATGGGTGCTGGAGCTGGAACAGACATGGGAGCAGCTGGACTGGGGTGCTCAGTGATCACCACGGAGTTTGGGGCCAAAGGAATGCTCAGTGCAGCCTCTGAAAGGCCCTTTCCCAGATCTCTCTGATCCAGGGCACATTTAGCAGGAGTTTTAGGGTGCTTAAGCACAAGCCCATCACCCCACAGAGGCCACCTGGCCCCAGTGGTGACGAATGCTGCACATGGCCTTGTTTTCTCCTCCCGTACCCGTGGCGTCCACACGTGGCTCGGGGGACAGGGATGAGCCAGCATCTCTCCAGGCACCCTGTCACCTCCAGCCTTGACACCAAGGGCCTTCCTTGCCTCAGTTTCCCTTCTGCATGTGCCACCAAGGCTTGCAGACAGTGATTTCTCAACTGCTTGTTGGAAATAGGGGAGTACGTGGGGGTCCTGGGGCGGGGTGTGTGCCCGTGGCTGTTTTCTTCCCGTGTCCCTGCCAAAGTGGAGCAGTCTTTTCCTCATTAGGGATGCACTGTGGTGGGAACCTCTTTCCTGTCCTCCCTGGCACTGGAGGGGAAACAGGGGCCCATTTATTCTCATTTATTCTTTATATGTCCTGACCTGGCCTGTCTTGTGCTGACCCTTAATTTTTTGGCAGTGCTCAAAGACAGGGCATTGTAGGAGAGAGTTATTCAGGCATTGCTGCTTTCCCGGCATGGCTCAGGGAGCCTCCAGCCCCTGAGCTGCCTCCCCTCGGTTTGTGGGTGCCTGCTGAGAGGTGGCTTTGTCGGGACGGGACGAGCAAGGGATATTTGTGCTCTCTCGGTTGTGCCACACATACAGCTCCCTCCTCGGCGCTGACATTGCTGTCCTGCCGCTGGGGCATGAAGGGCATCGCCGCGGGAGATAGCAGCGTTATCTCCCGGCGCAGGGCAGCGTTATCTCCGGCGCAGGGCAGGCAGCAGCCCCGAGTGTGACCCGCTCACGCCGTTCCCTCCGGTCCGGTCACCTCTCCTGCCCCGCCACCTGCAAACTCATCATTCCCAAACTCATCTCCTCCGAGTCCCCACCCGAGCACAGCCCGGCTGTGTGCACACTTCCATGAGAAAATTCCACGCTGACAGGGTGCAAGAGGGGGCTGGCAGCCCAGAGGCATCCCCTCCAGAGGTGCAGGGAAAGGTGTGATGATAAATCGCATTGACACATCCAGCCGGCTCTAACTAATGACTTCCCTGGCACCCAACATATTTTCCCAGCGTGCTGGCTGCTCCGAATATTGTTGTAACGTTTGACATCCTCTTTTAAGAAGAAAAAAAAAAATTAAATAAATAAAATTAACTGTGCAGTTGGCAGATTGCTGGAGGCACTGGGGTTCTCGGCGGGGACCCGCTCGGCGGTGGGAGCTGCCTCGCTGCAGTTTCGTGGCAGGAGTTGGTGCCTCTCTTTTCGGCTCATTAGCTGGGGCAGTCCGCGGCGTCTGTGCCTTCGGAGCCGCGGGGAGCCGGGGGCCGCTCATTCCCGAAACTCGTATTAGGAGCATGTTTTGTTTCCTACGTGTTAACACTGTTAGCTCTGCACGGGACCCGTGGCAGCAACAGCAGGGGATGGTCCCGGTCCTGCCCCACACCCAGCGTGGGTTTGTCTGCGCCGGAGCTGGGAATGGGATTAACGGGCAGTGATGGTCAGGGGAAGTTTTGGTTTTGTTCCTGTGAGGGGAAACTGTGATGGGAAGAAAACTGCTGGGAAGCAGGCAGGAAGGGGGATGTACCTCCAGGAGCACCCTGGGGCAGTTCTGGCTGTGGGGAGATGCCAGGCTGGTGCTGGAGGATGCACTCCCGAGCCGAGGAGATGCAGGGTGACCACGGGATGTTGTCCCCAGCTGGTCCCCTGTCAGAGCCCGTCCAGCCAGGAGTTTCCACGTGTTTGCATGAGCCTTGTCCCAGCCTGAGCCTCCCGCACCGGCAGCGTGGGGCTCCAGCCTTCAAATTTAAACCAAACCAGAAATTCAGCTTTCAGCGAACTCGAGAAAGTGTATTTCCAAACAAAACTGTGCTAAATAAAGGACGAGCCGCAGGCGGCCGCCTGCTCCGGCGCATCCACTTTGCTGCCTTTATTTAGATGCCGTCTCCCCAGGCTGGGACGGGGGGGGTCTGAGCCCCCAGGAGCCTCGGGAAGGACTCGGTCCAGGAATGTGGGGTCCCAGATGGGAAAGAGGCTGTGTCACAAGAACTTCCCTGTCCCCAAGACAGAGTCGGCTCCTCGGCTCTGTCCTGGCATCACCCTGCAGCAGAGGGGTCCCTGAAACTCTGTGTGACATGGGAGGAAAGGGAAAAGGAAAGGGAAAGGGAAAAGGAAAGGGAAAGGGAAAAGGAAAGGGAAAGGGAAAAGGAAAGGGAAAGGGAAAAGGAAAGGGAAAGGGAAAAGGGAAAAAGGAAAAGGGAAAGAGGGGTAAAGAGAAAGGGAAAAAAGGGAAAAGGGAAAAA
>WEIU01022712.1:23511-88164 GCA_013389925.1 Aegithalos caudatus | reverse complement strand
TTTTTTTTTTTTTTGGGGGGGAGCAGCCCAGCCAAGGAAGGGAGAATTAGAGAAGTGTAGGAGGTTGTCACTCAACATGCAGCCCATCAGAACCATTGGCCAAGCAACCCCTCAGGTCCCTGTGCCATGAGTGGTAATGGCCCTGTCTTTGTTCTCTCATTGCAGAGCCTCTCACAGGATCCGTGTGGTGACGTGGCAGCCAAGACGTGGAAGTTTGGGACTTCTCTTCCACCGCAGCAGAATTTGGGGGGTGGGCAGGGGTGGGTCAGGGGGACACTGGGAGTCTCAAGACCCTTCACCTTCACTGTGGGCTTGGCTCAGGGATGACTACAGGCAGAGTCAACCCTTACAGCATCGTGTCCTCCGAGGAAGACGGTCTGAGGTTGACCACCATGCCTGGTATCAACGGCTTTGGCAATGGGAAAATCCACACCAGGAGGAAATGCAGGAACAGGTTTGTAAAGAAGAATGGTCAGTGCAACGTGGAGTTCACCAACATGGATGACAAGCCACAGAGGTACATTGCAGACATGTTCACCACGTGTGTTGACATTCGCTGGAGGTATATGCTCTTGCTCTTTTCCCTGGCATTTCTGGTGTCCTGGTTATTGTTTGGGCTGATTTTCTGGCTAATTGCACTCATTCATGGAGACCTAGAAAACCCAGGTGGAGATGACACTTTCAAGCCTTGCGTTCTGCAGGTCAATGGCTTTGTGGCTGCTTTTCTGTTCTCCATCGAGACCCAAACGACGATCGGGTACGGCTTCCGCTGCGTGACCGAGGAGTGTCCGCTGGCCGTCTTCATGGTGGTGGTTCAGTCCATCGTGGGCTGTATAATCGACTCTTTCATGATTGGTGCAATAATGGCAAAAATGGCCAGGCCCAAAAAACGGGCCCAGACATTACTTTTCAGCCATAACGCAGTAGTGGCAATGAGAGATGGAAAACTCTGCCTGATGTGGAGAGTTGGGAACCTACGAAAAAGCCACATAGTGGAAGCCCACGTACGAGCTCAGCTAATTAAGCCGAGGATCACGGAGGAAGGGGAGTACATCCCGCTCGACCAAATAGACATTGACGTGGGGTTTGATAAAGGCTTGGACCGCATTTTCTTGGTGTCTCCCATCACCATTCTCCACGAAATCAACGAAGACAGCCCCTTGTTCGGGATCAGCCGCCAGGACTTGGAGACAGATGACTTTGAGATCGTCGTCATCCTGGAGGGCATGGTAGAGGCCACAGCCATGACGACGCAAGCTCGGAGCTCCTACCTGGCCAGTGAGATACTGTGGGGCCACCGCTTCGAGCCCGTCTTGTTCGAGGAGAAAAACCAGTACAAAGTAGACTATTCCCACTTCCACAAAACCTACGAGGTCCCGTCCACCCCCCGTTGCAGCGCCAAGGACTTGGTGGAGAACAAATTCCTGCTGCCCAGCACCAACTCCTTCTGCTACGAGAACGAGCTGGCCTTCATGAGCCGCGACGAGGAAGAGGAAGACGATGACAGCCGGGGTCTGGAGGACCTCAGCCCGGACAACAGGCACGAGTTCGACAGGCTTCAAGCCACAATAGCGTTGGATCAGCGGTCGTACAGGAGGGAGTCGGAAATATGACTCTTGGTCCTTCCGTTGACTTTTCCAAGGGTATCTTTTTTCCTCCTCTAATCTCTTCCCCTACAACCCGCTCAAATTATGCAGAACAATGCAAGTGCCATAGGAATGCTTGAGAAATTAGTATCGTTCATAGTTTTCAGTTTCATCGCAATAACCACTGAGCGGTCTGCAGGAGGGGACGGTGGCAGGCCACGGCGCGTCCCCCGCGCCCTGCGCCCGCGGCAGGGCCCACGGCTCTGGGGGATGGATGGACAGATGGATGGATGGATAGATGGATGGATGGACAGAAGGAAGGATGAGGAGAGGAGGGTCCGTGGGGCGCGGGCAGGTGCTCGCCCCGCGTGGCCCTGTAGGGCTTTGCTCTCCCTGCGGGGAAAACGCCAGCGTTTTCCTGGAGCCGAGCACTGCGAGATCCAAAAAGAGGAAATATCAGGAAACAAATCTCACTCTCTCTCTCTCTCTTTCTTTTCTTTTATTTTTTTCCTTTCATTTTTTAACTGAGCAGCAACAACAAAACAATTGCTCCTTCGGCAGGCGGTCTGGTTCAGTTGCACAAGAACAACACTTGAAATAACATGCAACATTAATGTACTTCTTTTTAATTTGGGGAAAAAAATGGGGGAGGGAGTTGAGAGGGTTTTTAATTTTTTCACTGCACCGTTTGGGAGACTGTTTACCAAAATAATAATAATAATTATTATTATTATAATTATAACAATAATAATAATATTAAATCTGAAAGAAGTAATTCAGTATTTTTTAAAAATGAACAAGGGAATGAAGAAACCACTGGGGTCCTTTGAGGGAGTGACTTGTTGGGTAAATGCAAGAGCTTAAGTTAAGATTGCATCCAGTTTGGGGTTTTTTTTACCACTGGCATGGCTTCATAGGCAGAAAACAGATGCAAGTGACTGTAGGTCTGTGGCAGTGAAAGAAAGTAGAGGAATTATTGACAAAGTATATAATAAGGATAAGCAGGGCTGTGAGAGAAAAAAGCATTGTAAGCACAGTAATTAGCCAATTTGTGGAAATGTTGGATTTCGGGGTGGAAATGGGGTCTGGAGCATCAGCTGCTGAAGTGTTGGGTCTCCCCCAACATCTCTAATGGGGAATTCATAAGGTGCACCAAAACTGGGACAAAACAGTGAAAAGCACAAAAATGAGAGTGGACAGCTCTCAAAATTGGGTATTTCCCCACTTTTCTGACCGATTTGGTATTTTTCTTCCTAGAAGAATATTTTCAAACGTGGAAATCAATGGGAAAGTCATCTCGTTGGGCTTCCCTTCTAGTCCTGGAGCTGTGTCCATGCTAGGCTGGGCTTTATGAATTCCCATCAGAGAGTCCTGCTTCAGAGGCAGATGCTTTCCCCAAAACAACAGATGCCAGTTGAGAAAATCACCCCATCTTGTGCTTCAGCCCCTCCCCGTGTCCCAGCCTCAAGGTGGATTGTGCCTTAGAGATGCGAACTCATCCCGTGTCCCAGCCCTTCTCCACAGCCCCCATCCTGCATCCCCCCCCTGCAGGTGACGCCCCCTTTGCTCTGCAGCTCCCACATCCCATCATCCACCACCTTTCAGGCTGGCCTTGGTGACAACCTGGTTTAGCTTTAGCTCCGGCACAAGGCAAAGCACCCCATGCATGGGAAGCCTCTGCTCCTGCCCTGCTCCCCACAGAGGGAAGGAGTCAGGAAGGTGCAGGTTTGTGGGTCCCTTCATCTGGCTATGCTGCTCGTTGGTGCTCTGGGAGCCAAAATCTGGCTCCCTGCTCCCTGTGGCCATGGGGAGGGCTTTGTACCCATGGGCATCCCTCATCTGACCCTGGGCACGGAGCTCTGGCTCAACAGCAGGGTCCTCCACAGCATTTTGGCTGTGATGGGCTCCCGGTGCTTTTCCCCCCACAGCCCACACCAGGGAAGCTGTGTCCTGGGGTCAGGACTTGCTGTGGGGGTGTCCAAACGTGGGTGGCAGAAGCAAGATTTGCCCTGTGTCCCCATCGCCATCTTCTTCTTGCCAAGGGCTCTGGGGAAGGGCTGCCCCGAGTGTCCCAGTGCCCTGTGCCACCGAGCACTGTGTTGGGGACCAGGACATCATCCCTGCAGAGTTTCTGCCCACCAGTGTCTGCCACCATCACCCCACACTGCCCAACAAGGGGCTGCTCTGTTTTTGGCTTCCACTAAAAACCACTGGGAGAAAACCTTCTCTGGGGGCAGCACTGGGAGGCAGCTTTTTCAGCTCTGAGTGCCCCAAATCTGTTGTCCCCAAAAGTGGGGACATGTAGGGACGTGCCATTGAGCTCCAGCCATGACATTTATGTTTCTAAGGCAGTGAAGGTGGATGCCATCCCATCACCAATCCCTTTGCTCCTGGGGGGATGCTTTTACCCCCTGCTTTTTGCACCACAGCATCTGGGGGGTGGGAAGGATGGAGGGGGGGGCAGAGAGATTTTGTGTGAGCACTACTTATTTATTTTTTTAAAACAAATGCTTTTAAGTGGTTTTAGGTTCTTTTGAATAAATAATAATTATTAAAAAATAAAAGGTGCACATCTTGCTGCTGTAGAGTTCTCAGAGGGTTAACTTCTTTATAAATATATATATATATCACAGTAAATATTTGTATAAAAACGAAAGAGAAATAGAGATGTCTTTAAGTAAATTATTGCTTTTAAAGAAACTTCTATGATTGTACAGTGTTACCTGGGAGAATAGAATAATATATACACATGTATTTTTAAACTGCTGTGTAGGAGGATGTGAACTGGGACAGGGAGCACCTGTGGCTGACTTGGTGAGGGGATTTCAGACCTTCCCTGGCCCCTGTTCATGCATCCCCTGCCCCAAACCCTGCTAATGAGGGTCTAGCTCTGGTGAGATGTCCTGTATCTACTGTATAGTCCTTGTCCTGACCATGGACCACGCCGGTACATAGTGTATAAATATTATTTTGCCTACCTGTGAGAGCTCAGAGCTACTGGTCTTTTTCCCTACCACCAGGGAGCACTGGGAAGGCTGCCCAGCCATAGTTTAAATCCCATCAATTGTCGAAGAAAGGGGGGAAAAAAGAAAAAAAGGAAAAAAAAATAAAGGTGGAAAAAGCCCAAGTTCAGCACTTGGGTTTCCTTAGGAGGCTGGGAAGGCACAGGGATGCTCTGGGGGTGTCGGTTTTTGTGGAGTAGAATCCCTGTGTGAAGGGGCTTGGAGACGAGCAAGGTGAAATGTCCCCCCCCACAAAAAAAACAGCCGCCGGCCATTTCCACGAGCAAGCCAGCTCCATCCCTGGAGTTTACTCCGGCGCTACACTTGATCCTTGGAGGATGGCAGGAGCCCGAGAAGGGAGAGAGCCGCTAATCCTCTTGGCCAGCATCCCGCAGGGATTGCCCTGGGCCGGGGCTCGTGGCAGCCTCCGGCAGCAGCAGCTCCCCAAGCTGGCCCCACAGGCTGGACCTGCTGCTAAAGGGCTGGACCTTCACCCTAAAAAACTCCCCAGGGAGAGCAGAAAGCAGCCGCAACCCCTCGCCCCAAATCCACCTCTGGGAAGAGCATCCTGTGCCCTGGGGGGTCCTCACTCGGTCGGGGTGGGGACATGCCCAGGGCCGGGGGCCATCGGGAAGAGCCTTAGCTTCTCATCACCGAATTTAGTGCACTTTGTCTTTTAGGGCTGGGACAATCACTTAGCGCTCAACCTTTCGCGATTCGGTGCCTGCTTGACCTTCAAACCTTTTGTAGGAGATGATTTCAGAGCCACCTTTTCTATCTTTAATAAGGCAGAACAAATACGTTTATTTTTAAACCCTCCTGCTCTTTCCTTTCCTCTCGTGCTGACAAACCAAAAGAGTCCCCTGTGTGTGTCCCCCGTTTCTTGCACACAGAAATGAGCGTGTGGCAGCCGTGTCCAGCACTCCGGCCACATCCTGCTCTGGCACCCCCCAATTCAGGAATGCTGCCACGGGGGGGGATTGGCACAGGGCAGGGACAGATGCAGGGACAGGACGTGGGGCAGTGCCCGACCCGATGCCACCCCTCCCCTCCTCACCCAGCAGCTGTGCACATCTGTCCTGCTGCCCACTCCCAGGGCACCATCTCCCCTCCATCTCCCTCCCAGACACATCCCAGTGCTCCCCCAGGCTTGGCCCCCAGTGGGTTTGGGGATGGAGACCCGGCACCAGTTCACACGGGCGGGTTGGCAACTGGGAGCACTGGTTTCCCAGGGGTAAAACTCAGAGTCTGTTCGCTGGGGCAATGGTGGTAGAGAAGCTGAGGGATGCAATGAAGTATCTGTACCTTTTCCACCTCCGGTGTTTCTCTGTCTCATTGCACATATATTTGAGATATATGTGACAATGTATATATATATTTGTAAAATGTATTTCAGATGACAAAACTGGCCAATTTTATGTTATTTTAAATATATTATATATATTATATATAAGAGTCTCCAAAAGATATAAATAGACTAGAGAAAATAATATAAATATGTAATAAATGTATTTTGATCTATTTAAAATATCTCGCGTCATGCTGTATATTTTAAAGATCATAGTGAAGTGTCTGCCTGTAGCCAACTTCCAACGTGTTTCCAAGTCTGTCAGTTGTCACACATACAGGATATGTGGAGCAAACTTTGAGCAAGACTGGGGCCAGCACGACAAACAGAGATTATTTTTAAGAGCCGTTTAGCAAATATCCATCCTGCTGCCTCTGGGCAGGAGCAGAAGACACACACCTGAGGTTTTCTTGAGAGGATAATTTTCCTCCCTGCTGCAGGAATGCTCAGAATCACTGGGGGGGCTCTGCAGAGAGCCCCCAAAACCAGCCCCTCCCTGGGTACCACTCGCTCCAGTGCCCTGCCCTGATGGGCTCTGCCCACAGGAGCACGGCAGCTCAGCCATGCAGGGAGCCCGGAGATGGGAAAATGTGTCTGGAGCCCAGGCAGAACGAGCCCAGTCATCCAAAACAGACCCAACAAATCTTCCCAGAGCGACCTTGGTCCCCTTGGTCCCCTTGGATCTGTTTCCTATGGGCATTGTCTCCTGTGGGGACCTCAGGGGACATCACGCCCTGTGCAAGTGACACTTTAAATGTCTTTAATGGTACGTCACGGCTGAAGGAAAGCGGGGACAGTGTGTGAGATGCTATTTACAGAGAGCTTAATGGCCTGGTGGACGCAGAGCCCCTGGATTTGCCATCCTGGATTTTCCTCCTGGCTTTCACACCTGGCTGCCACGGGGAACGGGGCTCGTGTACTGAGATAACCTGGGGAAATTATCCATCATCATTCCTCAGTCTGGGCACAGGGCTGAATCCAGTTCAGGTGATTGGTGGCTGATAATTTCCACCCACCACTAATGTTCTGTTGGGTCCCATCAGCTCCATCCCTTTTTGCCATAAGGAACTTTTTTTACTCATTAAAAAAAAAAACAAAACCCTGCCAGCCACTCACTCTGATCATCACAAGAGAAGGCTGGGGCTAAGCAAGATTTAAGACCAAAGCCCGTTTAATTTGGCAAAGGGGGAGACCGAGAGGTGACTTGATTACAGCATTTGTCACAGGGAGGATACACTGGTACAAAGAGGTAACTTAATCTAGCAGGGAGAGGCATAATAACCACCTCTTCCTGGAAGCTGAAGCCAGACAAATCTATCTTGGAAATAAGGAGCGATCTTTTAATAATGATTAGCTATTAGAACAAGCCACCAATCTCTGTCTCTTAATGCCTTTAAATCTGGACCAGATGCTTTTCTGGAAGCTTTTCCCTTGCCGAGGAGGGGAGCGGGGGTTCTCGGGGACGGTAATGGCCTGTTACAGGCAGGCAGGAGAGGAGATGGGAAAAGCTCTACTCCAAAACACGGGCTGGATCTCGGGAAGGAAAATGCCAGGGAGGGGGCGGGGGATGCTCTGGCAGGGCCCTGCCAGCATCTCTCCTGGGGACACGCACAGGCCCGTGCAGCAGCTTCCCACGGCTCCCGTGCCTCCGCTCTCAGGGTTTGCTTTGCCATGCGGCAGTGACTCCTCGCACAGCCGTTTGCACTACAAACCCCAGAGCTTCATTTGTGGAAGCATTTAATGATTCAGGAGCCGGCAGCTCCCTGGGGATGGTTCCCACTGCCTCCAGAATTCCTCCCTCAGTGGCTTCTTGTAGAAAATCCCAGGGAGTCAAGCTGATGCTGGCACCAAGGGAAATGTGCTGCCGGTGTGTTTGGTCCGTGCTTTATTTCCGATCCAACCATCCTCATCTTTGGGAGCTGAACTAAGGGGTGGGAGCAGCAGGGATGGGAAGGCATGGGATGGCTCTGAGGGAAATGACCTTGCTTACACCTCACAGGCCTGACTGGGAAGTTTTCAGCAGGGATGGGCACCGGTGTGATGAGTCTGGGGTTGTTTCTTAGCTGGCAACCTCCACTTCTAATATTGAAGATCTTTTTAAGGGCTAAAACCTTTTCTGAACTCAGCAGAGTTCATTGCACCAGCCCTTAGTGACTGTCCTCCTGCCTCTTTCCCTTTGGATTCAGGGGATCAGAGCACCTCTCTGTGCCCTTGCAGAGGTTTTTGGCCTCCCCAAAAGCAGGGTGTCTTTTCATCAGCTTGGATGGGTTTGGCTCAAACCCACTGAAATATCTGGCTGAGCCAGTCAGTTATCAAGAGGCAGAGAATGGGCAGAGGGGCTGGGAACTCTGGATTCCCACCAGAACCTCATCTCAGAGGGGCGAAGGCAAGGAACTGTGCCCTGGCCCCACTGGAGATGCTGCTTCTCCATCCAGCCTGGATTCATCCTCTCTCCAGGCTGCTCCAAGAGCCTCAGACCCTACAGACCCCCCCAAATTTGATCCCTTACCCACCCTGGTTGCTGCAGTGCCATTCCAGGTGCCTGGGAGAGGCTTGGGTGCCTCAGGGCAATACCCAGGGTTGCTCTGGGTGCTGCAGGGCGATACCCAGGGATGCTGGGTTGTCTCTGGGGGTAACCATAGTAACGGAGCAGCATCTCTGCTCTCCTGCTGGCAATTTGCTTTTTCATCCTACATTAAGGTGGACCCTCTCCAACTCCTTTCTCCCCCTCCATAAAGGCAATAGCAAGAGCTCTCCCAGAGGGTCCAGCTCTTTCAGTCCATCCCACACCAGGTTTTATCCCACTGAAAAATTGGATCCTGCCAGGGAATCAGCCTCCAGCGTCCTGCAGGGAGCCCAGGAAGGCGGCAGCTGGAGTTTCTCCTTAACACAGATTTATAATTGTGAGTGGGACAAAATTAGGGGTTTCCTTACACTTGTTGTTAACAGGTCACTGTCAAGGTTAAAAACCTCAAATACTTTAATTTTTTTTTTAATTGTAAAATGCCTCTACTAGCAATAACACTCCGGCTTATTAATATGGATTGGTTTTTTTCAGTGCGGAATGTAATTATCACCCGTTAAGTACTTTGTTCACCTTTCACATTTCTCCTCACTCGGGAAAGGCAAACACATGAGTCAGCGTCCCTTTTTCTGTCACTTTTAGGCAGGGTTTTTTTGTGACAAGCCATTGTGAATCAGCACAACACTGCAAAGTTCAGGTCACAAACGCTCCTGAGGCGCTGCTCACAGGGAAAAACAGCGATTTTTGAGAAGTAGGTGAAGGACATCTCCTGTCTTGACCCTGGGCTTTGGGGAGAAACCCCAAACGAATAAATTTGGAATCAAACTGGGCTTGGTGGTGCTGATTTAAGGGGAGAAGTGAGAAGGGTTTCCCGTGGGATATCAGGATGGAGAGGATGTGTGCGAGCTGACAGATCAGCACCCCTTCCCCAGCCAGTCGACACTCCCTCTCCTCTTCCCCTGCAGCTGGCACATTTATTTTGGAAACACCTCATCAGCACGTAAATTAAACCTTCCCCTCTTTGCCCGACGACCCCAAGCATCGCTCCCATCCCCCGGGCCGGGGCGTTTCTCTCTGTCTGTGCCCTTGCAGCCTCCCTGCTCCAGGGGTGGCACTAGCGGGGGGGATGGCCCCAAAAGCCCATTACCCGTGGGTCGGCATCCCCGCTGTCCGTTTGGGTTCGTGGCTGACTCAGCCCCAGATGGTTCTGCGAGCGCTTATATAAACGCGTGTTTTGGCGGGGGCCGGGACGCGGAGCGCGGCGAGGAGGTGGGCGCGGGGGCGAGGGAGGGAACAGAGCTAAAGATAAGCCTGGCAGCTCTGACAGAGCTTTGCCAGGCCCCTCGGGAGCCGGCAGGGGAAAGGCTGCTGGGGATCGGGCACCGAGCTCGCAGCCACGGCGATGTCCCTGCTGTCACCTCCCCGGGACCCGCCCGGCCCCCAGCCCGTCCTGTCCAGGTTCACCTCCCTCTGTCTCTCACGAACAGACCTAAAATCACCCTGTTGTTTCACCCTGTTTTTGTTCCCCCTGGTGTTCCATGATCCGGGTGCAGCAGGGAAAGGTTTTGGTTGCAGGACTGAACCAAGCTGTGTAAAGATTTCCCTTCATCCCCATCCCTCCCTCTCCTCTGCTTCACCGGTGACTGCTGAGCAGTACGAGCAGAAAACTGATGATAATTCTTTTGAAGGGATGTTTTGGGTGACCTTTGACCTCTGTAGAAGTCTTCCTCTTTTTTCTCAGTTTACCATTTCAATGTACACACAAAGATGACCCTTGTTTTATGGGAGTTTTATTTTAACGCTCTGGAGATTTGCTAATAAAAACCATTCTAACACACAGGGTGTTCTGGGTGTGATGGCTCTTCTCAGGTGGGGCAGCTGCAAGGTTTGGGGCAGGTAATTAATTACCTGAGAGATTGCTGCACGTCCCTTAGCAAAGGGTTAACCACGAGCCCCCAGACATTTTATTTGTCTGGAACTGCCCTCAGAGGAGCCTTCCCCAACCCCAACAGAGCTGAACACAGAATTCATGCTCAAATCCCTTCCTTCCCAAACCCCTGGCTACAAGGCAACCCCAGAGGCTGCTTGGGGGTCAGGTCCCTCAACCCTGGAGGGATTCCTGGGTGTCTGAGGGTCCCCTGCTGCAGGAGGGATGGAGAAGACCCCTGGCCATGTCCTGATGAGAAGGATGTCACCTCTGAGCCCTCCCCACAACAGCTCCACACTGACACTGGGTGCGGGGGTGACAGCAGGAACAGACTCTGTCGGGGGAAGGAGCACTGGCACCAGCCCTCAGATGGTGCCAGGAAGTCCACAGCTCCTGATAATTAGGAGAAAAACTAAATAAATCCCTCTGCAAAAGACAATGTTGTGGGGAGAAGCTCAGGCCTGGGCTCCTGCCAGAGGTGGATTTGCAGAGCTGCCCACGCAGGATGAGAGCAGAGAGGGGGACTGTGCCCCCAAGGTCAGGGGGATTGTCCCCCCAAGGTCAGGGGGATTGTTCCCCCAAGGTCAGGGGGATTGTCCCCCCAGGGTCAGGGGGATCATCCCCCCAAGGTCAGGGGGATTGTCCCCCCAGGGTCAGGGGGATCATCCCCCCAAGGTCAGGGGGACAAGGCTGTGGTGGCAGCAGTGACACCTGACATGTGCAGGGCTGCTGGTGGCCCTGGTGGTGGTGGCAGGGTTGGTGGCTGCCAGCCCAGGCTGGGGGGTCTGGGTGCCCCCTCACATGCAGGTCTCTTGGGGCCCCTCCCAGGGCAGGTCTCCATCCCACAGCCCCCAGCACAGAGAGGACTGGATTTATGGGAGCAGGAATCTGGGGATTACGCTGCCAGAGTCTGACCAGCCAAAAATTGTTAAAAATCAGAATATCCGTAGCTCAAATCCAGCTTAAAAGTCAAACCAATCATCCAAACCATCTGCCTCACCATTGAAGATAATACTACTTTTATTGTTTCCATAAGCTGCTAAGCAGCTTTTCAGCAAGAAAAACCCTCTCTGCTGGGACATTTGTGGCCGTGGGACAGCACAGTGGCCTGCCCAGTGACAGCCAGGCTGGGATGTGCTGACCTGGGGGATGCAGGGCAGGGATTGGTGCTGGGGGGTAAATTCTCTGTGGTTAAATATCTGTGGTGCAGATAACCACTGGCAGCCACCTGCTGCCATCTCCCTGGAAATCCACCAATAGAGGAGGGGTGGTACTGCCAGCTCTCCTCCAAGACATCCCAAAATTTTCTGGAGGCTCTGGCAGCTGAGGGTGATGCATGACAGCCTGAAATGGGAGCTGCCCGTGCTGCTGCCCACCTGACCTTCTCCCAGAGGTATTATTAGCCCATCTGGAGCAGCCAGCCCCTGCCACAAGCTTTCCATCTGCAAGTCTTCCCTGGCTGTGGGCCAGAGAGAGGAGCTGGGTACAATCCTCCCTGTTTCTCCAGGGAGATTTGGGTTGGAAGGGACCTCAAAGCTCATCTCATTCCAACCTCCTGCCATGGGCAGGGACACCTTCCACTAGACTTGCCCCATCCGGCCTGGCCTTGGACACATCCAGGCATGGAGCAGTCACAGCTTCTCTGGGCAACCTCTGCCAGGGCCTCACAGCCAAGAATTTCTTCCCAATATCCCAACTAACCCTGGCCACTGTTAGTTTGAAGCCATTCCCCCTTGTCCTATCATTCCAGGCCCATGGACTTTGGACAAAGTCCCTCTCCAGCTCTCCTGTAGACCTCCACACTGAAGGCTTCCAGCCATTCTCCAAAGTTTGCTCACCAATTCCTGGAAGATGTCCATGCCCAGCAGAGATATCAGAGTGTCCTGCCTCTCCCTGACCCTCCCTGTTCCATTCCATTGAAATGGCTCCTGTGCAGTTCACCCTTTCCCAGGACCTCACTCCAGCAGCCTCTAAGGCAAAATGAGCTGATCATTCCCACCTCCAGCTTCTCTGGGTAACAAAACCATCACCTGTCCTGTCCTTATCTGACATCCTGACACCCATGGGTTTCCAAACAGGGCATGTATAAGTATGAAAAAGCCAGGTTGGACAAGGCTTGGAGCAGCCTGGTCTAGTGGAAGGTGTCCCTGCCCATGGCAGGGGATTGGAACATTCTCTGGTGTCTGTGAGTCTGTACTGATGCAGTGGGAGCACAGGGACTCATTAATGAAATTACCCTGGAGTCTCTGACATTGTACACTTGTGCTGGGCACTGGGTGCTCCTCCTGCATTCACTCAGGGTGAGTTTGCTTGGAGACATTATTATCCCACGGGAAGACACCTGAAACAAAACTTATTTCCTCACGTGGCAATAAGGAAGGAAAAAGAGCTGACAGATCAGCAACCAACAAGCCAAGAGGAAACTGCACTTCTGTAGATCATCCAGCTTTTATTTTGTCTGATTTTAAGTGCCTGGCAGCGAGTTGGCCCTTCCTGTCCCCTGGGAGAGGCAGAGCACTGCCAGCTCACCAGAGCGTCCTGGGATTTGCTACCTCTGCTGCAGCTCCCAGCTCCCAGCTCCAGTTGGTTACTGGAGCCACCACTGCCACCTGGAAAGGGACTTTGCAGCTGGAACAGAGCATTTCACTGCTGCTCAGCAACAACTCAGGGCCCAGGACACCCTCAGCTGCCCCACATCTCTGGCCAGGTGGGCTCTGATTTTGTTTTTCCTCTGGAGGACTCTCCTGGGTGTTTGGCTCCTCTGCAGCACCCGACCATGGCAGGGAATGTTCCAAGCTCCAGGGATGGCTCCATCCTTCTCCACCTCCCAACCTCTGCCCCGGGCTCGCCTGGGGGATCTGACTTGCAGCTGCCAAAGCCACATTGCTGATTTTTAATTAGGGAGAGCTGCAATTAGTGAAACACAGCAGAGTGAGAGGAGAAGCCCTGGCCTGTCAGTCTTGGCTGTGAGGTCCCTGACACTTTCTCTAATCAGCCCAGAAAGACACATTGCCTTGACCGTGACAGTCCAGAGAGTGGGGAATGCATCAGACCTCGCTACAAATCCCAGCTGGATTTAGCTCCTGTTGGCTAAATGTCTGCAGAATATCACCCAGCAGAGCAGTCTGGAACTCTTCCCCCTCAGGAAAAAAGATAGGTGATATCCACAGCTCTATTCCTCTGTGTGTGTGTCTTTTGTCCACACAGCAAGGTAAGGGCTGTGCTGAGAGTGCAGAAGAGGGTGGTGCTTTGTGCCTGCATCCCTTCCACGGCGTGTTTCCAGTCCTGTGGATGAACACAGGCTCTTTGATCTCAGCATAGAGATGTCCAGACACAGGGATCCAGGGAGACACAGCTGGGAGGCACCGACGGGGTCAGACCCTTGGAAGCTGAGTTAGGCTCAGTGCATCCCTTGCCAGATTTCCATATGCTCCCACATCATCCATCCTTACCCTCCTGCAGCAAGAGGGATTTGCTGCTCTGAGCTGCAGAGAGCAGGTCCTTGACTGACAGTGCTGTGCAATCCCACCAGTGCCATTTCCGAGATGCTGGCAAACATCCCCTCGAGAGGAAAGAAGCTCAGCCAAGCCTGAAATGACCTGCTGAGGCAGGGGAGGCTCCTTCCACTCTCACATCATGTGCTGAGATTTATATAAAAGGGGATTCTTTGCAGGATGGCCTGAGCTATGGAGGGGGATGTTTGCAGTGTGTGGCTCCCAGAGCACAGCTGGAACACCCCCAGGATCAGGGAGAGCCCCAGCCTCTGCCACAGAGCACTTGGCTCCCTTTAAGGCCAGGCTGGACTCGTGTGTTGAGTCACAGCACAGGGCTCTGGGCTCTGTGATGCTGCTCAGGCCTCTGAACTGTGATCACACGTGTGATGCCACATACCTGCACCCCTGGCTGGGGCACAGCCCCCTCATCCCACACCTGAGAAATTAATGTGCTGTTCCTGTGTTCCCACTGTGCCACTCTCTGAACAGACCCCATCCCTCTGCACCCCGTGTGCCCAGACCCCAGTGCAGCTCTGCTCCCTCTCCAGCACAGAGCCTGTGAGCTTCCTCCCATCACAGCTGCTCCCATACACTTCCCAGACTTTGATCAACTCCAGGCTCCTCTCTTTTCTCAGCCCCTTGGGAAATAAAACTCTCCAGTGCTGCAGATTGTTTTCAAGTGATGGAGAAAGCAGGGGCTGAACCCTCTGGCAGTGTCACACTCACTGCTGAGGCTGGGGATGGATCCAGGATTGGAAGGTGGGGAAGGTGTTCCTGTGTGGCCAAGGACATTGGCAGATTTGACTAACTTGCCAAATTGCTAAATGAACTCAAAGTTTATTGCAGCCACATCTGCCAGGCTGACTGTTCTTCTGGGACAGCGTGGGGGCACCAGGAATGACCTGGGGTCGCTGGTACTGCTCAAATACAACCCCGTATGAAAATCATATGGAAAAAAGAGTCAAGCTCAGACATGGAAATATTGCAGTGGTTCTTGAGAAGCTGGGCTTCCCTGGCTCCACCACAGTCCTTTCTGTGTCCCCTTGGTCACCTCCTGTATGCCCAAGACTCAATTCCATCAGGAACTGCTTTCCAGCTCCTGATCCTGGTACCAAAACCCAGTCACTGTTCTGATTCCCCAGACTGGACTGCAAAGCTCTAAGCCAGGTCAAGTGGGAGCAGCAGCGGCTCCAAACCGAGAGAGCATCCCCTCTGCCAGAGGGGTCTCCAGGGCAGGCTGATCCAAGAGAAAGGATCCCGTGAGGAGGAGCAGCCACCCTCATCCCTGCCTGCTCCCTGCTCCCACGGACATGAGCACACACGGTGGCAGGACAGGCGATGCCAAGCACTCTTCGGGCGCTGTCACCTGATCTCCGCCACCCCCGCTCCAAGCCCGGACAAAAATAAACCCGGGAGCGCTGCAGTGGGGCCGCCCTGGCACGGCCGGCCCGGGCCGAGCCCGTTGTTCAGTGATAATGCTGGTTCCAGGGGCTGATCCCAGAGAAATGCAGATATTCCCCTCGCGCCTCTCCAGCCTCCTGCTGCAGAGAAACCATGGCTCAGGAGCAGGTGGAAGAGCAAGGGACGTGGTTTTGTGTTTTTTTTTCCCAGCATGTGAGTTTTCCTGTTGATAGAAGGTTCCTTCCTTGTAGGGCGAGGCTAAACTTTCCACAGGATTTTTTTTTCCCTTGAAAGTTTTAATTTGTTTAAGAAGAAGGGCAAAAAAACCCCCAAACCAAAACAAACACTCACATTATATCCTGAAAATATAAAGCCTGAAGCTCCAGCTTCCCTGGTCCTGGCAGGGTCCAGTGTTCCTGCTGGGTAGCAGCCTTTTGTTATGTAAAATTGGCATCTCCTTGCAGCTTCCACGGTGCTTCCAAGCATGTGCAGAAATACCTGTGGAAGGGCGTGCTGAGGCCAGCCAAACTCATTTCAGTCGTGACCTAAGCAGGTGCTCGGCTGGAAAGGTCCCAGGCTGGGGCAGTGGCTTTGGCAGGACAGCACTGGAGCTGTGTGGTGACAGAGGGGATACCACAGTCAGAGATTTGGGGGCTTCTTCAGCACTCAGCCAAGACACACCTGAGACAAAGCAAGCCTACAGAGGGACTCAGCATTTCTGTGCATGTCCTGGGCTTTCACCTCTATTTGTGTGGCTGGAAAATTGCCCTCACATCTCTGATTTGATCCTGTGGTGCAGAAATACCAGACATTGCCCCAGAGGATTTTTATTTGCAGCCACCCCAGCCCCGAGCCTGGCCAAGCTCAGGATGTGCCCCAGCTCTGCATTAGCAGCCCCAGAAAGGTTTTCCCACAGGAGACCCCACCAGCAGAACCAAAATATGGGCACCAGCTGCATCTCCTCATGCTCCAGGTGTCCAAGTGGCTTCCAGGACACCCCTTCCAAGGAGCCCAGCATGCTCTCAGCCTGGCATGGTGATCAAACACAGGAACAGACAGATCTGAGCAGAAAACTAAGAGAGAAGGCAGCAGCAATATAGTCCTGGAGAAAGCAAAAAGCAGAAGCACAACCCCTTGGCTTCCATTCCCTGCTGCTTCCCCTTGCTTCCCAGAGTGCCTCCAGCTCCAAATGCCTTGGCTTTGCACAGAGCTGATCTCCTGGTGTTGTCTGGGCTACAGCCCCATCCGTGGCACCTCGAACTCTGGAGCATCCACCAAAGAGGCTCCTGACCCTCCCACCAACATTCCAGGGAAATCACAACACTCTGGGGTAACCAGCAGCCCTCTGGGGACAGACCCTGCTTGCCTGCATCGTGCTGGGGTTTGTCCCTGTCCCCAAAGCCTCTCTCCTCTCACCCCCTCTTCCCCAGGCCATACCTGGTTCTTCTGAAGGCGTCATGACTTCACTGTCTATTTTTATCCAGCCCACTGCTAAGTAAAAGCAGAGATTACACTGGCTTTTGGGAAAAAAAAAAAAAAAAAGAAAAAGAAAAAAAAAGAAAACAAGGCATTTTTCTTATTGTGTGGGAAAAGATCCATGGGCTGGGTTTTCTTTTTCTTCCCCCTTAGCTTGGAGATCTCCCAAAGCAAACAAGTGCTGTTAACTGGAAAATAGGATGATTCACCAGTCCCCTGGGCAGATGGTACCCGGGCCCTCTCTTCTCCAACTCCTGGCAAGGGTAAATGCCCCCTGTAAAACTTAAAATAAGCAGATGATCCTGTATCCATCACGGGATCTGCCCTGCAAAGCCCACGCATCTTCAGGGACCTCCTGCATGCACCCAGAGCACTCGGGCCATGCCCTGTGGGTGTCCTGCCCCAGAGGGGCACTTCAGGACATGCAGGATCAGATCAGGGGCATGGGAGGCTTCCAGAAGTTGCAGCCTGCCTGTGGATGCTGGAAGCTGAGCCATGTGCTGGGTTCCAGCCCCAAAGTGAAGGGATGGAGCAGCCCTGAGCAGCCCCAGGAGAGCAGAGCTGCTGCTCTGACACAAGGTGTCTGTCCCTGCGTGGAGCATCTGCCACACGATGCCCTTGCTCTGGGGTGCTGAGGAGATGCTGACACATGGAAAAGCTGGCCAGGAGATCCCTGTGGGTGAACAAACAGTGGGGCCAGAGCAATGAAGCAACGTTATCTTCCCTGCAGCCTCTGACATGTGTCACGGCAGGGACCGTTCTCTTCACATTTGACGTGACTCAAGTCCCATATGGATGGTGCAGGAATCTGCTGTCCTTTCCAGAGACAGGGAAGGCCTGTTTTAAAATGCCCCCAGCTCATCCCTTCTGCAGGCAATGGAACCTCTCATCCTTATTACATTCCCCTTCCAGATTCCCAAATCCTGGCCACACCAGCAACAGGGGTGTCCCTGCAGGGAGGCCACATTTCAGGGATACAGTAAAGTGAGGGGCTCCTGAGGTATTTTGGGGCACCGTGACCCCTGAAGCACATCCCACATGGAAAGTGCCCATCACCAGTTCCCTTTCAAGGCAGGAGCTGTGGTGGTGGTGCTGGAAGAGAGAAAAGAGGTCCTTGAGAGGGCCTTGGGGTGACCCAGGAGTGAATGTTCCCTGTTCCCTGTTGAGATGAGGGTTCCTGGACCCTCAGGAGCAGGGCTGTGTTCAGGGTCTGCCTTTTCCTGCCTAGGATAGCGAAACAGCAGAGGAGCCCCAAGCACAGGCTGAGAGGCCAAATTCCCAGCACTTTAAAATTCCTCCTTGGAAGCTTTTTGGCTGCTGGAGGCCTGGGTTATTTCTGGATGCACTCGGCAGGAGTGTTTTTCTCTTGCTTGGTAGCAGGGATGAACAAAGAGCTCAGCTCTCTGCCTGCACACAGCCCCACTGCCCTGGCAGCACCCACACGAGCTGTGTGCCTTCTCCTCTCCCTGCTCTCCAGGCCAGGCATGAGCTCCCAAGAGTGGGGATCAACTCATGAACTGCTCCCTGTAGGAGCCAGAGATGCAGAAAAGTCTCTTCCTTCCTCTCACCTTTAAATCGGACCTTTTTAGCCCAAATGGCCAGCAGCCCCCACTCCTCACAAGGGTCTGTCCTGCTCCCTGGCCTTCCTCCTGCATCCCTGCAGGAAGCAGGACAGACTTTTGGGCTGCACAAATGCCTCAGTTCCTAACAGGGCTCTCAGGACAGAAAAACAAGGTTTCTTAAACAAGCCAGAGATGCTAAGCTTTAAAATAAGTGACAGCCAATTGTGGTGTCACCACATTGCCCACAGTGCCACAGCTGCTCTGGGCATTTTTTATCAGCTCTGCCCTCCTCCTGTTGCTTTTGTTTTATTCTGAGGCACCCACTCACCCCTCATTCCTTGGGGTGGGCAGCAGCCTCTGCCTGGAACCCACACTACAAGGCTGTGACAGCCCCCAGAGCACCTCTGGGCATGTCTGAAGAGGGATTAACAGGAGGAATCCCATTTTAAAAATGCCAAATATATTGAATAAATTGTGCTGTTACTGACTTAGAAAGGAAATACAGGCAGCACCCAGGAGTTCTGGTTTGGCAGCAATGTGGGCATCCTGTAGGCAGGAGGTGTTTGGGTTTGGAGGGTGAGTAATGATTTTAGGGCCATGGTTGCCCCTCTGCTCCTGGGGTGGGGGTGCTAAGAAAGGCTGTTCAAGAGGGCCAGGCTTGACCTGAAGGGTTAAATTCACCCAGTTCATGCAGCAGACTGGTCCCATTCCCCTCCCCATCACCCAGCCCTGTGGTGTCCAGCTGCAGCAGCAGGAAGAAGGGGTTGTAGCCCCTGCTCTGACCACCCACCAGCTGCCCTGCCTGCTCCTCCAGCCAGCTGAACAAGCACCCAGCACTGGGGGATCATGGCCTTAGTGGTCCTGAGGGGCAAGGGGAGGTGAAGGAGGTGGGAAAGGCACTGGGTGAGGCAGATGGGGACAAGAGATGAAGAGGTGACCTTAACCCTGGCACCTGGACTGGGGCAGGTGGCTGGGATGAGGTGGGTGGTCTCTGGTGCTCATCAGAGAGGCCCCTTCAAAGCCTCCATGTGTGGGGAGCTGGCAGAAGTACAAACATCCCAGAGCTGGGATTTGGGACTGCCAGGATTCACTTTGACCACAGATTTTCCTGGCCTGGCTGCAGCTCAGAGAAAAGTGATCTGGCACCTGTGATCCCCAACTGCCCCAACTCAGCTCACACTCAGCCCCAGGGACTCCTCATTTGGATCCAGTCTCCAGCTGAGCCACTGGGACCATTAAAATCTATCCAGAAGGCTGAAGGTCCCATCCCAGTCAGGGCATGGTGGCAGTTCCTGGGGGCAGTGGGACAGGGAGCTGGTGTGACGTGGCTGCTGGGGTGGGGAGGCTGTGCCCCTGTGCAGAGGGGTCAGCATGGCACCAGGGACCCTCCTGTCACTGCAGCCACCCCATGGAGGTGTCTCCTTCAGCCTTTCCTCTCTCAGAGGGAAGGAGAATGGGGGAGTAGAAAGAACAGCCCATTTGAGACCATGATCCCAGTGCAGACACACCTGGAGGAGACTTCTCCCAGACACGGATCTTTTTCCTGTAACAGCCCTTGAAGTCTAAACTGGGTGCCAGCACCAAGCCCCATGAGGTGCCAGGAGACACAGGCTCTGTCCTCGTGCCCCCACACCTCCTGCCCCTGCCCTCAGCTGCTGCTCTCCATGGAAATTTGCCCTTTTTCCCCCCTGACAACAAACCCTGCCCAGTGCTGGGTCTAACTCTGCTCCCCTGCAGCGCTCCAGGCTCCCAGCATCAATCCATCTGCCAGGCTTGGTGTCACAAGTGCATCATGGAAAATGCTATCGATCCACCAAGGTGGGGACTTCATTTGAGGGCTCTAATGAGGCAGTGATTTAACCTTATTACACGGAGGTAAGTGGAGCTGCTGGGTGCCCTATGCTGGAGGGAACCTGGTGGTGCTGTTGCCCAGCTCCTCGTGTGGGAAGGTGCCTCCGAGGGCACGTTGGTATTAGGGAAGGGCTGGGCTTGTGTCCAGAACTGAAGCAAGATCTCTTTGTGCTGGGGTGTCCAGGCTCCTGGTCCTGCCCAAAGTCACAGGGGAGTTCAGATCCCAGCTGAGCTCTGAGCTGCATCTCTCAGCATTGCTGTCTCTAGTGCTTCCCTCCATCTCCTGGCTCCTTCCTTCCCATCTCATGGCTCCTTCCTCCCCTCCCACCTAATGGAAGCCTCTTAGTGCCTCAAGTTAATGTACTGTTTCAAAACAGCTTGTCCTGGCTTCACAAAAGGGTAGAAAACTCAGGGGAGAGCACTCATTAGGAGACTTCCAGCCTGCCACCAATTCACTTTACATTTCTGATGAAGTCCTTTATTCCAATTTCCTCATTAATGCACCACATTAACATGATCACTTCTTAACTCGGATGTATTTGCCCTCTCTTCCCCAGCTTAGCTGCCTGGACATCTTTGTCTCTCCAGGGCCTTTGGGACACAGCCAGGACAGAACTCTGTGTCCCCAGGACTGAAGCACCGCTGTGGGATGGAGCAGAGAGCCCCAGCCATGCCCAAAGGCAGCCAGGAGGGCAATGGGGCAGCCCAGTGCCCTCTCAGGTGCTCCTCATTGTGAACAGCCAGGCACAGGGAGGGAAGGTACAGCCCTCACTGACCCATGGGCTGGGGCACGTGTCCTCTGTGGCCTGGGGCAGCTCTCACTCACACCAGCAGCCCAGCTTTACAAACCATCAGGGGGATGACTTTAATTCCGAGTCCCCTCCTGTGCACGGCAATGATTTTTCCAACCACCCTGGCCACAGGCTCACAGTATCAACCTCTACTGGGCTGAGCCCAACAGAGCCCTGATCCTTCCTGGATTCCTGAGATACCACCACCATCCTCTGCTCCCTTCAGAAGTGTTTCCTCTCCTCAGCTGGAAGCAGGTGCAGGCTCCTGATAACTCTTCTTTCTGTCCACAAAGGAAGTGGGGCGTGAGAACAGCCCTGTACATGAGCAGCATGACAGCCCTGCTCCCACTGCAGATGACTCTTCCCTGCTCTCTGCCAGGCCTGGGAAAGTGAGACACTGTGAATAGAAAACAAAGGCTTAAATGTCCCTAAGCCAGTGATCCCAGTGATGTCTCAGCACACCCTAACAACAAGGATCTCCTCCTCCTCACAGCTGGTGGAGGCACAAACACTTGGTGAAATGACTGTCCCTGCATGCAGGACTGTTGTTGTCAGCTAAAAGGGGGTCTCAGCACACAGAGAGGAGGGTATTAGATGGGGCTTGGAGCAACTGGTCTGATGGAAGTTGTCCCTGCCCACAGCAGGGGGTTGGAATGAGATGAAATTTAAGGTCCCTTCCAACCTGAACCACTCTGGGATTCTGTTCCTCTGGGCAGTCATGGCAGGCACTGGTATCTCTGCAGAGCTGAACTGTCCTGTGAGCCAATGGTGCAGAAGAATTCAGCCTCAGCATCAGGTGAAGGTACTGTCCTGATGGTCTCAGGAGCACGTGGCTGGAAGCAACATCCTGAGGTCCATACGCCCTTCCCAGCTGTGTATGAGCATCTTCCTCATTCTCCCACTCTGCAAGATCCAGGCACTGAATGTGGATCCCCACAGACAAGTGTGAAGTGACCCACATGTGAAGAAAAAAACATCAAAGAACGAAAAGAAACAAGCCCAACAACAAACCAGAAAAGCTTTTGGAAACTGGGAAAGAATCGCAGAGTGATGGGAAGGAGAGGAAAAAGCTCTTTGCCTTTTAGTTCTTCAGGCAGGCCTCAAGCCTACCAGATCCAGACCTCCTATAAACCCTGGGCAACTTCATCCCTTCCCACACAGGAAAAGCAGCACAAGGGGAGGGTCAGGGAGGGATTTCCCCCTCCACTCCTTCCTCCCACCCATCACCAGCCGCTGAGGATGAGGAGCAGGGCCAGTGGGCTTTCCCTGAGAGTGGGGGGACACGCTGCTCTCACCTGGTTCCCCGCCAACCCCACTTGTCTGTGCACATTCAGCAAACAGTGCCTGTTGCAGAGACACGTTCTCCCAAACACCCTCCCTCCCTCGCCGCCTCCTGCAGAGCCTCGAACGTCAGCGCCTGTGGGGGAGAACCGGTGGGCTGGGGACAGAACTTTGGTCTGCGTGGGCAGCTCCCGCACGCAGCAGCAAGGGCGAAGTTGAACGAGGATGTTCAACAGGATCCGCCAGCTCCAGAATCCCCAGGATCTCTCCCGGGTGCAACCCCGCATTTGGAATGCCAAGGGGAAGGCTGGGGAGGGGTGTGTGGAGAGGCAGAGAGGCTAGGAGGGGATAAAGGAGCCGAAGAACTGAGGACCCCTGTCCTTTCTCACTCTTTGACATGCAAATCAGATTTGCCTTTCTAAGAGCAATGAAAAACCTCTACATCTTGGCAGGGCTCGGAGAGACAAGGCTGAGGCAGATCCGTGGAATAACTGCCTCCTGCAGCCAGCCTGAAATTGTACCCTACAGCGTATCACATACTCCTGCCCACGCCCCCAGCAGCCCCCATCTCAAACCCAGTCAGCACTGGGATTCCTCTGCAGCCACGAGTTGCAAATAGGCTGCTGGGAGAGACAGATGCCAAGGGAGAAAGGTTAAGCAGACATTGTGCTCCAAGAGGGGAAAAAGAAGGATCCAATTCAGCTTTGCAGTTTCTAAAACAGTCTCATGAGATCCTGAGTGAAGTGTGCGCAAGCAGTTTTGGCAAGGAGAAACAAAAGACCTGAGAGGAGCGAGAGGAAGGATGAATGAACAAAAGACAGGAAAGCAGCACATGTTTTTGGTCCCTGAAGTTCACTCATCTCTTTTTTCATACCCAAGCCCTTTTCTTCTTCAGGCACCTTTGGGAAAGGTAGGAAATGGGGGGTGGGAGATTTACCAGTACTGGGTTTAGCACTAGATCCTATTAACTAAAAAGAATGGGAGCAAGGAGAAATTCCTAAGGCGAGAAAAAAATCCTTCATTAATTGACAGGTCCCTGGGGGGCTGAAACGGAGATGTTGAGCCGAATTCAATTACAGACCTGGTCAGAATCAGGCAGGAAGATGTGGCTTCTTTCACTGTGTCAATTAAAGAAGCGACTGGGAACGATAGACTTCTCTGACCCATGAGTCAAAACATGCTTCCATCCGGCACTGCCTGATGGCCCCGTGGCTCCCACTGGGAACAGATGGGCTCATGGGCAGTGCAGGGATGCCAGAAGGCCTCCTTGCAGGCTGGGCACTCGACAGAACCAAGCCTTGTGCCCGCTGCAGAAATTGCTGTTCTCTGCAGGAAGGTGGCATCGTTAACAGTAATTAATTTGCAGCCACTGTGCTACCTGAGCAGAACCGAGCGTGGCATCACTGAGCCAGCAGCTCCCTCACCAGATTTCGGGTCTGTCTTTAGCATTTCCCTCAGGGAATGAGGAAATAACTTTCCATGTGAAGAGGGAAAAGGGCAGGGAAGCTTTCAAAAGGCACTAAAAGCTCTGCCTCAGATCACACTCCTTTCCTGGCTGGTGGAAGCAGCTTCCCTCAGACCACCTGGTGCTGCACAGCCTGAACCCTCCAGCTTTCAGTCCCTGTTACCACAGCAAAAAAGTAGATGTCAGTAGAATATCACATGCTTTTCCCTTCACTGTCCTCCACGTTGGGCTAGGTTTGTGTATCCCTAATTTTCAATTTTCCATTATTTCCCCTGCAGTGAGGCTCAGCTGGTCAGGGCTCTGAGAACATGGCCCAGATAAGAGATGGGGCAGAGCATGGTCACATTCCCTGCAACCTGGTCTAATGGAAGGTGTCCCTGCTCATGGCAGGGGTTGGAACCAGATGAGCTTTAAGGCCACTTCCAACCCAAGCCATTCTAGGATTCTATGCTTGATTCCTGCCGGATTCAGGCGAGCAGGAGTGCATCCTTCCTTTGTAGGATCAGAAAACTTCAAAGGAACCTCCCTCCTCTCCATCTCCACTTTCTGCTCTGCCTGGGACAACCTGTACATCCTCCTATTTTCAGCTAACTGCTCTCTTCAAAGGAGTAACAGTACTATGTTCCTACTGACACCATTTTACACCTTAAAAAGGATCTCTCTTTCTCCAGATTCCCCTTCAAGAGCTGAAAACATCCTTTCTTCTACTTGTTCCTGCTACTTTCCTTCTCCTTTGAAGATATTTATTTTATTGAACAGTCTCCTTTGCAACACATGCAGCCTACTTCTTACCATCCTGGATCCATCATGATCACAGGATACCATGGGTGGCTTCAAAGCCTTCTGGGCATCCTCACAGAATCCCTCAAAAAAATAAGTGAGAAAATGGATGCCAGAAAAAGGTCTGATTCCACTCTGGAAGCACAGAATGCAGGACTCCAAGGAATAAGCTGGATAAGGGCTGATCCTGAGCTCCCTGTGGACCAGCTGAAACCAGGAGTACCACAAAGTTATGAAGAACTAAAAGGTCCTATACAAACATCTCTATATATTTATAGCTCGTGAATGCTCCTTTCCTGTTGGTGTTTAAGTGGCACTGCCAGCACCTGGGGAAAGAGATCCTCAGGAGATGGGCTAATTAATGGAATTATTCCTGGTCGATTAATGGATAGCTGCTAATTGCTGGAAGAGGCTGAGCAGGGGGGCTGTGCTGTTGGAATAACTTCTCTGAGGCCTTGGGAGGGAGAAAGAAGCCAAGAACAAAGGATCTGTGCAGTGTCAGGCAGGGCCTGGAACGGGAGGAATTTCTCTTTCTCATGTTCTTGGCTTATTTACAAAGATTCCCAAAACTCCTGTAAGGAGCGGATGAGCAGGATGAGCAATGCTTCATTCCCAGCCCCAGAGCACAGGCCCAGCAGCAAAGGGTTACAGTCAACAACACCCAGCAGTTTGTAGGGAAAGGAGCTTTCCTGCTGCAGCTCCTGAGCAGACCCTCAGCTCGGGGGATTCTGAGGGTGTGGGGACCACAAGTGGAGGTCTGTGAATTCCTCTGACCCCCAGCACTGGTGATGTGGAAGGAACAGGCTGTGGCTGTAAGTGAGAGCTCCAGGAAAGAGCAGGGAGGGAAGGTGCCATGTCCTTCTGCCTTTAAGCCTTTGGGCTCATGCCTGAGTCACTTCTCCATCCAACAGAGCACCTTCATGCTCCAAGACACTTCCAGCCCCCCTCCCCTACTTTCCCTGCCTCTCTCAGCTTCCTCAGAGCCCAGAAGGTTTTGAGAAGTCCTGGAGGTGAAAGACAAAGCAGCCTCCACTGGGGATGGTAAGAAATGCTCTCCTGCCCCAGTCCTGAGGCTCATTCCTGAGGAGAGGCTCTCGAGCCCAGCAGACTCCACATGTGTTGAGGAAAGCTGTCAGCAGGAAAGAGAGGAGGGGAGAGAAGGGAAAGGCACAAAGGCACGTGCTGTACCCTCCAGCGCTGACTAAACCCTCAGGCTTTGTTTGCTTGGTCTCTCCAGCCCTATAAAAGTCAGATGAGCCTTTTAGCTGGGAGCCTGGGGAGGAACACAGAGGCCTGGGATAATGCAGCAGCGTGGGCCATTCCCTCCTCTACCTCCCCATCTGGGGGGCCCAAGGGAGCCATTTCAGGTCCTTTGGTCTTACAGGAATTCCTTGGTCTGGAGCTCCTTCTCCTGCAATTTTCTCCTTTTAGGAGCAGTTCTGTACAACCATAAAAAGTGCTGGACTTGTGAAGGGCTCAGTCTGAAGCTGAGCAGGGACTGAGGACAGAGAGAGAGAGGTTCAGCAACTCCTTCATCTCAGCCTTCCCTCCCCACAGAGACATAAGCCAGGACTAAAGGGCTCCCAAAGATGAGGAGAATTTGGGACTAACAAGGCAAAGAGCACAAACACTGCCAAACCCATTCCTCCAGCCTGGGAACTACCACAGCAGCAGCTGGAGCAGCAATTTTCCCTGTGAGGAGGAAGGGCAGGAGCGAGGAGTGCTTAGCAGGGAGGTGTAAAGGGAAATCCTACTTTACAAGGGCCCAGTCAGTCCTGCTTGTACCAAGTGACAGACCTGACAGAAACATGTGACAAAACACAAACAGTGTCTGGTGGGTACAAAACAGCAGCGGGGACTCGTCGCTCTCTGCCCCAGCAGGTATTTGGATGCTGAGAGACAGTTCCCAGGTAACACGTGGGGCTTCTTATTTGAAAACTGCTCCTTTTATTGTTATCTTTCCTCCCACTGCAAAAGGCAAAGAGAAAAGAGACAGGGAGAGGGAGAGTCGTTTGACAAGCTGAAAACTTCTCCGGGTGGGGGGGGTTTGAAAATGAATAAGTGGGGAAAAAATGAATAAGGGGAGGAAGAATAAAAGCACAGGTGAAGAAGGAAATACAAAGTCAAAAGGCTCAGGGCTGACTCAGTGTGGTGCAGGGTTTGTGAGGGAGACTCTGCCTTTTGGAAATCAGTAATCCAAAGGGCTCTGCGTGTGTGCATAAAGTTATTGACTGACTGCATTACATCCACTTATCCCCCATTAAGCAGCAGGCTTCAGCTTGATCCCCAACAGCAAGGAATTAGAGTAACTCTACCCTGCGTTTTTAGAAGGGTTTCCATCTCCCAGGAATCCAAAGTGCTTCAGCAGCCCTCCGGGGAATGCAGGACTGACATCCAGATCCTTCTGGGGTGGAGACTGGCAGTGGGACAGGCTGCTGTGTGCAGCGGAGATGGGAGGGAACCCTGGTGCTTCTGTACAAAGCTATAGGATCTCTATTATGCAAGCAGTGTCGGGAAGGGTTGGCTTCCAAGGACACAGAATATAATTAGCCTATCTCAGAACAAGTAGCGATTCCTCCCCTGCTAAGCTGCTCTCGGTTCAGCTTCAAACAAATCATCTCTGCTCCCTGGCTGTGTCTCCACACACGAGCACCAGACAGCTCTTCATGTCTGGAGGGGACAAGAGGCTGTAGGTCTCCCAACAGTTACTGAACATTTCCAAAGCTGACTTAGAAAGTTTTTGTTCTTTTCTGCCCCCACTTCAGTGTTCCACCCCCTCAGCGGTACTGATGCAACTGCTTGTGGATCTATGGGGAAATGAGACCACAGAAATGATCTATTTTCTTAATTATTCTTTTTTTTTTTTTTTTCTTTAAGACATATTCACTTGCATCACTTCATCAGAGCAGCCCCCAGTCTCAGAGCAACACAAAGTTTGGTGAAGAGGTGGAAAGAAGCTCCTGGGGGGGAAGAGGAAAGTGAAGGAGCCTCAGGTGCCTCCATCAGCTCCTGCTATCCTGAGGTGCTCTGCTCTGGAGCCACCACGGCCATGCACAACCCTGCTGACCCTGCAGCTCTGCCAAGCCAGC
This sequence comes from Aegithalos caudatus, assembly GCA_013389925.1. Lineage (NCBI taxonomy): Eukaryota > Metazoa > Chordata > Aves > Passeriformes > Aegithalidae > Aegithalos > Aegithalos caudatus. Next base: position 60,587 of record WEIU01022712.1, on the reverse strand, counting down.
TCCATCCAGATGTCCCTGCAGCTGGCACAGGGGGACACTTATAACTCCCTTGTTTCAAAGATGCTTCTCTGCTTTGTGTCTCTGGCCTCACTGCCCTGCCCCAGCTGACTTCCCACGTGGCACAGCTGCTCTGTCATGGATGTCACTGCAACTGCTGCTTCTCGTGGAGCTAAAGAAGAACTGGGAAGCTCTAAAGGAGGAGGAAACTGCAGCTCCCTCCAGGGGAAACAGAGACAAGTGGAAGTGCAGGGCTTCCAGGTGATCCCAGACTTCTAGGGCAGAACTGGGGAAAGGCCTTGAAGGAAGAGATGAAATCAGTGTTTGATCCCTGCCATGACAGCAGCATGGAGGGCCCAGCACCTGTGAGGTTGAGAGGGTTCACTTCTGCTACAACAGAGAGCAGTGGTCCTCAACTACTCTGCCTCTGCACCACTTCCAAAAGTCCTCCAGATGGGAGCTGGGGATGATTATGTTTGTTGCTTTGCAAACAGCCATGTTCCCGTGCAAAGTGGTCAAACAGGGAGCTGTCAAACTTCCCTTTACCCCCTCTGCACCCTCCAGACAGTGCATGAGAGGCACCTTGTTTATGGGCTTGACACTGGGTATGACTTAACCAGCTTTGACAGGGGTGATCCTATTTATAGGAGGAACTCCTAATGCCTCTCATTCAATGTCATGTTTGGGAAAAAGTGAGAAATGAAACAGAAATGACCCCTGAGTTTCTACTTTCAGTAATGGAAATTTCAGCTGGTGACCTGGGCAGGATGGGCAGCACTGAGCCAGTTTACTCAAGGTCACTGAGAAGTTCACATCACAGTCCAATTTCCCCTCTTTGAATGTCCTTTCTGGCTTGGCTTGGCACTCCTGATGCATTTTCAAGTCTGGATCCCTTGCATTTTGGAGCCTTCTAGAAATTCAACCACAACTCAGCCCATTCTTAAGGATGGGAATGTGAGGAGCTGAAAGAGAGGTGTTATTTCATAGACTGCCACTCAGGAGTTGTACAAATTCTTTTCTAAACACCCCTGAACACAGATCAAGCAGAGGAACATCCAACCAACCACCTTTATTGCTCCTTACACACCAAAGGCTTCAGCAGAGGTCAGATCTCCTTGGGGACTACAGCTCCTCCCAAGGGGCAGTGCAGGGGCAGCTCCAATCTCTGCTCTCTGGGATCAGGGACAGGACCCAGGAACGGGCGGGGCTGTGTCAGAGAGGTTTAGGCTGGAGATTAGGGAAAGGTTCTTCCCCCAGAGGGTGGTGGGGCACTGCCCAGGCTCCCCAGGGAATGGGCACGGCCCCAAGGCTGACAGAGCTCCAGGAGTGTCTGGACAATGCTCTCAGGGACAGGATGGAATTGTTGGAGTGTCTGTGCAGGGCCAGGAGTTGGACTGGCAATCCTTGTGAGTCCCTCCCTACCCAGGATATTCCATGTTTCTACAAAAAAAGTCTTTTTAAATCCCTTTGAGTTTTCCTAGCATCTCAAAGTGTGTCTGGCCATGCAGCTGGCCACCAGTCCTGGCCCTTCTCAAGTGCTGTGGTCAGTCCCTCCTCAGAGGGGAGCATCCAGAGGTGCAGAGCTGTGCCGAGCCGTGCCAGGAGACAGCACGTGTGCGCGGCATCCTGAGCTCCAGGCGGCTACGATGACTCAGAGCCAGTCGCCTTTTTCCCTGCAGTGCAATTGTACCAGGCCCTGACAGCATCAGCTGGCTTTTATCACTGCTCCACATCAGAGCTGTCAGTCCTGAAGACAATGGAAGGTGTGTGGAGGGGGAGGAATTGAGCATCTCTGCGCTCTGTTGGCTTCGCAGAATGATGCCAAAGTGGCGAGCAAAGAGGTTTTGATTAGCAGCAACAGCAGAGGTTTTGATTAGCAGCCTGCTGCAGCAAGAGGCTCAGCGAGAACGTCAGCACAGAAATAAAGAAGTGATACTTCTGGAGCTTCCTCCACTGCTGTTTTGTGGGGAAGAGCTTGACTGATGGTGATGAGGTCTCTGGAGGGCACGCAGCCCCTGGATGGTTCATCCATGCTCACAGCTCTGGGGATGGTGAGCACCTGTCTTCAGATCTGCTGGCTCCAGTGGGGTCTGCCAAGGGTTTGAGTCATTTACTCAGTGCAACTCATCTTCCCCACGTGTAACTTCTCAAACTCACCTGTTGCTGTGGCAGTGACGATGACAGAGAAGGAAGAGACTTGAAAAGCAAAGTCCGGGGGGGCACTTAGCGAACAAACAAAAGCCTCAAGCCAACAAAAGGATCAGATCTTGCCAGCTGAGGAGCCAAGGAGGAGAGGGGTGTTTGTGCCTCCTTCAGGCGTGTCACGGCGTCTCCTGTCACCCAGGTTTGCTGGGAAGATCTCCCACGTGGATTCTCAAACCGCCCTTGTCCCGTGCCTCTCCCTCGCGCTCGGGGGCCGCTTCCTGTGAACGCCCACGGAGTGATTCGTTCTCTCCCTGCACATCCCTGATGAGATGCCGATGGAAAAGCTGACAGCACCAATGCCCAGGGTCTGTTTGCCTGTCAGCTCTGCCTTGTTTCATTCCTTCTCAGTAGACTTGCACCTGCCTATTGTCCTCATCTTGTGCTCATGCACCAAAGACCCTCAGCACAGAAATCAGCTTTTTATTCTGCTTCTAAAGCACAGAACACAAGGACTTTGATGCCATCCAGATACTGTTTATCCTAAAACCAAAGCTAAGGAAAGCGTTATATTGATTATTTTCCAGACTCAAAGGTTAGGTTCAAAGCAGGGTAAGTGATTTGAAAAAGGTCTCGGGAAATCTGTGAACACTCTCAGAACAGGGTGTGTTTCTCTCAAAACTCAATCCAAAACCTGAAGCAGAAGTCCATCCTTCCCTCCAGGATGGACATAAGACTGTTTCCTAAAGTGCCGAGGCATTATGTAAAATAAATTAGCTTGGTCTGTGCAGGCCCAGGTACAATGGGTTTCTAAATTAAGCCCTTGTAAATGGAAATGGTAAGACAGGTGTGAGAGGAGATACCTACAGGCTGGAAAGCTTAATCAGAAATGAAAGTTGCTGAATGGACCAGCTGGTGATTTCAGCAAGTATTGTGTGGTGTTGCTGCAAAACAGCAACAAAATGGTCGTTGTTTTATTGATCCCACAGAAACTGCTCTGCCCATGCTACTGATCAGGCAGTGTCACTGTTCCTGAGAGCTGCTGCAGTGACAAAAAGCTTGTCCCTGGGCCCTGTATGGCCCCAGCCTGTGAGTTTCCATCCAGCCCCCACAGGTGAAATGGCCTGTGATGACCAACTGGCATTTCATCTCCACAGTATTCCTCTGGAAGTGACACATGGGGAAAAGAACACATTCAGCACCTGGACAAAAGCTACAAAATAAGCAGAAAGGGAGGAAGTTTAAAATTTAATGAGAGCTCAAAGTGCTGTCAAATTTTTCCTCCTCTTGCCCTTTCTGGACACATAGCCATCACCAAATATTAAAACTGATCAACTGAGGTCAGGGCAGAGCAGATGTGATAATAGGAAAAAAGGGAATTACTTCAAACTGCCAGAGGTGAGGGTTAGATGGGATATTGTGAAGAAATTCTTCCCTGTGAGAGTGGTGAGACCCTGGCACAGGTTGCCCAGAGAAGCTGTGGCTGCCCCTGGATCCCTGGAAGTGTCCAAGGCCAGGATGGACAGGGCTTGGAGCAACCTGGGATAGTGGGAGGTGTCCCTGCCTATGGCAGAGAGGTTGGAACAGGATGATCTTTAAGGTTCCTTCAGCAAAAGCCATTTTAGGATTCAGAACATTGTGTTAGACTCTCCTAAGGAAAACAATTTACAGATCTCTTCCTCCACCCCCTTTCCTCTGTAGCTCGTTCCTGTTCCCTTGCTATGAAAAGTTTGGTTGTCTTCTCCTTTTTCTGGCTGAGTCTTTCCACGGCAGTTAGCTGCCATGGTGATAGAAGTTAGAGAAATTAGTAAGAAGAAGAGTCATAATTAACAATTGACTGACAGTCCCATCTGACCTGAGACAGTAGCTGAAAGCTGCCTCCCACTTCAATCTGCTTGCCACGAAACAGCCAGGAACAGGCAGTTCCACTAGCCAAGGTGTTCTGGCTACTGGCTCCACCCCTGCACTGGCTGCCCTCCGTGGATTTGGTGCTGGGAGCCTCGGTGAGGATGTGTCACCATTGCCCTCTTCTGGATCCACAGCCAAGCCTGCTCCAAAGCTTGGGAGATGTCACTGTCTAGGGATGGCAACACGTGGTGGCTCCAAGGGAACTGCTTCAGAGGTGACCACTGGTGCCTCATGCAGGTGCTTTGCACTATTTCACCCCAAGAGCTTCGAGTCCTTTTGTGCTTCTCCTTCCAGAATGGTGATTGTGCTGCAGGGCAGATGTACAGCAGATGGTGGATTCAAAGGGAAGGAGATATTAGAAAACAAATTAACGCTAAATATATGACTAATCAGGATCTTTGTGAATGTGTACCACTGTGAAAGGTGGGTGGTTCAAAACCTCCCAGGAATGGGGGGATCTCGGGTTCAAAAGAAAGGAGACGTGGTTAAGCTGAGGAACTCCTTGCCATAGGATGCTGAAAAGGCTAAAAATACATATGAACTTAAGAACGTGGAAAAGTTCATGGAAGAGAAATCCAGTGAGGGTTACTAATTACACAGAACTTCTAACCATTTATATAAGTTATATTTCTACATGAAATACATATTTATGGAAGAAAAGGCTTCCTAGTCTATTCTAGGTACCTTCTTTTGGTATCATGATCCTGAATCAGCCCTTTGCTGACCCAGTGTAACTCTGTCCTGTTTGTATGAATATGGAAAAGCAGGGGTCAGGTCCTCAGCTGCTCCCTCAAGGTTTTATTCAGCTTGAGGCAGGTGAAGACTCAGTAATTGCTCAGTAACACACTTGGGGCCTGGCCCACCATGGAGCCCTTGAGATCTGGTGTTTTTGTAATGTACAAAATTATGCAGAAACCTCACTGTTTTGTACAGGGAGGAAAATTAGCCCAACTCAACAAGGCACATTACTTACAGACTGAGCGAGGCAATTTTTCACACTCAGCTGGAAAGAATTTCTGCACTTGTCTGTCTGCTGGAGTTCATGCAATATGGTAACACGGAGAACCAAACCTGACACTGGAAATTATGGGGCTGTTGTCAGCATCCAAGGACTGAAAATAGGCAGCAAATAGGAATCTGGTGAGGAGTTTCAACAGCTTGACCCAGCTCTGTGATGGACTTTAGAGTCAAGAGCAGGTTGATGACAGTTGTTAATCCCTTCTAGCACAACCCTCCCTCACAGCTCAGCCTTCTCCCCTGCTGTTAAATAATGTATCTCCCAAACAAGGAAAAAATAGAAGCGGGCATCTCCTGTTTCACCCAGCATGGGGGAAAGGAAAGATGGGGGAATGATGTCCCTGACAGCAGGGAGTGATGGATGAGTGAGACAGGGGATGTGTGGAGTGCCTGGCACATGGAAGGAGATTGGTGGGTCCAGGGTGAATGACAGAATACAGGGGGAATTTATCCCTGAGACAAAGATTTAGGGGGGAAATTGGCACACACACCTCTTGAGTCAAGGGGTGGATCAGTGAGGTAGAGTGGGATGCAGGCTGGGATTATCCAGGAAATTAAGAACGGAAAGCAAAGTGTTCCTAGTCCAGTGCAGTTGGTCCCAGCACAGGCTCTAAATGTGAACAGTGTGACAGAAAGCACAAACCCACAGCTGAGGTATCTCAACATTGTCTCCAGTGGAGCCAAATGAAGATCCAGATACTGAACTGCAGAGATCTGGAGAGGAACCTGTGACACATTGGTGTCCAAGGGTGATAAATGGGACACAGCACAAAACACGCATGAAAGAAGCTCCTCAGAGCCTGGGTGATAGAGTGCCTGGAAGATCAGGGACTACAAGTCAGGATTCCTGACCCACAATTAAACTTTGGCACACGTAAACTTACACTGGACAAAAGACACACTCTGCCCCAGTTCCCTGCTTTCCAGCAGGTGTAAGAGTCACTGCCTGCCCTAGAAAGACAGCATTCTCCATTCATGTTTGGGAAGCTCCTGGAGAGCAGAAGCTGTGCAAATGCACAGCATTATCTCCTCAGCAACCTGCAAGAACATGCCAGCAACATTCAATCTCCCCTCAAAGCCAGTGGCAGGTCACAGCGATTGGCGGGTCTCGCATGTGTGTGACTGTGACTCACCCAGGATAACTGATCTTCATATTAATCTATTGTTGTAAATGACTTGGAGCTGCCTACAGACAATCCTTCAGAGTAGGGAACAATGGAGAACCTGCACATCTGAATAAAGCCTCCTCTGCATGGCAACTTATTGCCATCGTAACCAGCATAAACAAGAGCAATTAAGACAATTTCAGAGCATCACCTCCTCCCTCTGGGGTCTTAATGAGAGCACGCTCAGAAGGGGGCTGGAGCAGAAGCAGCAAGGGCTGGAGTTAACTTGTGCAGGAAAAGAAGGGTAGGGAGAGTGTTGGATCCAGAGGACTGCTCCTCTCCACTCCATAGTGCAACACAAAGGGCAGGCATGGGGAGAGATTCAATTGGCTCTGGGGTAGATAGGAAAGGCTCTGAGAAGCAGAGCTTTCCTAACCCTCACACCAGCTGTCAGGACTCTGCAGATTTTGCTGGCATATCCATGTGACCAGAAGTAGCCAAAAGGGATGAGAAAGACACAGGCACCAGAGAGAAGGATAACAGGGCTCCAAGCCATAGTTCTTGGTAGAAGCAGGGTTAGATTGGACTGATGGCCTTCCAGAAGCAAGGTGTTCAGGAAGAAGATCTTCAAAATAGGATGATTATCCATTCCAGAAAATAAATACAAGCCTTCACACTGTTGGATTAGTGTATAGGTTGCACCTGCTCCATAAATCTCTGCTACAGGCTACTGATCTACAAGCATGGAGATGACTGAGAAGCTGTTTGTGGGCAGCTGTGCAGTAAGGAGAGATGGAAAATTGGGAAGATCTCCTTTGAGGGATCTGTCAGGAGATGAGAGGGACTGACATGTACAAATATTCCAGGGAATGAAGGGAGACAGCTCCTGGTGGTGATGTTACCTTTTTCTTTGGAAATGTGGCCCCTTGCAATGGAGAAGAAATGGACGGGGCCCTGGAGCAGAGCTTTTGTGAAGGTTTTCCTAGGATTGAAGGAATTATATGATTTTCAACTGACACTTTTAAATTTAAGGCACAAGTCAAAAACGAGGTTCCTGCACTGTCACTGTGTATAAATAGCCTGATGGAAGCATAACAGCAGCTCAGTTTGGTATGTATCGTGCACTCAAATAATTTTATAAAAAACCCCACAGGATTCTATCCAGCTACTCCTGCAAGAAGCTCACCAGCTTCTGTTTAATGTGTGTGCAATGACAGCTACCCTTACTTCAGGTGGATCACAAAACTCACCCTAGAACCAAAATTGTTCTTTCCATTCTCTGCAGAGACAATTCTTTCCTTTTAACTTGAAATTTGCTATCATAGATTTGATTGTCTGCTTTAAAAAAAAAATGAAGAAAAGTGGCACATTAACTTGCAATGAGAAGAAAGGAGCTAAATCTGAGACCTCTTATCTGAATCTTCCCAATGCCTAAGTGCTGGATAATTGGAATTGCTGTCTAAGCCATAAAATGCATTTTTGCTCAGATGTTCCTAACCCCAGATAGTCTTCTCCTTTCTGCTTCTCCTTCAGAATCACCCTGGTTCTAAGATCTCAGGAGATATGTGAAATCTGACCTTCAGTGGAAAAAGATCCTGCTTAAACTTCCTAGAAGCCATCAGGAGATAAGTTCTTTGCAAAATGAGCAACCCACTTTCTTTGGAGTCAGGAGTTTTTTGGAAGCACAGGGTCACTCAGCCAACCACATGGACCAGTTTTTCCTTAGCTAAGAGTTTTGACAACCAGAGTTCAAACCCTCCCAGCCAAAGCACTTCTTATCACCAGGTAGGTTTTTGGGAGGGAAATAGCTGTGAAATAGTCACCTTCAGGAAATTGGGTGTATCTGCTGTGCTCATTGCCTTGTGCCTATTCTCTGGGCATCACCTTGGATGAGGATGCAGAACTGGAGTCCACCTGAAAAACACAGATGAGTCTATAAAGAGAAGTAACTATTAGTAGTTGCTGATATTCAAGATAAGACAGCTTTCCCCATGGATATCTTGTTTGGGTACTGCCTGGAGGGCAACTAGTGAGGACTCAGCAATTCTGAACACCAGCTTACATATTTAGGAACCTCATGTCAAATGTGTCCTAAAATATGGGGAAAAAAAAAAAAAAAGGCCATTTGACAGACAAAAATGGGGAGATGTGAACAGCTGAGTCTGTTCTCTGCCACTGACTCACCAAGGGACATGGAACAAATCACTTTATTTTTCCATGATTCAAACACCCCCTTGCAAAATGAGGCCAGCAGAAAAGCAGGTCCAGCACTTCCCATAGAGCTCAGGTTTGTACCTGGTGGGGTGTGTGTTTCAGCTGGGGAGCACCAGAGTTTTCAGTTCACAAGGAAGGTCTGTAGAGAGACATCAGTGTTTGTTAATCCATGCTTTGTAATGTTCTGACATCTGGAAGGGCAGAGCAGAATCGTTATTGTTCAGATGATGACCACTGTGTCCCTTATTAAGAGGAAATTAAAAATAGGAAGTGGTTATAATTATCATTTTGGACACCATTCCAGTGGCATCATTCTCAACACAGTGCCGAGATTATAAAGTAATAGCCAAGGGAATGTCAATTTACAATTCCTTTTTTCAGTGCAGCACGAATGTGAGCCAGTACAATCCCTGCTATCTCCTTCCCTGACATCCAGCCGTGCATTTCCCAGTACAGCTCGCTCCTTCCTTCAGCTTTCTGAGGCCCATTGTAACATTAACAAAGGCAGCCCAGTGATATTGTTACATCCAAATGATGGAGAGAGACAGAGAAAAAACTCCCAGTACCTCTACAGATGAAAACAATAATCTTGTAGCATTCCAGATGGGAAGAGAATTTCCCAGGTAAAGATTTACCTCTGTCTCCTGCTCCAAGGCAAAGTGCTATTGCCCCTTCCAAGCTCACTGGCTTTGCTCTCCACTCCACACAAGGAAGAGAGAACCTGCCTTTGGAAACTGCTAACCTTTTCCTGCATGGAAAACCAAACGAAAGCACTTTGTTTGGGAAAGGCTTGCGCTAGGATTCATAACAAGCCATCATTGACGTGACAGACCTTGTTGTTGACTTGGAGCCAAATCTTGAGGTCTTTGCCTGAAGGATCAGAAGGATTTGACCCCAGGACTGTTATTAGGCTTGACATCACCAGCTCCTGACATGGGATAGTTTTCCAGTGAACTTGCTTGAGAATGTTTAGAAATGTCAAGTGGCCGAGCCACGAGGACACAAGAACGAGAAGGTATCAAATTCGGCCAATTGAACGGGAGAATTTCAGTCCTCCCCCTGCTCTCGCTGGCGATGGCAGCACTGCTGACAACGTGTGTCAGGGTTACACTGCCTTATCAGGCCCCTCTCTCAGCCCAGCACCCTTCGTCAGCACAATCCACGTGATCCACGAGATCCACAGCGATCCCAGCTAAGCGAGAGCAACGGGATCCCGACGTAGGCTCAGGGACCCGTGGGAGAACTTTTCCACCACTAATTGTGTTGTGGTGGACAGAGCTTGTACCAAACCCTTTACACAGAGGATGGACACTGTGTGAGCTGGACTGGAGCCTAAGTTCTGGTTGTGGTGTGGTAAATTTTTGCCAAAGGGTTCCTGGTGTCACGTCATGCTGAGAGCTTTGAGGGTGTGGAAGGAGAGGGGCAGAGGAGAATGAAGAAGCCACAGAGCTGTTGGCACTGATGAGCTTGTGAGGTGCAGCAACTTCATACATTTACTTTTACTCCATATAGGCCAGAACTCCATGCTGAACTCCAGCAGAGGAAAGGCCATGTGTTAGGTAAAACCTCTATCCAAACTTTCTCCATGCAGGGAATGGCTACAGCACTCACTTCAATACTCACACAAAACTCATCTTGCCATTGTTTAAACCAAACTTCTCAATAACCTTTGCCATTCCCCATTGTCTTCCCTATGTTCAGGGCTGCCAGCTTTCCTTGCACACATCCACAGCAGAGTAAATCTTCCTCCTGTGCTCCTCGACTCGAGCCACCGTTCTGGTTGCTGACATTAGTCAAGGTCTAACAGGATCTGCCATTCCATTCACGCCTCCGGAAGATTTGTGCCATCCAGATGCCCTTACTGAGTGAAACTCCCATTGTTTCATGCAGTTAAAATCAGTTCCACTAACAAAAATGATAAGGTGTCAGAATCCACATCGATCACATATCCACCCATCTCTCTTGCCATCTCTCCACAATTTCCGCAATCCTTGAGAGCACCACTTGTTAGTGCGCTGCAGGAACTCATCCAAAATGCTTTAAGATCCCTAAATTAATCATGGAAGATTCACCTTCCCTTCCATCAGGGAAAACAAAAGCTTGAAATTCAAGGGGAGGGCTGGAATCTCCCCGGCTGATTGGCTGGAGGATGCCTTCTCGCCCACACGTCCTGCTCGGTAACATTTCCAAATATTTTTGAGCAAGCTGAAAACAATTGTGTTGGAGGGGCAGGGGGGCTGCTAATACCCTATCGGTTTCACATTCCTAGGAGAGTTCCCAGCCCACCAATCTGCCATCCTATATCAGGCAATGAGCCCTCAGCTGGAAACTTTACCCTGGCTCTACCTATTGTCCAATGTTTTCCTTCCTGCCAGATGATTGGAATTGCACCAGTTGTTAATTTTACACCTGCTGTTTGTGAATATCCCTGAGTGACCTTTCCGACAACAACCACCCTGGGGGGATTTCTCAGTGGAGAGATGCACACACATGCATGCAGGAGCAGAAAGAAAGGGAACAGGAAGGGGCCTCCTGATGAATGATGAGGGATTAAAATAGCTCTTGTTGGGGCCGTAGTGGGATATTGGGCAGCAGGGATGATGAAGCGGATGTTTAAAACATAGCGAAGTGTCAATCTAAGCACAGAGGGCAAAATAGTGTTAGCAGATCCCTTCCTCTTTCCAGCTCTCTCCTTGTGCCCAGCTGGCTGAGCAATGCAACTCCCAGAGCCTCTTACAAAAGAAGAATGGCTCCCTGAGATGCTGAAGCCAAGGTCTGGAGAGTCTGAAAACGCTGTTATGTGGGAATCTGAAAGGAATATCTACCCTGTGGCCCCATTCATCACTTCTTACCTTGGTGTAACTGACCCTAATGCCATCTCTGGAAGGTATCAATCACCCCAGAAAGGATGTGTCAGTACAGCATGGACAGGAAAAGCCACTGGCTTCTCAGTCCTGAATTCTGGCTGGTCTGAGGAAGTCACAGGTGCTCAGATATCACTGTGACCAGTTTTAATACTCAGATTAGGTTAAACAGATCTAGCCCACTTTAGAAGTGGATTAAGAGCACTCTGGTTATTAAAAATGATTTGTGGGGACAGAGATGGATCAGAGGAGAAACTGTCCATGGGCTGTAGCCACATAACCTCCACATTTCCTACAGCAAGCTGGTACTTGGCTGTAGAAAGTAGAGTATACAAATATGAGCAGGAGATGGCAAATTTTCCTCTGAAAAAAGACTGAATATTGGATAAATAACACAGTGGTGGATGTCTGCTGAGTGGTAGCAGATGTTCAGGGACAGGCAAGCCTGACCCTCATGGAGGAGAAATCACTGATGTGGATATCAACAAAATTCTGTGTGTACAGTGCTCAGTCACAGGCATCCATCCCCCTGGTACAGCAGGGATCCATGTGCCAAGCAATCCCTCTCCCAGAGATCTCAGCTCAGGATAACACACCCTTTCACTGGAGAATGCTTCTGGCCTGGGAAGTGATTCTGTTCAGAGTTGACGGGGCAAATCTTGCCTCCATCCTCTAACCTGGCCAAGCACAACTCAGATGGAAAAAGCTGCCTCAGATCTGAACCCCAGGTCCAAACAAGCTGCCCCCAACTCCTGTAACTTCTCACTACAGGATGAGGGGACCCCATGCTGTCCTAGAGGCCCCCTTGCAAGTGAGACTCTCCCCACATCTCAGCTAATGAGCATCCCACTGTATCTTGTGCAAAATGGTTCTCCAAGGGTTGGCCACTTCCCAATTCTGGAGAACATTCTGACAACCTGAACTCCTGCTTTAACCCCAAAAGACATTCCTCACATTTTCTCCTGATCAAGTGAAGAAAACAGAACCATTTTTGCAGAGAACTTGTCTAAAATGCCAGGGGAATAATCCCAACACACCTCTAAAAGAAAGGATGTCCCTAATGCATCATTTTGCTATGGTGTTCTTGTGAGTCCTTCTTCTGAGACTTTCAGGCCACCAAGCCTCCACTTTTTAAATACTTTTGGCCAAAAACTCACTCAAATGAATGGACAGCTGCAGACAGTACAACATGCCTTGGGCAGCACTGGACAGGGTATGTGTGTCAGGTATCTCCAAACTCCTGGCAATCAGGGGAACAATTCTTGTAATCTCCAAAAAAAGAACTCCTTTAGCTGAGTGAAAGCCATGATGGAAGAACAGGGATGGCAGATGAGCTTCTCTCTGCAGCCTCATCAACATACTAATGGCCATCTGCATCTCTGGATTCAGCCCCATCCTTGGCCAACTCAGTTTAGAAAAGGTTTTGTTTTTCTTGGGCTGGTTTTGTTTACAGCTGCTTGACCCAGGCAGAGAGTTCACCAGCAGCTGAGTGCAACCCAGGCTCTCCCAAGTGTACGTTCTCCAGTGAAACATCTGGTTACAAGGCAAGGTCAAACAGGCCTGAAATGGGAGAGGGCCACAGATTCTGCCCGCTGAGATGCAGCCAGCTGGGAAAAGAACAGGCTTTTCTGGGTATGTTGGAGGATTTGGCTGGGAAAAAGAAGGAGAAAAAGAAACATACTGCAGAAAAGATGCAGGATCAAGAGGCTGGTTCTTTTATTGGTTAAAAATCAAGACCACCCTAGTTGTCACATGAATTGCTGAGTCTTATTTAGCAGGGATTCTAGTTGCTCCCAAACAGACAGAAAGTCTCTTCAAATATCTCATTTATACATATTTCCAGTGTATGTATATGAATTCTTCTATTCCCTATTATCCTGGGATTACCTCAGACACACATCTCAGACCTTCTCACTCTGTTCTTTCCACTTTTCACCTCTCACAAGGCACTGGAGCCGGAAGGATAAAGACAGATCCAACTTGCAGCACATCACAAACCTTGATCTCCTAAATTCCTTGGGACAAAGACCACCCAGGTGCTCGGTGTTTGTCCAGCACCTGCACCACTGGTGCCCCAGCCAGCGTCTGGATGCAATAATGACACAAATAACAACATTGTTCAGGGCTGCTGTGAGAGCTCCTGCAAACCAAAGAAACCATCCAGGAAGCCCAAAGAACAGATCCTTCCGTGCAGCCCCAAGGAATGCTAGCAGCAAATATTTAGGGTTTCTTTGTTTTTAAAACAAGGCTTGTTCCTCTGAACAAGAATCAGAATAAAACCCCACATGAACTGGTTGAAACAAGCACGCAGAACACCAAGAGAGGAAGCCCATCATGCAGACACAGCAGGAGCTGTTTGGTGAACCGGGATTGATTCATGGACAACCAAAAAAACATTGGAAAACACTAAATTCCCATTATGGTGTTTATGCAGGATGAGCTGACCAGCCTTAATAACACTAATGCTTAGTACATGATTTTCAGAGAGAAACAAGTGAAGAATAATTGTCTGAGCTTGGGACCAAGCACAGTTTCTGAGCTGTGATACTTCCTCCTTCAGCACTTTCACTAAATATCCCGACCTGTTTGTGCTTGAGCATCCTTCTCTAAAAGGATAAGGACAACAGCAGTCACTCACCTACTTTGGTGGGTAATAAATGACTCAGATAGCTCTCACCGACCTCTTCAAGTCCTACACACCATACCCGATGTGTCATGCAGCACCTCAGAGCAGCCAGAAAGCTGTCACCTCTTAATGGGCCTATCTTGCCAGCGTGATGGGCAGGACAAAGCCTGTGCAAGGTCCTTTGGCACCTCTCTCCAAGCTGGGAACAGTTTGCAGAAGGATCCACTGTCCCATGGAAGGAGCAGAGAGGGAAGGGGAACAGCTTGAGCAGGCTGTGTGCTGCCATTTCATCGGGCCCTGCTGGAATCCGGACATTGCGGGCAGAGGCATCTCTTGAGGCTCAGCACATCAGCTGCTGCCTTCCTGCACCAGAAATAAAGGACTCCAAATCCGAACCTGGAAGCCAACCAAAATACCAGAAGATCGTTGTGCTTCTCGTGTGCATAATCTGATGCCTAATTTGCATGCACCGCTTGTGTATCTTAATCCCAGCTTTCCAGAGGATGCCGTCCCATCCCTGATCCCATCAACAGATGGACTCCATCTGCCCAAATGAAAGCTACAGTTTCACCCTGCTCGGATTTTTCCCACCAAACTGCTGGATGCAGCTGTTGTTACCCAGGCCCCTGCCTTATGCAGCCCTCGGTCTGAATGCAGAGGTCTGAATCACGAGATTGTTACCATTTCAGTCACCCTTTCAAGCTGCCTGGAAATAACTGAGCTCTGGTCTGCACCCACTGTGCTCCAATAAACTCCATCAGCACTTCCCAGCACACAGCACTGGCTGGAATCTGCCTGGCTTGGAGCACAGATCCAGTGTAAAACTCCACAGAGAGCAGTTACTCATAACAGTCTATACAAGGCACATCTGGAGTGGGACTCAACTCACACATATCTGGGAGTGCAAAAGCAGCCACTGCTTGCTTGAACACAAATGTCACCTTTAAAAACTTCCTTAAAATCCTTTTAAAAGCCAGCCATGTGATTTTGGCAACTTGCCACGCCCCTCATGCTGTAGGTAATATTCAGTGAAAAGACATGTTTGGTCTGACCCCCTGGTATCTGCAAATAGCATTGGAGGGAGAAAATGGAACCTGGTCCCATGCTTTTTCTCAGAAAAGGGAAAACCTAAGACATATGAAGGCCCTGGCACAGGGTGCCCAGAGAAGCTGTGGCTGCTCCATCCCTGGAAGTGTCCAAGATCAGGCTGGACAGGGCTTGAAGCAGCCTGGGGTAGTGGAAGTTGTCTGTGTCCATGGCAGGGATTGGAACAAGATGAGCTTAAAGGTACCTTCCAGTCCACACCATTCTGAGATTCTATCATTCTCTGTTTCATTCCCCAAATAATAAACAATAACAAGAACACAAAGTCACATCCTCATTGCTGTCTCCCAAAAACGAGGCAGGGGCATTAGGAAAAAATGCATTTGCAAACCCACAGAATTAGATGTGCTAGGGCACACTGAAGAGTTAAAAGGATAAAAAAAACAACAACTGGGAGCACTAAGTTATGGGAAGATGTGCTGTAGAAACCGAGTTTGAGAAACCACACAGATAAATGTTGATTAATCCTCATCCCTTTCCTTCTCTTCTGTCTTTTCTCTCATGATGGGAACAGTCTCTCTAGAAAAACCTTGCTGTATCTTTCAGTCATGATGAAAGAATCTTCCTGCTGCCCACCCCAAACCCATGTCTGAAGTGCTTTAAGAACAGTTTTTTCATAAGGTAAAGGGTCAAATATTTCCCCTCTCCCTTTACTCATTTACCCCATGGTAGGTAAATTTGGGCCATTCCCAACCAGTAAGGGGCACAAAGGCTTCTTTGCCTATTGAGGCTGTACCAAAGTAGCCAGGAAAGTTTGTTGAGGCTTCCCCTCTCTCTGCTGCCAGAAGGGAGGGAACCACACTGTCTGAGAAACTGTCTGGGACTTGGGCACTTCCCTTCCTCTTCCTTTCAGAAGTGTTTTGATTAAACTAGTAAAACCATTCATTCTCTCTATCACTCCTAAACTTTATTTTTGTTACTTCTAGACAGCTCGGAACACCCTTTCCTAGGTAACGTTCACTAAATCTGTCTCAGAAGCCGAACCTGCTGCCTCCCTGCACCCAAGTGACAGAGACATTCCCGTGCAGTCGGATCTGCCATCGCCTGGGAAGCACCAAAGCACCCACCCACCTCCATTCCTCTGCCCTCTGCTGCTGGGAGGTGCCATCCTCCAGCTGGGAATGATCCCTGCCTCACTCCCCACGGCTCTCAGTCAGGAAGTGCCATGGGGGAGCCCCTGAGCTGGGAGCAGGGAATGCTGTGGGGACAGCTCCGTGGCCTCCCCATAGCAGTGGTTTAAGGGTGCTGACTGAAAGCATCCGCTGTGGCCGGGCAGCTGTCCAAGCACGCTGGATGCAAGCTCAGTTGCACTTCCACAGGGATCACGCTCCTGGATCGCCAACCCTTGATTGTAGCGGGCAAAATCCTAAAGCAGGGAAACTGTCCTTAAAGCTTGTTCCCTCTCCAGTTGTTCACAGCAGGGATAAGTGAGGCCTCATCTATAATCACCTAAAACCATCACATGATTCCTGCTCTGTCAGTACAACAGCTGAGCACGCTGCAGGATACACAGCAACACACATTGGTGATGCACCATTACACACTTCCCTGGTGCAAGCCCTGTTGAAATGCTGCCATCAAATTATTTCAACTGATCAAAGCGGGAAAAAAATAGAATATTAAAGCCCCAGATAACAAATTAATAAGAATAAAAGCATGTAGGTGAGAATTAAGAAGGCATTAACATTCTGATGGCATCTGCTGCCTAAATTAAACTACAGGGAAAAAAAAAAAAAAAAAGAGTTCAGCTGACGCTCAGGATCAGGACAAATAGTTCTCAGATGGAAATTACAGTTTTGAAAATTATGTACCAAAAAAGGATCCAAATTAGGACATTTCTGATTTTTGAAGTTCTTTCTCCAGGTGGGGATCTCAGGCTTGACTGGAGGGCTGGCAACATGATTGGCAAGATGCTGGAGTTGCTCAGTTCCTGCATCCCACAGCAGGACCAAACTGGCCCAGAGCCCAGCTGGGGGACAGTGTCTTGTCACTTCTCTGATCCCTCTGGGGCTCTGTCCCTTTTTGGACTTGGACCATATGGATATGGTGTGTAAAGTGTTTCACTCATGCAGACACCATCTTGGAAAAAGAGAAGGAATTAGGCCTGGATTTCCAAAGGAGCTGAGTGCTAAATTATGTGAATAACTGCATCAGTAATTTACATGAGCAGTTACTGTGACAACTAATAGTGAACAACTTAAGTAGCCAGTTGAGCATGTAATGACCTGAGTTATATGCACCGTCATGTCTCTTTGGCACACCAAATTAGGTGTGCATACACATTTTGCATGCCCTGAAGGGCTTCTACCTCAGCAAAGAGCCTTAATTTCACAGCACAAGCCTGATCTCAGCAGCCGAGCACAGCACAGCCAGTTTATGCAACGCAAAGAGCTGGCACAAACTCCATGGCCCAGGTCAGAACGGATCCTCAGACAGCTAATTAATTTTTACTGCTCCATTGTGAACTGTAAATTACCCTTCATTTCCTAGATTTCTGTCCCATTTTTCGCCTGCCTTTCTCTAGTGAAGCAGTAAAAAGGGAAAAGTGCCAATAATGGGCTCTCGTTGTGATAAAAGCAGCCACGATTCACTCATGCTTCGAACAATGCTCTGCTTATGACCAGAATATAAAGGCAATTGGGTTTCAAGAAACTGTCCAGAGATAATGACTTTTCCTGTAGATGGGAGGATAGGAGGAATATTTTATAAAAAGAGGGGCGGGAGAAGTGTCTGGTTTTCCAGGACAAACACGACCGAGTTGCTCTCCTGCAGAGGGTTAAAAACAAGATAAATAATCTTCACTTAGAGACCAAGTTCATCAGTATTGCCTGCACAAAAGAGAAGGGAAACTGCTTACAAGGCTGAACTGCCAACAGCCTCCCCTTCTCATTAAGACAGGAAAGAAGAGGCTCTTCCCGAGAAGGAGTGACCTTCAGACCACACACACACCCCCAGTGCCTTCCGAGAGCAGCCCCGGAGCGAACGGTGCTGGAGCAAGGACGGGCGGGGTTTTTTCAGTGCTGTCGTGACCCTGTGCAAAGACTGAAGCTGCTGATTCTGCTGAATCCAGAAAGAAACACCCTGCCAAGAAAAGATCTACCAGTGTATACAGTCCTGCAAGCCGTGGTTCCAGTCTGTGTTCTCTGCTGATGTCACTGTTCACAGAATTCCAGAATGGTTTGGATTGGGAGGGACCTTAAGATCACCTCTTTCCAGCCCCTGCCATGGGTGGGGACACCCCCCACCACCCCAGGTTGCTCCAAGCCCTATCCAACCTGGCCTTGGACACTTCCAGGGATGGGGCAGCCTCAGCTTCTCTGGGCAACAAAATTAATTTAAGCCTTCTACCTGCAGCCACACACTGATCAGAGGCAGAAGCAGCTGCAGGGGAGAGATCACAACACACCTGAGATGAACTTTGCACAGGCACTGCTGCAATCCAGGACAGATTCAGCATTGTGAGACTCACTTCACCCTTGTGTCAGGACACCAGCATTTGCATTAAACCAGCAAATAACAAAAAGGTATTACTGGAATTTTCATGTGGTTGCATCTACCAAATGCCCTTTGAAAGGCCACGGCCACAAGAACATCGGGAAGATCTCCGGGTCCCAGCTGTTGGGATGCTGCAGGAATGAGAACACGGCACTGCTGGGGTGCATTTATGGGGCCTTCAGTATATGAGATACTTACATTGCAAAACACCACATTCCTCAGCTCTGACAGAGCCTCTTTTATCTCCGTGGCAGATTCCTGAGTGGAAGCTGCTGCCAGATGAGGGTGCACAGTGAGTTAATGGCCACGGACCCTGAGCTCCTCTTGCCTCAAGTCATTTACCCAGAGCACCAGTGACGTTATCGTGTTCAGCCCATATTTACTACAGCTACAAACTGATTCAGAGAAACCTGGAGTACAGGATTAATCATTACTCTTGGGATGTTGAAAATGGATACCAGAACGGACTTCCAAATTAGGTATCTAAAAGTCCTGCATCTCCCAGGAGAGCCCCATTACATCTCCCTACTCCTTCTAATGGAATCTATAGTATGTGAGCACGGTTTTGCCTCCCACAAGCCCTCCCTGCATAATTATCCCCAGCTCAGATTGCTGCTCTCTGCAATGGCTGGAGAACCACTTTCTTCAGGCTACTGAGATGTAAAGAGGAAATGTTTATTGCGAAATGCAAGTCAACCACAGCCAGTAGGTCTGGGCCATGGTGGAGGGATACAGAAATGGCTTCTTCTTCTTTTTTTGGCCTCAGAAATAGAACTCACTAAAAATAGCAGTTCCACAGGAACAAGACTGCCTGAAAATAGCTGTTTCTCAGGAGCAGGGCTGGCTGCTTCTGAAAGAAGTAGCTATTAATGTATAATTGTCCCTGAGGCTGGTTTCTGAGAAAATGCTGTACATACAGAGGGCTGTAAAGAGATATGTTCACAGCAGGGAACACAGGCACCCCTCTCTTGTCAGAGGTCCACTGAGCTCCAGTAGCTCATATCAGTGTATTTGGTTCACTAATCATAGGCACAGTTAGATCCATCAAAGCACTGGGAAGTATTTCCAACTGTTCTGGTTAAAGCAGCACTCTAGGACGCTCTTATTAGCTAGACCAGTAAATAAGAAAGCCTCCATCAGGTTTAACCAAATGTGCACTGGTTCCTCTCCCAGGACTGAGCAAGCCTTACAAACTAGAGCCAGCTCTGAAATCCCAGCATTGTCTTTCCACGGAAGATCCAAGAACTTTGTTGAATTGCAGGTTGTGCAATCTACTTCCAATTTCCTGCTCTACTCAGCACTTAGAGTTTTCTTGTGCAGATGCTACAGGGCAATAAATCTTCTGAAGAATGGCTCTACATTTCTCCCACTATGGTGTTGTCTTTTAATGAGGAAAGACAAATTGCTTGTGAGATTGGCTGATTGGTTGGTTATTCCCTAAAATGTCTCACTCATTCCTCTCATAACACCATGGGTTCAACAGCTCATTTCTTCTGTCTTCGTTTTCCTCCCCAGCACAGCCAGACAATATCTATATCAAGGCCATTCTCCTCCTGTTCTTCTCCCCTTAAGGAAAAATCCATCTGGCCAAAAGCAGCAGAGATTATAAAAGGTCCAGAAAAGGCAAATATTGGAAAGCAGCAGCTTTAAGGAGACTGCAGTGGGGATGAAGTACAGAGGGCCTGGCTGCTGCATTCACTTCAGTCCTGCAACACCAGTGCCAGAAGCCACAGTAACCTCTTCTGGGAGCATCCTTGGATCCCAAAGGCTGTGGGACTGGGCTGGAGCATCACAGGATGGAAATCTTAGATTGCTCCTTCCAGGCTTTGCTCTAAGTGCTGCTTTGTCGTATCTCCTTTGTTCACTGGTGATCTGACATTTCAGCATTCCAGAAACAGAAGGTGCTTTCCACAAGGAATGTATGGCTGAAGTTCTACCCACCAAGTGGCCCAAGACTAATCTTTTAGTTTGAGAAATGACTCTTTATTTTCCTGACTGAATTCTAGAAAAAGAAATGGCACCCTGCTTGTCCTTAGACCAGGCTGCAGTTTCCAGCATGGAAACTGCTGGTTCCCTGGGAAGGTTTACGTTGCATGTGCAATGAAGACCAACATTTCCAGGCTTCATTTTATCCTCATTTGTACAGGAGAGAGAAGCAGAGATGCTGGAGCCTGAATGATTTCACACAACTGCAACTGGAAAACATCTAAAACACAAAATATCCAGTGTCAGAAGTGTGGTGCCTGATGTGGCCCAGTGATACTGGAGCAGGTACACACACCCTGTCACACAGCCATGACATCCAGCCACACCATTCTGATCTTTCCCTTCCTTGTTGCCAAGTGGTTTGTTATATAATCTAAACTGCACACACACAAAGGAAAAGATCCATAAAATATAGAGACACAAATATGCTCCTTGCCTTTTTATTTTGCTAAAGTTTTGAAAAATGCCTTGGGATCCTCAAAACCAATAGCCCATGAAAGACAGAGTACTTGATTCCTGTTTGATAGCAGCAGGGTGAGGATTTTTTTTGCAGCTCAGATCAGTTTGATTAAACAAGCGTTTTGTTGCAGCCGTCATACAGTGCTCATTAAAAAATACTCTACATTTGTGTAGCATTTATCATCCAAGAATCTCATCATGTTTTACAAAATGTAATTAATTAAACTTTACAACTCCCCCTGGAGAGGGATAAGGAAAATGGAGAGTTGCTTTAATCCATCACTGAACTGCAGCAGGCACTGGGTTAGAGCAAAGCAGCTTTTCAACAGCACACAGCAGCACTGGATCAAGAAGAGAACATCTCCAGGCAAAGTCACCCAGGGAATTTATCACACACCTTGTGTTTGCCTGAACAGTGCACTTCCACTAAAGGTTAAATGCCAATTCTTGCAGAGAGGAGGGGGATTTTTCACTCCCATCCCACTCCCCGGATTTGTGTCTGAGGCACCTGGCAGCACAATGCCTTCCACTGAATCCCCAGCAGTTCCAAAGCCCAGGGGCAGCCATGACCCTGCCCAGAACCCAGGAGGCAGAAGATATAAAGCCACACAGCCACAAATTGTATCTCACAGTCCTGGAATGTTGTGCAAGCTGGTGCTTAAAGTGGAGGGAGGGTAAAGTCCCTTTAATCCCTCGCTTACTTTCCTCTCCCATCCGTAAATCCACACCTGTTAAAGGTCACCCTGAAATGAAATACATTTAAATGCTTCCTGCTGCTGCTTGGCTCCCCTGTGCTGGTCCCCTGTGATCCCTCCCAGTCCACACTGTGGAACAGAGGAAACAGAGGGAAGGGGGTGCCCACGTGCCCTGCTTGAATGTCAGAGTCTCATGGCTGAAATCCCACCCGACTCTTAGCTGATCTTTGGAGAGAAATCTCCCTCTCACCCCAGCTTTAGGAGCACGTAGGATAACATGGCCATGGGGCAAGCCTGATTAGACAGATCTGTTTTGCCACTTTCACTGCCTAGGAAAAACTAGAATTGGATCTGGTGCAGGCTGGGGAGAGAATGCAAAGGATTGCTTTTGTGAGAAAGTATGACAACAAAAGCACAGGGATATGTGCCAGGAGAGAATGATGCAAACAAACACAGAGGGGAGATGGAGCAGCACCAACTCATTCACCACTGATCAACACAGCTGTGAATCCAATGGCAACTGCATGTATGGATTAGAGAAGGAGCCTCCATCTGACCCTCCAGATGTGCAAGTACCACACTGGAAGGCCTGGGCTACAGGTGGTGAGACACAACTGGCTGGTGGGGGCTGAGCTGTGGCTGTCCCACTGCATTCCTACAAACCTTCTGATTCCTTTGTGTCCTCCAAGAAGATGCTCAGCTCACCCACTGGTACAAGCCTGAGGTCTCACTGGCACAGGTGTTGTGCTTGGCTCCTTGGCACTTGCTTCAGCCTCGTGTCTCCTTGCTGTCACAGGTGAAGTGACTGCAGCTTTCAGGAAGAGAAAGCCTGGCATACAAACCCTTCCAGTTCTCAGTGGGAAGATGTGCTGGGTTGAGACTGGCTGTGGTCTGGGATCTGCAAGAAACAACATCAACAGGTCCCACAGGGCTTTGGAAGCAATAATGTCCCAAAGCCACCAGTCTTTGGTCTGAGTAAGGCTTGATGACAGCAACTGAGCTTCTTCCAAGAAATAAGGCAGGAGAGGGAGAACAGCCACCGGCTGCTTCAGCTGGGAAGGTCAGAGAGACAATTTCCACATTTATTTTCATCAGACATAAATGTGGGAAGAGAGGAGAAGTACAAGGATTGTGCTGGAGGAACTGACACTGGATTCAAAGATGGTAACAAGGTGATTTATTTTAAGCCTCTGTCACATCATTTAATTAGTTTCCAAATCCTCCCTGATAATATGAGGCCCATTTGTACATCCCTTCTGCTGGACCACTCACACTTAGCCAAACAGACACTTGGATAAAATGGAATTTATCACACCAGTCTTCCCCCACTAATGAAGGGGGAAGATGATGCCCTTCTGGACTGATACCACCATGCCATTCCCAGTGGGTACATGTCTTTCCTCTTTTTAGGATGAAGAAACTGGGTTTTACTGGTCCCCATGGTTTTATTTTCATGTCTATCTCAGCCTTAGATACAGCAGATTTATCTCTGTGAAAATTCCTGCTTTGGTTTTGCAAGTGTTTTAATTAACGTATATTATTTTAGTACACTTTACTACTGATAGCATGTAATTATCTCCCCACAGGTATATATTTAGCTAACCACCAGGCTGATCAAAGACTTATAAAATAAAGTACTTTTGCAACTGACACCAGATACAAGCAAAGGCCAGCAAGACAGGACCAAAGGAATTCCCCCTCCCCACTCCTAAACCCAGGGCTCAAATTTCACCACTTGAGAAGATAATCATAACATTAATGTACACATTTTATCACAGGAGCATGAAGATGCATCAACACTCAAGTGCCGTGAAGGAGAAAAGAACTATGTACATGCTAAACTATTAATCATTGGTAAGTGATCTCCTCTGCAAAGTGTTTTGAGGTTGATGAAGGAAAATGGCTCTCTAATAACACAGAGCAAGCAATCTGCTTGCAATCACAGGTCCATTCTCTCAACTGCTTTTGCCATGTCAATCCCTAGGTATTATTATCTCTGCAAGGCAATTCACCATTTTCCTGAGGTAGTCTGGCCATGGAAGAGATTTCAAACTCCACACCCTTTGCTTATCCTGTTCAAAGCTGGAGTCTGGTTTCCACTGCAGGCACAATTTTAGATGAGCGATGCTGAGACCTCAGCAGCTGCTCTGCTCTCACCACACCAGGCTGTTCATACAATTAAAAAAATAACTGACTCGATGAAGCAACCTGGGGCCATAACTTTTCTCCAAATTACTGGCTGATAGAATGTGCATCTCTGTGTTGAGCTTCTGCAAGAGCTGGTAGCCCACGATTTCTCTTTCTCCTTGGTGGCTGCAGCTCCTTAACCTGTGCTGGTGGGAATTCATCAGATTGAAATGAGTGCTTTGGAGCCAAGAGGCATCCTGTGCCAAACCACATGTTTCAGAACCCTATCTGGTCCACAAACCACTGAAGGTTTGATCCTTTATTAAAAGCACTGGGTGCTTTGTCATCAGTTTCAGTGGGCACGGGATCATTTAGGTAAATCCTTGTTTCTTGACCTTCTTGAAGGCCACTCTGTGCTACCTCCCACACCTGCAGACACTGTGTCTGTACATTCCTACAGAAACACTGACCACCCAGAGGAGACCCTGAGTCTTCAAAGGGTGGCACACGGAACAGGAAAAATTATCCCAACCTCTGAGGGAGGCTGTGCTGCTTTTTACTTCTCCTTTTCAGGAACTCAGATGAAGTGTGACTTAACTTTTTGGGCCACAACTGAGTCTTTGGACTAAAAGCTGCAATATTATGTGTTACTCTTGTTAGTGGAGAAAGGAAATCTCTTTTGTATCCATTGACGTCTTTTGCAAAACACTCTGTGTTTTTTGAATTTATTTCTATTTCTACTTCTATTATTTCTATGCCATTATTTACAAACTTCACAGCATTTTCTAGAGAGGTCTTCACTAAGATGAAAACCTCAGGGCAACACTCCATTAGGCTTTTATTTTTAGAGGTTGCGCTAAACCTTCTTGAAATTGGTAGGTTTAACTGCATTCCTTTATTTAGGGTAGCTGAAGGAGACATTAAGTCTATTGCCACCCACAATACAAGATTGCTCAAGAACCTGAAGGCTCTGGGAGGACAGTTTGCAGTAGGATATTAAAAGAAAAGAAGGTTATGTGTGGATGCTACGGTTCGGGTGGAGGAAGAGACAGAAAGACAGAGTATGGAAACAAGCGGAGAACGGAAACGTCAAAGAGCCTGAACAATCATTGATATAAGACCTGGACAGAAAACAAGGATTTGGGGTCACACTGCTGCCTGGAGCAGGTCTGGAGCTCTCAGTGTGTGAGAGCAGCTGGCTCTCAGTGTGTGAGTTCTTCTGTGGTCAGGAAAGAAGGGCTGCGAGAATTCTTGTAAGCAAACAGAAACGCATCAGAAACACCTTTCTTTGTCACAGATCCTCCCATCTGGATCAACCAACAAGACCCTGAGTTTTGGCCAGCAGCAGAGGTCAAAAGCAGGAAACGTGCAGCAAAACCTCCTGCACATCTGTGCCATTCCACTCTTCCTGCTGGGTCAAGTTAAGGTGGCATGAACAGCCCTGTTCCTCTCACCCTGCCAGCATGGGCAGCTCAGGCCAAGGCTTGAGTCACTGCTGCCTCTAATTGTGTTGAAGATGGATCCTCATTAAGGATTTCCATTCTTACCCTAACAATCCAAATTTCCCCAGATTATGCTATAAGCAGTTTGAGCAGTTTTATGTGCTCTTCTCCTCTGCAGGGAACTCCTTAAAACGAGGCCCCCGCCACTGGCTTTCTTCCTGTAGGTGAATTAATCTGCCTTGCATGAGTAATCCTATTTAAAACAATAGGTTGCCTTGCAAGAATGAGGGAAGCAAGTTTGGAGCATGATTTTCTACAAGTACTGTAAAAAGGGCACATAGTAGTTCATCAGGGGACACTTCAGCCATAAAATGATAGTTACCGGTGAAGTCCAATAATAAAATAAAGGATAATTTAATAAGAGGATTTTAAACTCATTTAGCAGGGTCTAAATTTGGAACCCTTTCTTCAGGTGATCAGACACACTATACTTTCCTAATCTTACTTTCTGTTAATAAGGGGAAAAAAATTAAAAACCAGGCAGCAACATATTCCTTCTGCCTTTTTTTTTTTTTTTATGTTATGTTATGTTATGTTATGTTATGTTATGTTATGTTATGTTATGTTATGTTATGTTATTATGTTATAGAAATTCTCAGTGTAAGTAAATTAATTTTGGTAAAATAGAAGGTGAAGCTAGACATGGAGACCAGCCTCTGATGTGTGACACAATTCCATATATCTTCAGACAGCACAAGTCCCTCACCTCATTTAATACCAGGTAACACAACCCTGCAGACTCCAAGAATCCTGCAGTGGCAGGAGGGAGGAGTATGGAATAAGACTCTGCGAGCCAAGAGAAGTAAAAGCTGCAGAGATTAGTGTTTATGTAGGAGCCCTGTGGGCTCCTTTCAGCGTCCTTAATTTAGTTTTCATCTCTGATCCGCTCTACCAGTCCTCTGTGGGATGGAGATTTCACATCCAGGAATCCCGGGGTGCTGTTTGACCTGTCAGCAGCAGCGGGGGAACGGCTGCTCCCTGTTTATCGCCGCAGCGCTTTGCTATTCGGCTTCAGCACAATAAACAACAACAAACCCTGACACTGCCGTGAACCTGCACGGGAGGATTTGAAGCCTCTAGAGGTCACTCACTACGCGGGGAGCATCAGCCGCTGCCTGCGAGTGACACCTGCTGGAGTCACACCTGGTGCCACCACCCGCGGCTGCAGGTGTGCTCAGGGCGCGCCCGAGCAGCGCAGAAAGGCTCTGGGTAAAAGGAAAGAAATCTGGGAAGCCTTTATCTGTTTTACTCCGAGCTGGTGCAGTCTGATCTCAAGTTCTGGATGCGGTTTTGGGTACCGCGATATGAGATATAAAGCAATTAAAAGGAGGGCTGTGAAGATGCGGAAAGAAGAAAAACAAGGAGTGGTTGAGGTCACTTGGTTTGTCCTGCTGGAGGAGACAGGGGAGATTCACTGAGGGCTGCAGCTCCTCCCGAGGGGCAGCTGCAATCTCTGCTCTCTGGGAGCAGGGACAGGACCCAGGGAATGGCAGGAATGGCACGGGGAATATCAGGAAAAGGTTCTTCCCCCAGAGGGTGCTGGGGCACTGAACAGGCTCCCCAAGAAATGTCACAGCCCCACGGCTGCCAGAGCTCCAGGAGTGTTTGGACAATGCTCTGTCCAAACAGGCTGTTCCATGCAGGGCCAGGAGTTCGACTCTGATCCTTATGATCCTTTTCAACTCAGGATATTCTGCAATTCCTGTTTCAGGAAGGTAAAATTTATCTTTATCTGTGCATTAACTGCCCCACCACTCTGGTTATGTGGGTTTATTTACACTGTATCCCCCAACCCAGCCTCTTCTTTTGCCTTTGACACCCTTCCAGAGGAGCTGGAGCAGAACACAGAGGATTCCCACAGGAGAAAGTCCTCGGTGAGCACTGAAAAGGGACTTCTTAAAGTACAATAAATGAGAATTTCAATGTATGTTGCAGTTTGTGATAATATACTGTTTGTGAGCACACATTTACCGTGTTAGAACTGCAACTTAAGAACACACTGGAAAAGGTTCATTTGTGGGACATCGGCAAGATTGCTGATGGAGACGTGTGAAGATGCTGATGACAACTTGTGAATTTTTCTATATTTTCTCACAATCTGAAGCACTGCAAGGAGGGCACCTGATACCCCGTAACGTGGGACGGTGCGAGGCGCTGCCCTGGGGGATTGAAGGACATGCTCAGGAGTTGTTTACCATCCCCTGAGGAAGGGTGCAGCTGATGAAGGGACCTGCTGGACTGGAAATGAAGGGAAAATCCCACAGGCGTCCCAGCCCTCTGCCAGGCTGGCAGTGTCTGTGGCACCTGGGGGGTGTGTGCAGCCCTCACTGGGGAATTGTATCCCAGAGAGGAGATCACAGAATCATGGAATGTTAAGGGATTGGGAGGACCTTAAAGATCATCTAGTTCCAAGCCTCTGCCATGGGTAGGGACACCTTCCACTAGATCATGTTGGTCCAATCCCTGTCCAGTCTGGCCTTGGACACTTCCAGGGATGGGGCAGCCACAGCTTCTCTGGGCAACCTGTGCCAGGGCCTCACCACCCTCGCAGGGAGGATTTTTTTCTGTATATTTAGTCAAAATTTCCCCCACTTCCAATTAGTACCCATTACTCCTTGTCCTGTCCTTAGGACAGGCTGGACGGGCTCAAGGCGACAATGGGGGGTACTGAGGGGGCGGTGACACACCCAACATGGCGCCGTGACACACCCAACATGGCGCCGGCCCCGCCCCGGTTCCCGCCCTTCCCTCCTCCCATGAGCCCCCGCGGTCCGTCCCTTCCGGGCACACCAAGATGGCGCAGCCGCCGGGTGAGTGAGGGGGGGGATCAAGGTGACCGCGGTGCCCCCATCCCTCCCTCAGCCCCGCGCTGACCGGGCTCTCTCCCTCTCCCTGCCGCAGTTCTCCTCAAAGACACGAAGCTAATGGACGTGAAGCTGGGCCAGCTGGGAACATGGCTGGCCATGAGGGACTTCACCCCCGGCGGCATCTTGGGGGCCATGCGAAGAGGTGAGGGGGCTGGGGAGGCCCGGAGGGTGCGGGTCCCTGATTCCTTCTCCTGACGGAGCCAGGGAATGAAGCACACAAGAATCCCCGGCTGCCGGAGTGGATGTTGCTTTGCAGATGGGGGGCGTCTGGCAGCGCGGGGGCTGCTCCGTGGCGAATTTTGCCTTCCCAGAGCAGTTTCTCCTGTAACATTTCGTTTTTCCATCTGTAAATTTATTTCTCGTGTGGGCTTTATCCACAGGATGTTTGTTCTCGGTATTCCTTCTTGTGTAAAGGAGAAATGGGGTGCCCTTAGTCCTGAACCCATAGGCTGAAAATCTTGGGGTATCACAACATCACAATAAACAAATTATTAAAAGGCAGTTGATCCCTAGAGATGATAAAAGAGGAGACAGAGCTCTTATGGATCACTTGGGACCAATGTCGTTTGCTGTAGGTACAAATGTTATTCAGGTAGATTTAAACACAAAACGTCAAATGCAAGTGCCTGCCTTTGATAATAGGTGTGTGCATGTATATAATGTATGGAAGAGTTAGAGAATTCCAAAGCAGCTTGAGCTCAAAGTCACAATATTTAGGAAAAAAAAAATTTTTCCACTTTTTTTTTAAGGGTTAGGGCTCTTAACTTGGGATCACCTTGCTCCACTAACACACAGGTTGCCTCATCTCAGACTTGCTTCTGAGGCCTTCAGATCTTTCATTCTAACCAATTCCCTGAAGTTCTGTGAATCCAGGCTGCTTCTTCCTCTCACAGGGTAACACCCAACTCATCTGGCTGCTCTGAAAAGCTTTCCTCCTCCACAGGTTATGACAGATACTACAACAAATACATCAACGTGAGGAAGGGGGGCCTCGGGGGTATCTCCATGCTGCTGGCTGGGTACATTGTCCTCAGCTACGCGTGGAGCTACAGCCACGTGAGTAAGTAAAAACCACGGCTGAGTGTGTGCAGGGCAGCTTGGAAGGTTGCCTGTGGGGAATAAAAACAATTATCTGCTGCTGCTTTTAGAAATAAAATGAAAGGTTGTTGGCAAACAAACTTCTTTTAGCTGTAGTAAACTCGAATTCTTACTGAGTATTTTCTTGGCAAGGGAGGGAGTTTAGACCTTGGTGGCTGTCTGACTTGACAGCACTTAGAAATACATGCTCAGGGGGTTTTCTGTTGCCTGTAATTTCAGGTGTGGTGTTTATTTTTTCCTGTGAGTTCATCAGAATTAACTTGCTGTGCTTTCCTGCAGAGCATGACCGCAGGAGGAAGTACCACTGAAACACCAGCAGAAGGTGAAGGTGCAGCTCCTGGCACAGCTACCCTGACTGAAGACATCAGAACTATGGAAATTAAATCTGTACTCTTGTGACCAATAATAAAGTGCATACACTTTACATTTCCTGAGCTGACAGTCTCCTAATTGAGTTATTAATTGTGCTGTGCAGATAAATTTGTCTTCTGAGAGTTTCAACCCTTGGGGTGAGTTCAGGAGGGAAAGCAGCTGCTCCTTGGGTTGTGTTATGAACTGGGGGAACTGATTCCTGTTTGATAAAAATGATAACATTGGATTGCTTCTTCCTGGCCATTATGGACAGACCAGGCTGGACAAGGGGCTGAGAGGATGTGTTTTGATTTGAAGGAGTATCTGAGCTTTGTGTGCCCTGTTGGTGTTTCAGCCAGGCTGTCACCAGGGAGTGGAGGTGTTCTGGGCAGTTTTCCATCATTGCAGACCTGTCTGAGATGAGACAGGTCTGCAGTTCTCCTTCTGTCACTGCCTCAGATAACCCAAAATTTCTATCAAAACTCTACCTCCTTTCACTGCCAAAGCTGGGAGGTCATTCTGAGTGGGAATAAGCTTCAGACTTTTAATCCATCAAAATAAAGAAAAACTCCTTGACCTAAATGCAGCTTTTAAAGGAGGATCTGTGGGTTTGGCCCCAGCTCTGAGCTTCCTCATGCCCCCCAGTCACAGCAGCACCAGGAGCTGGGCACTGCTGCCCACCTGAACCATCCTTGTTGGAACAGCAGGGAGTGAAAACCCCTTCTTGAGGGACAATGGAGAATCTCCCAAAAGCTTTGGTGGTTACAGGAAGGCTTTCAGTGTTGGAAAACTGAACTTGATGGGAGGGTGATCAGACACGGGGGTGTTTTAGTTCCCTTTCCCACTTACAGATCACACAGCTCAGTCTGAGGGGGGGCACAGATTGTTACAAAATATCTGAGGGTCTGTGACTACAGACTTGAAACATCCACAGTGAAATAACTGCAGTCATGGACACCAACAAAAGCTCTGGTCACTTCTCTTAATCCAGCCACATTTACCTTGTTCTTAAAGAAAAATAAATTCACAGCCAGCTTTTGCCATCAGTACATTTCAATAAAAACAAAGTATAAAGGCAGGCAGCAAATGAAGAGATGGGGTAGAATCAATAAGGCTCACATTGTGGGTAATTTTTTTTTCTTTTAATTCACATTTTGTCATTGGCCCTTTTGAAGTAGTCATCTCAAACTAAATGGGGTTTGGGTTGAAAAAAAAAACAAACTGCTCTCAGAAGGAATCTCTACCAACACTTTAAAAGCTGTTCCATAAGAATATAAAGCTCCTGGTCTCTAGAGTGTGGGAATACCTGCTCAGTGTGAGCTGGATGATGGGGGCTGGGACAAGGCTCTTCTACTCCAAGCCCTGCTCATTTCCCTCCCTTCTGCAAGTGGGAACTGAGCAGAGATGCAGCTTTCCTACCATCATTGTTCCTTATTGTCTGGCTAACCAGAGATGCCAATTTATTCTCCCCTTGATCAGTTCTCTCCCAGAAGACTGATTTCTAACCTTCAGTACAGCAAGAAGCACAGAAACAAAGCAAGTGGACACGAGTTTTACTGCCTGATGTACGTGAGGGGTTTTGTCAGCCACCAGGACAAGCTCACCAGGCTGACCTGGAAACAGGACTTTGTTTTTGAAGAGCTACAGGACAGCAGAATCCCTGCTTCCTCACTGAGGAGAAGGCATTGCAAGTGTTAAGTTTTCCCAGTCTCAGTCTTCCTGCTTCCACAGGGAGGGCTGAAACACTGCAGATTCTCCACAAAGAAGTGGCAGAAGGAAAATACTTTAAACACTGGCCTAAGATGTGTTTACATGGAGTGCTGCATCAGTAAGGGCTTGGTTTATCTACTGGCTTTTAGATCTACCTTTCATAAGGGCTCAATGAAAACAGACGGAGGCCAAAATCGATTTTAAAAAGGTTAAAACTTAAAAAAGTTGGGGACAGTTACAAAAATGTTGCTTAGCAGCAGCCAGCCTCTGACCAGTTCTTTCAGTAATGGCATTAAAAAAACAACCTGATTAATAGCTCCAGACATTGTGCTAGGCAGAAACCTTTCCTCAGTGGTAACAGCTCCCTTGCACCTTCCTGCTGCTCCTTCACTGTCCACTGAGAAAGGCCAGGTGTCCTTTGGTGCATCTGTTGGCATAATGACCTTTTTCACCACACTGAAAGAGAGACAGGAATTATTGCAGAGTTCCAGCTTTTCCCTCCTAGCTGCCTTTATTAAGGCACCCACAGCAACTGCTGCCATTTGGAAGCTTTTCCACACATGGGAGAGGCAGCATTTAGCAGGTGAAGTCAAACAGGGTGTCAGGAGGGACAGGATTTATGGGCTGCTACCACTCCTTGGAGTAAAAGCTCCTTCTATGCTGGGAGTAACCTGATGCCAGGTTATTCTAAGGCATTTCAAAGGAGAGAACCCTCAGCACACAAGGAGGATTTCAACATCTGAGGCTTCTCAAGACTACTCCATGTGATATGCACCATATCCATGGGGACTCTCCTGATCTTCATGAATAAACAGAGAAAAGCACCTCTGAAAAGTCAGATTCATGATTTTGCATCTTAAAGATACTTAAACACAAAGAAATGCCAGTATCTGGTGCAACAGCCTTCTCCAGATCTGCCATTTACTTGCAGATAAAACAGGCAGCTATTAAAGGTTTTCAGTGAAATGGATTCAGCTACTTAATATCCCTGTTGAATCATAGTGGTTGTCACCCAAACAAGCACCTAAGGCTTGGAGTTGACATGTAAAATGCTGTAACTTACAGGGGGGAAAGGACAGGAAGATTCTTTGTCCATTTCTAGTGACTGGGGCTTTTGTGGAAAAATCAGGAGATGGAAACTTGATTGTGTCCAAATTTTCCTGGTGCTCCTCAATGAGCAACCAAGGTGAACAACCCATTCCTTGGTTTGATACTGCAGGGTGCATTTACAGCTCAAATACTGAGCAAACTTTGCAAACCTAATTTCTGTTACTTTCAATGACCTGCCAGGAAACAGGGGAGAGGAGAATCTACACCCACCAGTGTTAGCTTATGAGACAAAAAATTATTGTTAGCTCTTATTTATGAAATGGGCAGCTTGGCAGTCTGAGTCTTTGGGGCAGGGTTTTCCTGTTTATTAGCAGACAGCAAAGTCTGACAAAGACAGAACTTGTCATTGTCACAGCAAGTGCAGGAATGGCAAGGCAGCGACCTCAGAACTCAAGGCCAATTCCCAAAGCTGTATCCAGGCACCACACAATGTCTACTGAGCAGAGCTCAGAATTCATGAACATTTTACACTGTGAAAATCCTTTTGCTTTCCCTCCTCAGCCCTCCCCTCTGCATTACCTTGTAGCAGGTGACCTGCTCCAGTGGCCGGGGTCCTCTGTTCCCACTGTTGTTATTTTGAGACTGCATGACTCCAATGACTTGGGGTGTCCTCTGTTGGGTAGGAGAAGAGTTCTGACTCGTTAAGTGCATCCAGGATAAAGATCTTTTGTGGTGGTTGTTTTGTTAAGAAGGGAAAAGAGCACCCCATATGTCAAATGATCAATTTTCCTCCAAATCTGTGTGTGGGTGCTCTGCCAGCTGGAGCACCAGAGAGAAGAAATCAAGCACTGAGCCTTACAAAGCCCAGTGATCCTGTTTTTCTCTGGAAAGCAGATTTGGAGAGTAGGTTTAGGCTGTTAAAATATCATTGCCATCAGAGAGGGATGTCACCCTGATTACAAAACCTGGCAGACTGCTGCACAACCACATATGATGTGCTTCTGTGTAGCGTGGGAGTGTTCTGTGACATGATCTCCATGTGAAGCTGGAACAATTGTGGGGTTTCATCACTATAATGGCACTCAGGGTTGCTCACTGCTTAATTCTCCCTTCCAGACCCAAGAGCCTGGGAGCCCAATTTTGACCACTTGACAAGCTGTTCTATTTTAAAGCACTGTGGGAGAGGTTTGAGGGTGGCTGTGTGGGGAGGCAGGGGATCTGGGTACCTTTTGCTGTGTTTGTGTTGGCTGAGGCAGTGGTGGTTGCTCTGTGGTTCCCATTGGCAGTTCAAACCGAGGGCTGGTTTAGATGGAAACAAGAAAATTGATTCTCAAATCATATGCCAACATTTTATCATCAGCTCAATCAAGTAACTCCAAACAACAAAACATTCAGCCAGTTAAATCTGGCTCACAGGAAACAGACCTCCCCCTCCCCACTTCTCTTTACATGTGTAGCATATCCCTCTCCCTTCTGGAATATAAATCCATGTGATTCCACTGCACTGATGGCACCCAATCACCATGCCAGTCTTACTGGGAACTCCCTGGAAGGCCCTGCTCCATATCACAGACTGGTTTGGATAGGAAGGGATCTCAAAGCTCATACAGTTCCAACCCCCTGCCACAGGCAGGAACACTTTGCACTATCCCAGGTTGCTCCAAGCTCCATCCAGCCTGACCTTGGACACTTCCAGGGATGGGCCAGCCACAGCTTCTCTAGGTACCCTGTGCCAGGGCATCCCCACCCTCACAGGGAAGAATTTTTTTCTGATGCCTAATCTAAACCTACTCACTTTCAGTGTGAAACCATTCCCCCTTGTCCTGTCACTACATGCTCTTGTAAATACTTCCTCAGTCCTCAAATCAGTAAAAATTTGGCCCAACTAAACACTGTCAAATCTCCAAACCATTGGGAAGCACAGGAGCACCCTCATTTGACATGTACCAGACCACAAGGGAAACACAAGGCTGCAGGGCAGGCCTGGAGCATACTCACTGCATGAATTTACAGGCAGGCCCCTCTGGACAGAATCCTACCAGGTAATTCACACAAATGACTCTCCGAGTGTGCCGATGTCTGCAGAGGGGACCTGCAACACAAAGCTCAGCAGTTCACATTCCATACATCCACGTCCCAGCAGAGCCCAGCACATCCACCAGCAGATGGTGCAAAGATGGAACAGAAACACTCCAGCCACAGGAACAGCACCTGTGGGAGGCACATACCGTGTTTGCAGAAGCCTCTGTCATACCAGGGACAGTCTTTGATCTTCGACTCCGGGTCAATGTGCAAGAATGGACATTCCTTGTTACTGCATTCCCCTGTACCAAAGGCAAACACACTTCTCAGTCAATTGTGCACTTTGGAGATCAACATGACTCTCAAAACATTACCTGGATCATGTGGCTCCCACAGAGCTGTTACCAACATTTCTAAGTTCAGGCACAACACTCTCACTGCCTGCCTTAACCTCCATGAAGAGCTCCAAGGATTCACCCCTGGTGGGCCAAGTTCTACCAGACTTGATTATTTATGTTTTTAAAAACAGTGGGGGAATTCAATTTGAAAGAACAGTCATGGTAACAAAACCCAAACATTTAGTGCACCAGAAGCGTGGAGAAACAACAAATTGCACATTAACCTCAAACCAAGGAAACCTACAAGATTCTAAGTTTCTGGCACCAAGTTGCCTCATTATGTCCAGATCTCCAGAGCTGGAAAGCAAGTGCACAAAATTTTTGCACCCCCATGCCCTCTGCTGCTCATCAGCTCCCCAAAATCAGAGTCATGCAAAGACCAGCAGTTCAGCCTACTCATCTCATACCCCAAAAAATGAACCTAAGGCAAAAAAAGCAGTAAAAACAGCAGTTTCTCCCCTCTTCCTGCAAGGGACAAGCAAGCAAATGAAGACATCTAAAATACATCATAAATTTATGTAGATAATAAAGTGAAACAGATCTGGAGAAATGTCAATCTAACATCAGAAACAGAAGAATGTAATGCTCTGAGGAGAGATCTTCAGGCTCCCACACCTGCAAGGAAGGCTAAGCAGGAGCTACTTACCAAATTTGGAGTAGAAGTAACACTCAGGCATCTTGGTCATGTCATACTCGTGCAGGAACTCGCACTGGTCTCCCTTTTTGCACAGTCCTCGCAGCCAGTGTTTACAAACAACTGTCTTTTCCCCACTGATGTGTCTGAATGGGCACATGCCTCCTGGGGAAGGATGGAGGGGCAAGGAGGAGGGGAAAAAGCACAATTAAAATATGTCGCACAACTCTGCAGAGAGGTTTCAGAAGACATCACCTATGATTTCAGCCTTAAGTGATAACAGCAAAACAGGGAGTTCCAAAACAGCCTTCTGTTACCCTCTCATGAGTTTCACAACAAAGTCTGCTTGTGGTGAGTTCAAACTTTCCTTTAACAGTAGCTTTGCTTATTTACTTCCCAGCTCCCTTAAAAATGCCATTATTTCCCAATTGCTGCAGTTATTCCAACATCCTTCACTTTTATCCTCTATCCAAGTTATCCCCTCAGCTTTACAAAACAAGAGCACTATAAACAGGGCTGGGGAATCTATTTTCACCCCTCCACCCTGTGAGAATAATTGCCTTTTCCAATATTTCACACAACTTGCCTTTTCCACATGCCGCCTTTAAAAAAAACTCACAGACAGCTGCGCCCGATTCTGTGGAGAGAACAAGGAAACATTTTTTAACAATGCTTCATGGTAACTTTTACAATATTTCCTGCCTTAGGAAGAAAATCTAATCACCAGCATCAAGAGGAAAGTAACATTTTGACTTGGGGAATTTACTTTCCTACAGAAGTTCCTTGTTAAATCCTGGTGCTCAAAAAAAAAAAAAATCTTTTCTTCCTGAGGGACATCTAAGGGGAATTTGCAGAGATTTGGAGGTGCTTCTTTTGCTTTTCGGCTATTTAAGGTCTCGACTGGGTTTTCCTTTGCTGTTAAGTCAGTCATATCTCAGAATATCCTGAGTTGGATGGGACCCACAGGGATCATTGAAATCCAACTCTTGATCCCTATATTTCTAGTCATGGCATTAAAAGTCTTACATTTCTTTACCAGAACTGCCTGAAACAACCAATAGCATGTTATCCCTTGCTGATCCTGATGAAGAGGAACATTTAAGGGAGTTAAACACAAGTTCAGTACCCCAGCCACAAAAATTCAGTGAACTATGAGTCTCCTCAGTCTGTGTCAGACTGAAGGAAAAGATTTAGATAGTCAGCCACGGATATACCTAAAGATAATCACTCTTCCCATCGAAATGCCTCATCTACCAAAAGGGAATGAAAAATGAAATATAAATACTGTAAAGGAGAGCGATGTTTATTCACGGTAACATCTCAACTTTAATTTTCCAGCCTGGCTGGCAGTAACTACGGATTTCACTAAGTAGAAAAGAAAAACATCTGGGTTATGACAGAAACCAGGGAAGACAGAAGTTGAGTGGATCTAGGGATGAGACCCGAGGAAGACGCTCAGATCCCTGGAAACCTCCCAGGCACCCCAGCCCTGCCCAGCCCACTCTCGTCGGCCCCACGGCCCCGGCCCGAGCGGCCCGCGGCGGAGAGAGCCCACACGCACTGTCCATGCCAGGGAAGGGAAGCGGCTGTGCCCCCAGCTGCTGCTCCACGGCCAGCTCCAGGTCGAACGTGATGTGATCCACGCTGGCGATGAGCTCTTGCATGGTGGCAGCTGGGGGCCGCCGACAACGGGAAGGTAGGGGC
>WEIU01022712.1:167-15539 GCA_013389925.1 Aegithalos caudatus | reverse complement strand
GGTGCAGCCCCTCCGGGGGGGCTGGCGGCCACCCCGGCCCGCGGGATCCGAGCGGCCGCGGAGGGGATCCCGCCCCGGGGGGGTTCAGGGGGCTCCAAACGCGGCTGCTTTGATGTGGTTCCGGCAGCGCCGCGTTTTGGGTGTTCCGGAGCGGGCACCGACTTGCTCGTGGTGTGATTGAGGAGCGGGGATGAGGCATTGCCGGGCTGTCACTGCTCAGCAGGATCCACCCAGAACCTTCTCCACATGCACCATCTGCATAATTGGCTCTTCCAAACCCCGGTCACACACGTTTAAAACCAGCCCTTCTCATTCCTCTTCATTGCAGTTGGCTCTGCTTTGTTTCATCAGCATTTCCCAGCCTTTAGCACCAAACTGATTCCTTGCTTAGATTTTATTTCAGCCCTTCATTTTGGATTCAGTGATAGGAGATGGGGCTGAAGCTTTCATGCGGTTTTTGTGAAAGCAAAGAACTGTGGTGGGTTGTAACCCAATTTTTTTTTATATTTAAATCCCATGTAACTTCAGGATTTCCTGCTCTTTATTTCATTGTACAGATTTAGATATTTGACTCAAACCTTTTGCTTTTTGGAAGAGAAGGGGTCTTTGGTTGTCTTCCCCCCAAGTCGGTGGGAGTTGTTGGATTGTTGGCAGAAGAGTGGATTTTGGCATTCATTGCTAATATAAAAGGGAGGGGCATTAACCAGCTACTAATAAATTTTTTTACAGGATTATTTCTGATTAATTTCCTTTTTTTTTTTTCTACTAATACTTTGATTTTAGAAAGAACAGATTCTGTCAGTATCATTCCATTCTCTGTCATCTAAACTCCTTAATTAAGCTGTTTAAAGCTGAAGACAGATGTGTTTGACTGTGGGCCTGCCTGGGCACCACTGGGATTTGCTGCAGGTGAAATTCTAGGTGATTCTGTTTTAAAAGTGCTTCACAGAGGTGGAAAAGAAGCATTATCCCTGTTTTCAGATGGGGAAACTGAGGCACAGAGCTGGTCAGGGCAGGTGTCAGAGCAGCTCCCCATGTCTGATGTGAGGTTTGATCTTCCCTGTGGGAGCAGAGCCCCATCCCTGCACTGTCCCAAGCTCCCATGGGCTCCATTCTTCCATTTGCTTATTTTTAGGCTTTTGATGTAAAATAATTTCTCTTTAGTTGCTTCTCCCCCTTATCACAATTGTTTATTTGCATTAACGAGCAGTTTGTGTTCCTTGGTCCTGAGCCCAGCGTGGAATTGTGGAGCAGCTGGGAGAGGAGCCTGGCCCTGGCCGGGCTGGGAGCACAGTTTGGTTATTTAGGGGTTGGTGTGTCACAGATGTCACCCTTGTTCCATTTGGGGTGATGTCATGTGCTGGGCACTGAGGTAATGTCTCCCCAGGAGCATTTCCATGGCTGATCTCCTTCCAGGGGGTGTCAGTGTTCCCACGTGGGGTGGCTGGGAACAGACAAACAGAAAACACCTGCCTGGCTGCCCCAAAGCTTTTGGTTGTGCTTAGGGTTTGAGGGCCCATGAGCTTTCCCAGCTGAATCCAGGGAGAGGAATTTGGTCTCTGCATTCCCCCATTTCTTTTGGAAAAATATCTCAGGAGTTTCTGTAAAGCTTCATAGTGGGGTTTTGGGACAGAACTAAGGCGTTGTGAGAGTTTGTGCTGAGCCAGGAGAATTGGTCAGAAAATGTTGGATCTGTAAGGCTCCCAGTGCCTCCCAGTCCAACAGCACAGAGGGAGAGAGCAGAGGCAGATCTCCCATGGATCCCACACAGTGCCAAGGAGGGAGGCATGATCCCTCATCCCTCCCCATCACTGTAACATTCCCATTGTCCTCAGCAGGTGAAGGGAGGATGAGAGACATCCAGATCCAGTGTTTCCTCTCCTTCCATGGGATTTCTCTGCAGGAGCAGAGAGCTGCCTTGTTTGCTTTTTGCCAGTCTCCCTCACTCAAGGCTGTGGATTGGCTCTATCCAACTTGATTCCCAGTTCTTTGGGCTGGAAGAACATAACCAGAGCAGTGGCTTGAAGGGAGCACTCATGGCTTCAGCAATTCATTAATAAATTTAGAATTTAGAACTTGGGGCAGTGCCAGCCACAGTGACTCCCCTTCCTGGTTCCTAGAGTTTTTTTTTAACTTTTCCTCATAAAGCAGTAAAACATGGATGCTCCTTTTTAGTACTTCTTCAGCTCACATTGTAATTCCCAAAGCTTTTGTCCATTTAGCTTCCTATTTTCTCCTGGCACCGTGGAAGGGGTGAAGGAGCCAAGCTTCTTGGGATGTTGGTTGTAACCACAGGAACACCTCCTGTGCAGGAAACTGGGATCTGCAGTGGGACTGAGGGAACTGGAGAGGCCACGAGCACAGGCAGGGAAGGGTGACATCAGTAATCCAAATTCTCTGCGCATCTCACCTAAAAATCTTGGAGCATTTCACCAAGTTCAGTGGGGGATTTTGTTTAGGGTCTGTCAGAGGAGCTGTTTTGGCTTGTCCTGTCCAAACATAAAATGCAGAGAGTGCTTCAGGAGGAACAGACCTTTCTGGAGGTTACCACCAAATAACCATTTGTTATTTTTATTATTTTGTGCAGGTAGAAAAGGAGGCCACAAAGGCCGAGCAAGGCAGTACACAAGTCCTGAGGAGATTGATGCCCAGCTCCAAGCAGAAAAGCAAAAGGCAAGGGTATGTGTTTGCTCCTTTCTGTGCTTTCTGTCCTAATTCCTGCCTTATCCAGCCTGGTTATTCGCTGTTTAGGAGCAATGGCAGCTTAGCCAAGTGCTGCAGATCATTCCAGTGTGATCACAGTCTGGATCCTGAATATCTCCAGCTGGGGACACTCCAGGCTGTCACCCAGCCTGGCTCCTGTGGCCTGGAAGAGCACCCAGGGCAGCACTTGGAGGTTAAAGGATGGGAGAGCTGATTACACAGCAGCTCTGGAGATCTCCCTATATTTCATCATTCCAGTCTCCAGTGTCAGCTCATTTGTTCTGCAGCTTGGCTTTGGAGAACAAGGGCCACATCTTGACATGTTATTGTATGTTGAAATTACTGTATTTGTCCTCTTTCTATTGTAGATTTTTGCACCAAACTCCTTTGACTTCTTCCTGCACACATGATTTTCTTGTTTGCCTCTGACTTGTAGGGAGAGATAACAGAGTTTTCTGGTGTGTGGCCTCTTTGGGTGTGTTTCTGTGCCCCAGCACTGGATTGTAACAGCTCCCCACACTTCCACCACGACCTGACTGCTGTCATAAAAGCCTTGGCTGCTTTTTGGGGCTCTTGCTCTCTTTCTTCCCAACTTATCACAGCTCTGGTGACACTTTAGTATTTTTCTGTGACTTTCTGAAAGTGCTGCCTCAGCCCAAATACACAATTCCAGCTGAGGCCTCACAGCACTGACCACAGGAGGGTAATTACAGCCTGTGTAGGAAATCTTGGTGAATACCTCTGAGATGACTCTCAAGAAGTTCTGAGCCATAGTGTTGAGTCCTTTTTAATGTTTTGCCCAGCTGGAACTTGAGATGATTCTTTGGTTTGCTGCTTAGCCACATATTCCAGCTCTGTGTTGGATTTCTCCTTCCAAAGTGTGACTCCTTTTTGTTAGAGTCTGATTCCACCTTCTTGGTTTCATGCCATATTTCCAAATTCTGAAACCACTTATGAGTCTCATCCTGTTTTCCAAAATAATTCCAACTCCTACCAGTGTGATGTCATTCACAAACCGTGTAAGTGTTCTCTGCTTCCTTGTTGTTAATAAAAATACTGACTGGAGATGGAACAGAAAAGCAGGACCCACTTAAAATGTGTGTCTTGTTTCACAGCAAACCAGAGAACTGCTCTTTGAGAAGGATTTGTTTTTTGTGATAATCCATATCACATAATGATGGTTACATCTAACACTGATTTATTAATGAAAGCTTAGAAAAACACCACAATTAACAAAATTACTCCTCTAACTATTCCTTGCTCATCCACTTCACTGGCTGCTTGATGAGAGGTGTTGGTAGGGTAAAACAAGCTGTTCACACCCATGCTGGTTCTTCTTATTATTAAGAGTTTAATTCCCAGGCTTCTGACTGATGGAAGCTGTGCTAAAAAGGCTGTAATTCCTTGGATAATAATGTTCTGGTTGATGGCTGTCAGTTTTCCCCTCTAGGTGTTTTTATTTATCCACACTCAGGATGGGACCCAGCTCTAAGCTGCATCCATGTGGTTTCGAGTCTCTGAGGTAGTGTGCACTGCAAACCCAGGCCAAAATTCTTCTGGAGAGCTTTTATTTGGGGAAAGTAAAATGCCAGTGGTGCCTTTTACAGTCATTTTCCTGTTAGAGGGAAGAGCAGGGTTGTTTGGAGGTGATGCTGTTGCTGAGGATGAGCTCTCATTCTGTGACAGCCAGACCCCCTTGGCACGAGGCCACATCAGGACCACCAGTGCTCAGAGCTGTCTCTCATCCCTCCAAAATCCCATTTTAGAGCTGGCTGTGGGATTTTTAGTGACATACATTTCCTCTGATTTTGTAGGAAGAGGAAGAGCAAGAAGAAGGAGGTGAAGGAGCAACAGGGGACCCTAAAAAGGAGAAGAAATCTTTAGATTCAGATGAGAGTGATGAAGATGATGAGGATTATCAGGTACTGCATTCTCAGGGCACTTAAGGCACCTCATACTTGGGCTGGGGGGGATATGCACACTCTGGATTCTGAGCAGAGCTACCTAGAGTGCATTTTTTACAGAACTGCTTTTAGAAGCCAAAAAATGCTCGCTTGACAGCATTTTGC
The DNA here is from genome assembly GCA_013389925.1 of Aegithalos caudatus. Lineage (NCBI taxonomy): Eukaryota > Metazoa > Chordata > Aves > Passeriformes > Aegithalidae > Aegithalos > Aegithalos caudatus. The sequence goes on along the minus strand of WEIU01022712.1, from coordinate 10,767 downwards.
CCTCAGAATGAAAACTCATTTATATTTGCAAATGAAATACAAAACCAGCAAGATCTTTAAAAAAGCTGAAGGTGCCTTGGTTCATAAATGGTTTTACTGGCTAGTAGTAAAACCTTAACTTGTGCTTTTGGGGTGCTTTGCAGGGTGTTTGGGGAGCTCAGCTGGGTGTGAGAGCTCCTCAACCTCCCTCTTGTTCTTGACCCTCAGCAAAAGCGCAAAGGAGTGGAGGGGTTGATAGACATAGAGAACCCCAACCGTGTCATTCAGACAACCAAAAAAGTCACTCAGCTGGACCTGGATGGACCCAAGGAGCTCTCACGACGAGAGAGGTGAGTGTTCCTTGCTGCTGGGAGGTGTTTCCCCTGCTCTGTGTTTCAGGGAGGCTCTTAAAAGTGTGTTGCTGCCTAAAGCAGGCACTGAGCAGCAACAAACTGGGCTCACTGTGCTTCAAAATGTGCCTTAGAAACTTCACAGGAGTTGTCTGTCCTCTAGGAGCAGCTGTGGCTATCCTGGAGCCAGGCAGCCTGCCCTGGTGCTCTGAGAGAAAGGGATTTAGGCTTTTCCTTTCCTCAAGCTTTATGTCAAAAATCAGAACAGAAATCCATTAACCAGATGTCACCTTGGACCCACTTTAATCTTGCTGCAGAAGGTGCCCTGGTGACAGGTAGCAGTTTCCCAGATTCCAGATATTGAGGTGAAATTTTTATCTGGGCAGGTGAATAACCTGAAAACCAAGGTTTAATCTTCTAGTTTAAATTAGCAGTGGTGAGGTTTGGAAGGGAAGGTTTAATAGTTTTTATTTGGGATAGATTGCTTCAGCAGAAGGATGCCTTTGAGGGTAAGGCTGGGAAAAACGTCAGTTCTTGTGGTGTGGGGCTAATTTATGTGATCTCCTTGTGTGTCCATGTCCTTACTTAGCTGAGGGAAGGTAGAAATAATCTCTCACTTCACCCCTGCTCAAACCTCTGCAAATAGACAGAACCTGTGCTTGAAAACTGAAGAACTCCCAGTTTTGGGGTTTTTCCTGGTTGGAAAGCCCTACTCTGCCTGTTCCCATGGGCTTGCCTGGGTACTCTGGTGACTGGTGTGTTTCCTTTGGGCAGAGAGGAAATAGAGAAGCAAAAGGCAAAAGAAAGATACATGAAAATGCACCTAGCTGGGAAAACAGAGCAAGCCAAGGCAGACCTTGCCCGATTAGCCATCATTCGGAAGCAAAGGGAAGAAGCTGCCCGAAAGAAAGAAGAAGAAAGAAAAGGTTAGAGAATCATTAATCACATTCTTCTACCTCTCCATGCAGTGGCTGCAGTGCCAAGAGGCACACATCCCTCATCTGAGCCTGTGTGGTGTTGCTGAGTGTCATGAACTCTTCTCAGCAAAGCCAGGCTCAGCTGTTCCCCTCTCATAAAGTTCTTGCTTTATAAACAACAACTTGGATACTGGAGCAGGGAAAGAGAGAAGGGAATTGCCCTTGATGTCCCATCTTGTTCCCTGCCTCCCAGGCAGTGCTGGCTCCAGTTTGGGGGTTTAGCAGGCTCCTTGTGCTGGGTGCTTTATCTGCTTTGCATGTGGGGAACTGAACTGCCCAGGGAGTTCACAGCACCCCTTCCTGCCTGGCCTTTCCCTGGGAGGTATGAACCAGAAGTCTGAACACGGCTTCTTGGTGGCTTCCACAGAGAGATTTGGGCATCAAGGTGACTTGTGGACACCCGGAGAGAGGCCAGGGATAGAAGGGAACACACTAGAAGAGCTGTGCCTCTTCCCTCTGAGAAATTGGTGGGATTTTTTCCATTACCCAACGGGCAGGATTCTGATCCCTGGGGCTGCCAATCCACCCCCACCAGTCCCTGATCTGCACCACAAAATGATAAAACTGTCGTTTTCCTCCCCAGCAAAAGACGAAGCGGCCATGGCAGGTAAAAGACTGCAGTCACTATCCCTTAACAAGTAAGCACAGGCCATGCAAGAGGAGGAAACAGCAGGGAACTGTGCCTGGTCCTGCTGGGAGCTCTGCCGTGTCGCCTTCCATCGATGCCACGCAGGGCGTCCTGCAGCATTGACCTCACCTCCACCTCCAAGAGACACTGACGATGTGTTTGTCCTCATCCTGGCACAGATTTCCATTTGGGGTTAGGGGCAGCTGCTCTCTGCAGTGCAGAGCTGTGCTGGACAGCAATTCCCTGTAACAGTTCGGAAACATGAATGTTTTTGCTGGATTGCAAGAAAATAGATTGTGGGGTCATTTTAGGGTGGGGCATGGGGTGGGGAACTGACTTGGTGTGAAATCCCAAAGGATAATGTATCTGAGGAGTCCAGTTGGCAAAGAGCCCATCAAATTTTGCTGCAGGGTGTTGCAGTATAAGCTGGGAGCCTGACTTCATGGACATCTGGAGTGCCGTTCCTTCCCAGATTCATCCCTCCTTTCTTGCAGCCAATCTCCCCTTTTCCCTCCTCTTCATTTTCTTTTTCTCCTCCTTATTAGGGATAGTGCCAGTTTTTAACCACATCATCCTTTGTTTAAAGGAGAAAAACAGACATTTATTGTGTCAGATCCAGATGGGAAAAAAAAAACCCAAAAAGAAAAAAAAAACAAAAAAACAACCCAAAACAAAAGCAAACAAAAAAAACTTGATCAAGTTTAAAAACCACCAAGAGAACTTGTATATTTGGCTGATTAAAGTGTAAGTTATCAGAGCTGCTGTGGCCTCGTGTGTGTGTGAAGGGCACAGCTGGGGGGTCCTGGGGGAGGCTCAGCTGCAGCTGGGGGCTGCTGGTTGTGTGTGGAGTTCAGCTCTGGGTTCAGGAGCTCCATCAGCACACACAGCCTGGAGGGAAAAAGCTTCCTGCTGATTCTGATGGATGTCTTGCACAATCTGTTTACCACGGTGGAGGAAACAATTACCCTCAGGCCCCTGTCTGGCCTGGTCCCCTGTCAGAAGGGCAGTCACCGCACTGTCACCTCCTCTCAGATGTCTCTGGAGCAGAGATGCTCCAGCCTGCTGTGCCCCAGGGGCTCTGGGAGTTCTGGTGCCAGCCTGTGCAGGGACACCAGTGCTTCCCACACTCACTTCCCAAAGGCTGGAGGAGATCCAGCCCCAGGGCTTGGAGCACTGGAAGTCACTGGGAGAGGGGTTGCAGCTGGGGTGATGAAGGGTGACAAACGGGACACCCTGGCCATGCCTGGCTGCAGGGACTTGGGCACAAGGCTGTGACAGGACTGTGCCCCAGGGAATGTCACCGTGAGCTGCTGGTCAAACCACAGCTCCCACCAAGCCAAGATTTGGGATAGGAAATACCCTCAGGGAGCTGTGGAAGATGAGCAAGTGCTGCCAGCTCCAAGAGAGAGGAACTGATGTGGGGACAGCCTGACTGGGGAAGTTTGGGTGATCCTTGGAGCACAGGGAGCTGGATGGGGCAGGACAGAGGGAGTTTTTGGGCTGATGCCTGGAATAGAGCAGGGTAAGAGCCGCAGAGGGAGGGAGAGGGCTGACACTTGTGAACACATGGAAACGGGTGGAAAAATCTGAGTAACACCTCCCACTAGCTGAGGGCTGGAGCAGAACTGAAATGTCACTGTCCCCCTGCCAGCCTGTGCTCCCTTCCCAGGCCGTGGGCGGTGTTGGGACTGATCTGTTCCCGACATAAGAGGCTGGAAAGGCACAGGATTAGCTGGGCAGCCCAAGGTCTCTGAGCTGGCTCCAGGTTTGGGAATTGCCCACCTGACAGGACTGTGCCAGGGAACTCAGAGAATGGGAAACCTGTGCTCCCTGGCCACCTCCATCCTCTGCCCTCCCTTTTCCCTATCACCAGTCCTGTTTTGAAATGGTGCTGAAGCAGGGAAGTGACATTCCCCTTATCCCCACAATCCCAGTTCACCCTCAGCACCGGTGGCAGGAAGGAGATGACCACCTGTGGTGAGCACCATGATCTGCCCTGATCACACCTGTGTTCACACTGAACTTGTTCTAAATAAGTGCAAAAAAACCACCCATTTTGATTTATTCAGGAAAATCCTTTATTTGCTATTTCTTAAAGCAATGTATGACCAGCATCGGGAAGGATGGTAACAAAAATAGTAAGAAAAATGGTTTTCTTTGTCTGAAAACAGCCACCAGGGCTGGCTGGCAGCAGGGACAGGCACTGGTGGCATCGTGGCTGGGTTGTGTGGCACAGGGGGGTGGCAGAGGCAGGCAGGCAGGGGGCACAGCAGGGGCAGCTGGAAGCTGGGATGCTCTTCCCAGATGGCTCCTTCATTTGATCTTGAGATCCTTCAGCACTGACTCCAGGCTCTGAAATGAAACAGGAGGGTGTCCATCAGCTCATTGCTTCCCAAAGAAACCGGAGGTGGTTGGGGAACTGGGAGGGAAGATGGTTCAATGCTGGGTACTCCCAGCCTGAGGGGTCCATGGATTCCTTACCTTGACATCCCAGATGCTCATGCCCCCGTCCATCCCCGTGGTGCAGAACTGGGAGCACTTGTCCTTCCCGCCTGTCAGCACTGAGATCTGGCTGTGGGTGCAAAGAGGGAGCAGGAATCAGTTCCAGTGCTGAGCCCTTGGAGCTGCCTGGCAGCCAGGGGTAGGAGTGGCGCTGGACCCCTTCCTCTCCCCCCACCAGTGCAGGAAGGCACCGGGGATATACAGGGATGCTTGGGGATAGACAGGGATGCTCCAAGGATGCTCCAGGACCATCCCAGCTTTTGGAACTCTATCTAGACCTTCCCTATCTCCCCTTCCCACGTGCAAGGATGCTCAGGGATGCTTGGGAATGCCCTGGGAAACTCAAGGATACCCATGGCTGTTGCAGCTCCTGGTGCTGGAGCCTCAGTCTCTCCCTCCCACATGCAGGGATGCTCAGGGATATTCTGGGGATATCCAAGGATGCTCCTGGGCTGGACAACAGCACACCCAGGGCATGCTCAGTGCTCACCACCCCCAAGGTGACCCCAAGCCTGCCCCTTCCTGCCCCACACCTGATGCTGTTCTTGTGCAGGGTGTCCAGGGTGGCGTTGGCCGTGTCCGAGCTCGCTTTCTTATCCAGGTTCTGGAAGCGCTCGCGGGCGGTGAGGCCACGCTGGGAGCTCTGCTTGGGGACATCCAGCTTCCCTCCGAAGGTCAGGGTCCCCTGGCTCTCCTCGTAGGTGAACAGCATCGGGCAGCAGTCGTGGCCCTGGGGAATAAACCTGCCGTGCTCAGCACCCCCGGCTCCAGGCACGGCACCCAGCCCGAGCCCCGCCCGCACTCACCGCGGCCACCAGGCTGCTCTCGGTGATGAAGGTGACAGCCAGCAGGGGCAGCGTCTCGGTGCACAGGGAGGCAACGCTGCCAGGTGGGAACAACGAGCTGAGCTCCAGCCTCCGTGCTGAGAATGGCACAGCTCCTCACACGGGTGGAACCCACAAGGGGAGACACCACCTCCTCCCCCCAGGGTGATTTGGGGATGTTCCAGGGGTGTCCCAGGTCCCACACCCATGTACAGGGATGCTCAGGGGATACCCAGGGATGGTCAGAGATACTCAGGGATACTCCAGGGATGGTCAGGGATACCCAGGGATGCTCCTGAGGCTGAACCCCTCTACCTCCCCCACCCCAGTACAGAGATGCTCAGAGATGCTCTAGGGCTAACTCAGCTCCTGAGGCTGAACCTTTCCATCTCCCCCACCCATGTGCAGGGACCCTCTGGGATAGCTCTTGGCCCAACCCAACCCAGATACCTCCATCCCTGTGTTGGTTTGGGGGTCAACCCATGGTGCCACCCCCAGCACAGCCTCCCCAGTCCCTCCTGTCCCCAGCCCTGCTTACGCCATCTTCTTGCTGGCGTCGGCGAGGCACAAGGTGCTGTCATGGCTCACCCAGGCCACACGGGAGCCGCTGGCTGAGAAGCAGATGCTGTGCACCCACCCACAGCTGTTGCTTGACTCGAACATCAGCTCCCCAAAGGGCATCTTGGAGCCCCAGGGCGTGGGGCTGGGCCGCTCCTCCACCTCCTTGATGTAGGCTGAAAAGATCCTGGCAGGGAGAGAACCTTGCCATGTGTCCCTGGATGCAGGACCTGTGCCACCTTCATCCCTGACCCTTGCCTCAATTGTGTGACTCAGTTTCCCTGGCAGAGCCTCTAGGGTGCCCCCCTACCTCCCATGGGTGCTGCATCCCTGGGATGGTCCCCAGACTTCCCTGCATCTCCCCTGTTCTCCATTCCCTATTCCAAACAGCACCTGGGGTGAAGCCTGCCCCCCAACCCATCGTTGGGGATCCCCCTGCATGAGGCCCCCCAGTCACCCCAGCCCTGCTCCTCACCTGCACTTGAAGTCACAGGACCCTGCAGCCAGCAGGACATTGTTGGGGTGCCAGTCCAGGCTGAGCACGGTCGAGCGGATGGGCTTCTTGATGTGCTTGCAAACCCACCTGTGTGGAGAGGGGGTGGCAGCAGAGGGGCAGCATCACCAGCCCCAGAGCCCCCCTAGGATTTCGGGGAGCTGGCTGATGTTGGTCAGGGCTCCAAGTGCCCCAGGAGCTGCCCTGGACCACCGTCCTGCAGTAGCAGCTTGGGCATGGGGAGTCCATCCGTTCGTTTTCCCATCTGTCTCCACCTCCTCAAGTCTTATTTCCCAATGCATCTCCCATCCATCCACCCGTCCACCCATCCATCCTTCCATCCATCCATCCATCCATCCATCCATCCATCCATCCATCCCTCCATCCCTCCCTCCATCCCCCCTCTTCCTCCCTCAGGACAGACCCACCAGAGCCATGCCAGAGCCTCACCAGTCGTTCTCCTGCTCGAAGTAGCAGATGGAGATGAGGCGGGAGCCGCTGCCCACAGCGAACTTGTTCTCCTTGGGGGACCACTTGACGCAGCGGGCGGCGCGGTTGATGCGCAGGATCACCAGGGTGGGCTTCCACACGCTGCCCTTGAGGGTCCACACGTAGGCGTTGCGGTCGGTGCCGCACGTCACCAGCCGGTTGCTCTCCGGGGCCCAGTCGATGCCTGGAAGGCAGAGGGGGATGATGGTGGAATGGGAATGGGAATGGGGAGGTGGCACTCGGGGCTGGGGATGTCTGAGGGCGTGGATGTTCTGGGTGGTCTCTGCTCCGTGGTTCCTCTTTGCCCCACATCATCCCTTCCCATCCTTCCCACCTCAAAGCGTTCCATGTCAAGCAGTACCGTCCCATCTCATTCCGTCCCATCCCTTTCCAAGCCTCCCACACCATTCTGTTCCATCCCAACCCATTTCTCCTATACATCCATCCATCCCTCATTCCACCCTACCCCATCCCTTCCACATCATCCCAATCCATCTCATCCTGTTTCTCCCATCCATCCATGTCCCTTCCCATCCCTCCCTCCTTCCCATCCCACCCCTGGCTGCCTTCAACTGGACACAACCCGCTCCATTCTCCTCCACCCCTGCACAACCCCTGCCTGCTGGGTGCCAGTGCCACGAGCAGGGCTGGGAGCAGCTCTGGGACAGCCCCACCCACCATCCATGTTCCTGTCCCCTCTGGGACAGCCCCACCCACCATCCGTGTCCCTGTCCCCTCTGGGACAGCCCCACCCACCATCCGTGTCCCTGTCCCCTCTGGGACAGCCCCACCCACCATCCACGTCCCTGTCCCCTCTGGGACAGCCCCACCCACCATCCACGTCCCTGTCTCCTCTGCCAGCCAGGACTCACCTGTCACCTGCCCATTGTGCTCCTTCAGCTCATGGATTTTGTTCCACTTGGCCCCATCCTTGCGGTAGATGTGAACCTCGTGGTTGTTGGGGCACAGGGCGATCTCTGGGGGTGACAGTGGCAGAGGCAAAGCCCCCCCTGGGTCACAGGCAGGGCCAACCAGCACCCACCCACCCCTTCCTGGGCTCCAGGTCCCCACCGAGCCCCAGTGCCTGGGGGGGTCCCACCTAGCCCCCCAGCCTGGGTTTGTAATGGTCCCTATGGGAAGGGAGAACCCTGCACTCCACAGCCCTAGGTGTCCTCCCTTCCCTACAGTGTGGTCCCACGGGGCTGCTGGGATGACACAGGACAGGATGGGATGGGATGCGATGGAACAGGACGGCTGCGGGTGCACAGCTCCCAAATCCAGCCCCGTCCCACCCCGCCTGCCCGGCGCTCCGGCCGCAGCAGTGAAAGCGCTTTTTGTTCTCCCACATCCCCCGGGCCGCGGTCGGGAAATGCCATCGGCCCTGAATCACCCGGCTCCGCTCCGTGTCCACCCCGCCCCTGCCGGTGCCTCGGGGCAGGACGCTGTGCTGGCACCTCTGTGCCAGGTTCTGTCCCGGCAGTGGCACCGGGGGACACAGGGGAATGTCCCAGCCCACAAATCTGCCCCTGGCACGATCTGCTTTCCTCAAACCCAGCCCTAACCCAGCTGTGCCCCGCTCCGGAGCATCGCCCACCACCGGGATGTGCAGCCACGACAGTGCCCGGGGATGTCCTTGGGAATTTCGGGGTGCCCCAGGAGTACTCACGGGTGCGGTCCTTGTTCCAGGCATGGCAGCTGATGGGCTCCAGCAGGAAGCTGTGGTAGGCCATGGCTCACGGGCTGGGGACAGGGAGACACCCCCAGGCTGTCAGGACGAGCTGATGCAGCCACAGGGACAAGATCCCAGCTCCCAGCCCCACAGAATGATCCTCCCCACTGGAACAGTCCTGTGCTGCAGCCCACTACGTCTCTCCTCTGCTGGGGAGAGGGTTTTCCTGAAGATTTCCCAGCTCAGAAACTGTCCATTTTCAGGAACTTCTAAACCTTGCTGTCATCCTGCTCCAGCTGGCTGGAACTTGCTGGGCAGGAGCTGGCTGGGGACACAGGGACCCTGGGGTCCCACCACGGGCAGCACCTCCTCTCTCCACCCCACTCACTACTTTCACACCTCTCATTTAGGAAAAGCCAAAATCCCATTGGAGGTCCATCCCATCAGTACTCAGCCCTCAGGACTAATCCCTTCTCCTGGCTGAACTCCCCCCGTTCCTGCTGATCCCCAAATGTCATGGGATGGAGCCATTTGCCCCAAAGGCCCCTCCAGGTGCCACAGGACTGGGAAGGGCTCGGAGCAGCGTTCACAGCCCCTTGGCCATCCCGGGGTGCAGGGATGTAGGGAAACACCTCGCCAGGGCGTGGCAGACGGGAATTACTCACAGCCTGCTCTCGGCTATTTTGGGAACTCCCTGAACACGTCCCGTTTTCTTTGGCAGTTAAAAACGTTACAGGGGAAGGAAAAAAAAAAAAAAATAAAATCCCTCTTAGCAAAGCTCCATCCCTGGGCTGGAGGAAAGAAAATCTGAGGAGCTCCTTCACCTGCCTTCTACATGTGGAGGAATCCCAGTGCTGATTCCAGCAGGGCACGAGCCCTGCTGTCAACACACCCCCTGGCCAAGGACATGGGCGGGGATGAGGAGGCAGCTGCGCTTTCCAGCCCCGGATCCCCCTGGGATGCAGCACAGGGTGTTCCAAAGAGGGTCCAAAGCTGCTGCCACCCTCGAGCCCTGCGGATGGAGCAGCACCACGAGGGACAGACAAAATCATCAGCGACAGGGACACTGCTGTCAGCATTGCAAGAGATCAGGAGGGGGAAAACGTGTGAAAAAAAGGGATTGGGCTGAAATGGGCACCCGGCTGAAAGGGCTCCCTGGAGGAGGGATGGGAGGCAGGACACACCGAAGTGATTTCTGGCTTCGACACTAAGAAAACAGCAATACTTTTTCTTTTTCCAGGTGGAAACCAGCCAGTTCCCTGCTGGTGCCCCACTGGCTGAGTTCTGCTCCCGCTGTGGAGGGACCCACGGGGGCTCGGCAGCCCCTTCCCCAGCTGGGAAGAGCATCAGAGGAACTGTGGTTACATCCCCATCCCCCTCAACCCAAGGGCTCTTGAGGGAGGAAAATGGGAATTTTCCGAAGGACAGACAGGGCGGGATTGGGAGCTGGAGCAGCTCCGTTATCTCCCCGGCCAGTCCAAGCAGTTCGGAAACATCCTCGGAGGAGATAACCAAACCTTGGCAGAGCCGAGTGCCGGGGGCTCCTCCCAGTCCCGGGAGGAAGCCACACACCAGAGGAGCAGGAGTTTGGGTTTTTACGAGCCTGGCGGGGTGGCGGGAGGACGGATTGTACCCCCTGAAGATCCTGCTGGGAGCTGGGACCCCCTGAAGCTCTCCTCGGACACTGTGGTGGATCCCTGCACCACCAGGACCCCGACAGCGACCCCCGGGAGCCCCCCTGATCCTGCGGCAGCTGAAGGTGTCCCCCCCCCCCGTGCTCCTGCCAGCCTGGCTGGGGACACCCGTCCTCAGACACAGTTTTGGTGGGGGGTAACCATGAGGGTCCACCCCAGTCCCAGGGCGGCTCTGACCCTCCTCTTCCTCGCAAAAGCGGGAAGCGGCTGATCCCCGAGGAGGAGAGGGCAGACTGCGGCAGCTCTGCCGGCACCAACCCTGACGGGACCCCCACAGGAGGATTCTTTCCAACACCTCCCCCCGCCCCCCCCCCCTTCCCCGGAGCTGTCAGACCGCCGGCAAAAGAAAAATATCCCTCAAACTTGCTGACAAAGCTGGGAGAAAATCCCGAAACATCCGAAACGCAGCGACAGCAAAACTCGGAGGGAGCAAGGGG
>WEIU01022711.1:47057-60440 GCA_013389925.1 Aegithalos caudatus | reverse complement strand
AGGTATTTTTCTGGTACTTTCCCTGGAGTTCCAGAATGCTGGAGCAATGGTAGAATATCATTTGAGGATGACAATTTCAGATAAAAATAGAAGATCTCAGTGAGACAGGGAATGAAGAAATCATATTGGAGAGGGAAAAGGCTGTTAGAGATGATATATAATTATAGATAGATGATAGATAGATAGATAGACAGATAGATACATACATACATACATACATACATACATACATAGATATATATGTATGGGAGAATATACCACAAAACACGAGTGCAAAAAATTTGAGAGGTATTTTCAGATTATATACTGTTATTACATGTAAATATCTGAGAAAATCACTTTTTTCCCGGTACACATGAAAGTTAGATCCCTCTTCCTGCAATGGGTGGCCAAGAAAAGCTGCTCCAGGGACTATGGTATTGGGAACAGCAACTGCAGAGCTGTGATCAGCACACTGCCCCTTGGAACAAATAGTCACCAATACTGCAACCATTATTTAGAGAAGGCTAAAAATGACAGATGAAGACAGATGTCAAATTTCAATTTCTTCTATAAAGAAGCTTTTTTCTCTGTAGTGTCCATGAATCCCATAACAGTGATGAATCCCACCCTGCTCTGAAAGAAACTGGCCTATCTTGCAGTAGAATGGGAGGCTATTTAACAATGCAGAAATCAAAAAGGCAAGGTCAGCCAAAATGTGCACAGATTATAATGATCTAAACCCAAAAGTTTGGAATTTCATATTTACCCTACAAAAGAGTATGACACTATGTATGAGTTATAACTGGAGAATCCAAGCAGAACTGTGTATAAGTTATTACTTATACTACTTGTAATACAAACTGGAGGCACAGATGACTGGGCTGGCAGATTTGACTCAATGTTCTGTTACCTGGCACAGTTCCCAGTACAAAAACTGATATTAAGTGTTATTACAGTATTTGTGATCAATGGTATCTTTGGAAACAGGAAAAATACTAAATGCATTTTGAAATTTCTGACAAATATGACTATTTAAAGACATTAGACCATCAGAAAGTGGAACTATCTGGAAATTAAATAAGTTGGTGATAGATAAAGAGAACTTGAAGACAGGCTGGGAAAGGCTCTGTACAGCTTTTAAAAAGTGCTTTAGTCTATCCAGAAATTTAGACTGAAACTAGAAAGGAGACTTTTTTTCTGTTTTATGATCTACATTCCTATAGTTCAGTTTTGGTTTTTGGCTTCAAATGAATCTGAAAACCTTCATAGACAGTGGAGACCAAGTTGCTAAGTCTCTTTGTAGATGCTGAGACCTGTGCTGCTGTGAATATACACCAGCTGCTGTGGATTTCTTTGGGTTTTTTCCATAAAACTGAGTGAGCAAATAGCTGCTGCACTATTTTTTCAGTTTTAAAAACTTTTGTGTGCGAGTGCTGCACATATTTTAGCCACTCTGAATAAACAGCTCCTTTCATTTAAATATTTGTGCTTACAGTAATAAAGATGTGGCTTTACTGTAATTTCTCATAGGTCTCTAACCAGTTAGCAAAAATATTTTGAGGACAAAAAAAAAAGGGTGGTGGGGGAAACAGGATCATAAAGCTTTATTTATACATTAGCCAATTTTAATTGGATGAGCCATGAACATTTACAGGAATGTCATGTCATTCTAGCAACTAACTGCAACTAGACCCCACTGGGGGATTACATCAATTGCATAGGACTCAAAGGTAAAATACTCAGAAAAAATATAGATAGATGCTTGGATACAATGAAGACTTCATGGAGTAATCTAACCTTTAGATACACAGAAGTTATATTTGTCTCCACTGAGTTTTTACATTTTTTCTAAACAAGGGAGGCCTAATGTTATTTTCAGTTGCTGGGGATGTGGTACCTTACTCAACATTATGCACCTTCCTCCCAGAGATGGTCATGTAAGATTTAAACCTATGGGGATCAGAGCTGTCATTAGTTTTGAAACAAGTTGTCATTGGAAAATGTTGGTTCCATATAAAACAAAGCTTTCTTCTGGTCTGGCAGTTTTATACGTAATTTAAAAATTCAAATTCATCATAAGTACAGCAATGCTATAACAGAATGTCAGAAAGTTTCATTTAAATATTTTTTCCCATCATGTTTGTATGTTTCACACGCTGAAGTAAATTAAATTAGTAGAAATATTTCATAATTTTTTTCTAATAACTGGGAGAAGTTTATTATAATTATACTTTGCATACAAAATCAAAATGAGAATTTTTTTAGAACTCAGACCTGAAATATTGGCATTTCCCATGGCATTCCTATTTTAACTAGCTCACTCATATGATAGATATTCCTGAGTTAGTATGTAACACTACATTCTCAGAATAGAAAAAAAAAATTCTCATAAATTGGTATAAATGCTGGAGTATGAAACACTTCCCTTTTATTCTCCTTCATGGCAAGGCAATAGTCCAGCATGGGATTTTAATGTCGTGCCCATGGTGGATGCAAAGGAGGATGCTGAGCTGAATAAGGATGGGGAAGAGGAGACACAGACTGCACAGCTGCCACCAAGTGTCTCAGATTCTTGTGCCTCATCAGTTCATGAGCACAGTGAGAAACAAAATGCTCCTGGCTCTCTTTCTTTGCCAGTAAGTTCACATCACATCATGTCCATTCCCAGTGGCTTATTTGGATTGGTATCTATATATTATTTTCCCACTCAGGTATGAAAGTCAGGGTGCACTAAGGTAGCAGCTGAGTGAGAGGACACGCAGCACAGCAGCTTAAATATCTTTATTGGGCTCAGCTACTGTAAGGAATGATACAGTATTAGGTAATAATGCAAAAAGTTCCCCAAAGCATCAGGTACAGTTGAGATCATGGGGCCCTTGGAATGTGAATCTGTTACACACCATTCTTGTTTTCCTTTTCCAGATGCTGTAACACAGTCTGACAGGACTGCAAGAGACATTTCAAGTGAAATCCAGTGTCTCTGCATTTCCCATTTTTGGTTTTTTAATTGTGTTCTACAGTTTCTTCTGGCTTGTCTGCAGGAAAGTTTTTTTTCAGGAAGGTCTGATTCAGGAAGGCAAATAGGTGAATCTGTCCTTTCAGACACACTGTATGGCAGAAGTGTCTAGGGGAATATTTTTAGAGCTACTCCAGTCGTAAAAATATGTGAAAACCAAAAATGTGAAGCCAGTTGAAACACATTTTGTAGGAAATTAGAAGCATTAACCTAACCAAAGTGAATCAGAAGGATAATATAAATTTTACTATTACAAATCCCTCGTCCATTGTAAAGTCATGCTTTACATATATATACATAAGCAAGTACATATTGAGTATGCTTTTGATTGGTCAAGAAGAAAAAAGCCTATATGCTCACTGAAAGCCTCAGATAAAATGCTCACCATTTCCTAAACAATTTCATTTCTTTGGTTTCATTGAAAAATGTATCATTTTTGCTTATGTATATAAGCCCTGATGAAATTAGAGGTGATGAGACCTTAGAAGTGGAGATGTCAGTGAAACAGTCCCTGTCTGTGTACTGTGTTCCAACGTCTTTCTCTGCTCAAATGTGTGTTCATCTAATCCAACCTTTTGAAAGCAGATTTTAAACATTTCACAGTTACTGGAATAAGTGCTGAGAACTCAACTCCTCCATGTGAAAGCTCAGCTCCAGGGTTCAGCAGCAGTGGAACCAGAACAAAGAATTTGTTGATTTCTTGATTTATCTAGAGAAAAAGAGAGACACAGGAGGGGACAGCAAGAGCCAAATGAAATCACAGTTCTTCTTTACACTGGGCTCCTGGCTGTCCAGCAGTGATTATTCTGATTGTCTCTGTTTTCCTTGGTGTGTTTCATCAAGGGATATAACTGTATGGTATGATAAACTTATATATATATATATAAAAATAACTGTTTCAGCAGAGCTAATTAAAGCTCTAATTCTTAGTTCCCTAACAAGACTCATTTTATTTATCTCAATTTAATAATCCTGGATATAAATACTGCTGTACAAAGCAAACAAAGGCACTCCAAATACTCATTCTATTTGTCATTACCAGAATATTATCTCAAATTAAATCTGTTAACATTTTTAATCTAATTGTAATCTTCTAGGAAATTTTCAACATGAAATTAATTAGTCTGTTTCTATTGTAAGTTCTTCAGAACTCCTGACTGTTTAGATTTGATATGCTTAAAAGAAAACATTTTGTAAGAGACAGATACAGCCAGTGAAGCCACATCACCCTGGGGCATGGAGCATTTTTCCTTTTAAAACCCAAGTGGGGGTTTGCAGGGACAGGAATCTGCTGGGTGTGGGCAGTGAGCAGTGTTGCTTCAGGCAGGGCAGCCCCAGATAAGCCCGAGGCTGTGTATCACTGTTAGACAGACCACACACACAGCCCAAGGCTCAAGGCATCAATAAGTGCATTTGGATAGTCCTCTGCAGCTGCCTCTCCTCCATGGCATGCCAGGGAGATTACATCTGGACAGAAGATGGGCAGATGTCTACCTGTAGGTCCCAACATCATGGCAATCAATCTCCTGCAACATCTTCCCAGTGCATCCAATCTGAAACAATCTTTCTTTATCATGGACGGCTGCCATAATCAAAAGCAAAAGGAGGGTCATGAGCCTCTGCCTTATCCTTTATAGTTCTTTTCCTCTATAGGAACACAAACATCACATTTTCAGGAATCACCAGTTTCTGTCTCATGGTGACAAGGTTCATCTCCTTCCCTTTTTATAATTTCACACTTTTTACCCATGCATTCTGACATCCAGGACAAACTCTTTTTTTGATCATTTAGGATTTGTACTTCTACTATGCTTTAGTTCTGCTATTGATATCCTTCTCTATAGTTGATCATCACCCCATAAAGTTAGTTATAATATTTTTCACAATTTCTTTGCATCCACATGAATATAAATTCTGTACAGTTCTTGCACCTATTTCTTAAAGAGATTTCAAGTTTTTCATTCCCAGAATTCAAAATGTGACATCATTATCCTGCAACTTTAGTTTATCAATATTTTTCCATTGAAGTTACAAATATGAGTTATAAACATATTTATGTGTATTGTCCTGTTCACTACTATTAAGTTCTACTTTCTCCAAGTGTTTTTGGTAAGAAAAGATTTTTTTCTTTTTACCTATCCTATGACTTATGTCTTTATAACCCGTAGCCTGTATAACTGATTTACCCTCACTTGTACCTCAATCTGTGTATTAACCTTGCTAATCTGTCTTGAGTACATTCAGTGCAGGTATCTCAGTGTGAAGCTGCAGTGTGAGTGAGCTGCAGGCTGAGCTCGGGGCAGGGGGAGCCCCAGAAGAGAGGCTGTGAAGTTCTGATCCTCTGCATAACAAAGCACCTGTGGCCAGGTGAGGGGCACTCATAGCACCAACATCCCTGTCCCTCTAACACCTCTGCGGAACTGTCCCAACACTGTCTGGCATCATAGGCAAGTCACTACAGCAAGATGGGCATGAGAGGCTTCTGGATCAATACACAGAAGGTGAGAATGCTGGAGGGAGATAACACTGCAGAAATGCAGCTGCCTTGCAGAGTTTCACTATGATGAGCAAACAGTAGTGTGTGTGACTAGTCAAATCGTATCTGAACTCTTGAAGGTTTTAAGAAGCCTTTGAAAACCACGTCAAGTGCCTCAGTTTGACGGGGACGCTTGCCAAGTATTCACTATTCACTCAGATATTTATGCAATGTTCCTCATGTATCCATGAGCCGTGGGAGCATTTCTACAAGGTTCTGCAATTTGCTGTGTGAATCCATCACTTGATTTAGGTTTTGTGAAATAAATACTGTTTATGAAAACTAAACTTTAGCATAAATATTTTCTTAAAATGTAAAAAAAGGGAGAGTTTATTTGTTTCATTGTGAATGTTCTCTTTTGTTTCATACTCTAAGCAGTAATGTTAACTTAAAATACTTGTGCACTTCAAGGCAGTTTGTAAACGAACTTGCTGGAAGATTCAGAGAAATATATAATCTCTAGATAATTCCATTAAATGGGCTTCTTCTCAGTGAAGAATAGCAAGCTAAGAAGCATTAGATATTAAAACTTAGTCTCTGGTTAGTATAACTGTTAGATTTTATTTCAAATATAAGCATAAATCCGTGGGTTTTTTTCAATTTAGCAGCAGATAATTTAGGAAACGTGGATCAGATATTGACTGTATACATTGACTTTAATGCTGAGAATTTTTCCTTGATGAAAATGCTGCACGCTTTGATTATTAGAGCACTTCCAGTGTGCTTCCTATTATATCATCTGAAGTGAAATTTGCCTAAAGAAGTTTTTAAAATGTCAGCTGTTTCAAGTATTTTGGCAGATCTTTAATTCTTTTCCCATCATTACTTCATCTCCCAGTCTCTTCAAAATGTTGAAACTAGGCTGAAGCTGTTTTGCCCAGCACCAGAGCATGTGTAATTGTCAGCTGTGATTCCAGACATCAAGAGCAGGTGACTGCATGTGGCTGCTCTTTTTGCATTTTGGAGGGAAAAAAGAAAACAGCCACCCAAGAACAGCTGAAAGAACAAAATTTTAGAAATCTTCAGCACCTTCAGAACTGACCTCAAGTTATACAAAGTTAGGAGAAAGCTGTTGGGGAGTCTTAAAAAACGTGTTACACTGTGGAGAATTATGTTCTGCAGTTAGCAAGCCCTGCTGTTGGTATAATCTGTCACCACTGAATCACCACGGGTTTGACATGAGGACCATTTCTTGTGTTTAGGGCTAAACACATTTTTGTGCCAATGGGGATAAAGCTGCTTTCTTATATATGTATAACACAGAAAGTGCAACTGCCTTTTTTTTTTTTTTTTTTTTTTTTTTTTTAATTTCTGTAATCTCTATAACTGAACAATTTTTGAAATAAATTGTATTTTTATATGGCTAAAATTACTGACTGACACCTTCCCATGGAACTTATGGCCCTGGGAGCAGAACAACAGTTTTCAGGCAGTTTTCTATCCACCCTAGGAGTGAATCTGATTCCTCAGAAACCTTGCTATAGTATACATTTATATAAACTACAAAACATAGTGGGATACAGCTTGTGTGTTAAAAAGAACCAGTAAAACTTACAATTCCTCCCCTCTGTTTTTCCCAGTGCTTGGTTTTCTGACTGTGAAAAAAAAAAAAAAATGATACAGTAACTGTGGATTTATAAACAGCTATGTGGGACCATAGAGAGTTTTTTACCTAAGACCTATTTCTTCAGTGGATTATACTAGGTTTTAGGTCAGCTAATAAAAATAGAAACAGGCTAAAACTCCCACCAGTTTATGATCCCATATTGTTGCACCAGAAGTTTGTCAGCTGAGGTGTCAGAAATAAGGCTAACTTTTTTTTCAAACACATATTTTTCAGAAAAAAAAATACAAATTCAGCAGCTTGAAAACTTTTTGTGTATTTGTTTTGCTATTAAAAAGTTACATTTTCTTAAGTACATATTGTTTAACAATTTCAAAATAAAACATTTTAAATTTTCCATTCAAGATTTTCTCTGTTTTTAATTAAATCTTAGAAATTATTTCCAAAAATATAATTAATGAGTGTGGGAAAATGTCTTCTTTCATTTACATGATTATGTTTAAGAAAAAAATATTACTTAAGTTAACTCCCTGTTAAGAAGATCACATTTTTAACCATTTTTCTAGTTATTAAAATTGCCTTTATGCCTTGCTGATCTTCCTGTACTTAGAGGGGATTTACAAAAAAGAGGGAGAGTGACTTACACAGGGAGATAGTGATAGGACAAGGGACAATGGTGTTAAACAAAAGGAGGATAGATTTATATTGGGTGCTAGTTAGTATTTTCTCAGAGGGTGGTGAAGCAATGGCACAGAAAAATGGATGCCCCTTCCCTGGAAGTGTTCAAGGCAGCCCAGAAATACAGCCCCATGGTCTTCTGCTGTGTCTGGTGAGCTGCAGCACAAAAGTGCCTTTGACACCATCAGGGTCTTGGGGCTGAAGTACACAGGGACCTTCAAGAGCAGACCTGCTGGGTGCTACACAGTAGGAGGCTCTTAAGGGGTTTTACTCACTACAGTGGGGAGGTATCCATCATTAAGTCTATTATGGGGAAATTGAGAGAATTGGAGTCATAATGTTTTTCAAGTAAGGCCAAGAATCAGACATCTAGTCTGAGATAATGAAAAAGTAGCCTGACTTTAAAAATAGTGTGTACTTCTTACTGCCATAAAAAACATCAGGTATTTATAGGTACTTCTTTCAGCTTTACAACTGAAACTTTACATAACTAGTCCAAAAGTTACTTTAAATTCCATTTCTAAGTCTATAAGTTAATAAAGAATTTTTTCAAACAGTCAAACTAACTTTAAATTTATTTACCAAATCAATTCAAGAACAAGAGGCTTTGTAAAAACAGAAGGGAGAAGAACTCTTTTCCTAAATTTCTAAAACCTTTGCAGACAATGTGTGACACAAAGTTTTGTCTTTGTTGTGTTCTCCTGCCATGACTCCAAGTCAACACAATAGCATCTTGTTCCTGGCAGCAGTGAGCCAATAGAGACTCTCCAGCAGTTAAATCAATGTGTTTGGAAGTGCCCTTTTTCTCAGATCTCTTGCTAATTTTTGGAAAAAAAAACCACCAACTTTTCAGTTAAAAGATCTTTTATTAGTTTCCAAATGCTAGATGAAATAATACCTGAGGAATGTTATAAGCTACACTTTAAGCCAAATTCTGTCTTTATTCCTTTTGAAAAACACGTTTTTGACCTCATTGACTAAAAATTATTACATTTTTCAAATTAATTTCAGGTTCCATAATAATTTTATTAAAAATATACCTGAGGTGAAAAATAAACTCTTCTAAGAATTGCTTAATTTCTAAGAGAACCTGAGGCCCAGAATACCATAATGTGCCTTCTTGATACAGCAACAGAAATTACTTTCCTGAAATAAACACTGAAACCAGATATCTTTAGTCTGATTTTGCCAAACCTCAGCACAGACCCTAGTGAAGTAGGGCTTGTGATTAATCAGGCATGTAATTAACACTTGCTGTTTAAGGATTTTTTTTTTTACCAGTGTGAAGACAGTTTTATTTCACTGAGGGCTGTTGATGGAAAGACTCCTCACTTCCATTTCAATGTGATCAATTTTTTTCTAACTCCCCTCTGTCTTTTGGGCCTCCCAAAAGCCTTCATTTGACCTCATGTCATTACTGTAGAGCAAATGTAGGAAATAGGCAGAAGGTATGCAAATACACAGAGAGGGAAAATAACAAGGAATATTTTGAGAACTTGCTTTTTGAGGGCAGCTTTTTGAGTGGAATTATATTTTGATTGTTAAAAAGAAATTCTGTCCTCACAGAAGTCAACAGGGTTTCCTGCCAGCTTCAGAAAGGCAAGGATCTAACAACTTTTCCTAATTCTTCTTTTCTGGATCTCTTCGTCACCATGATTCTGTGATATGATTTGGGATAAATTATCAGATATCTTTTACTTGAATTCAGAATTTCTTTCACAAGAAAGAACGCCCACAATATATTTACTGGTTCATGGGGAATCAAAAATAAAGGCAATTTGAACAGAGATGTACAACTGCCAAAGTCCAGCATTTGCATTTCACCATTATAATACAAGTATTAGTCTTAAAACAATTACACTCTTTTAACCCCAAAATATTACCCTCAATATATGATCTAATTTATTATGTATTAATTATTCTTTTATCATTTTCCCTTTCACAATGAGAAGTTTGACAGCATAGTGTGCTTCTCTTTGTTTCCCTCTCAGGCTAATTAATTTTGCTTACATGGTTTACCATTAAATTCTACTTTCTGGATTTCAAATGAGAGGAAAAAATCATTTTAGGGCTACCAGTGCACAGAGAGACAAAAAGAATTGCAGGTGAAGTTGTATCACATGTAACACTAAGGGCCTTTAACACATGAAGTAGAAAGGATCCAACAATGTGTCATGTCTTTCCAGGGGCCAAGTTCTTGTGCCATTCTGGCAGTTCGAGGCAGAAGATCTGGGGGTGAGTGCAGATAAACAGAACCTGCCCTCTGGCACTCCCTCTGGAAACAGAAAGCTCATTCAGTCCTCACTGCCTGAGTAAGAACCACTCTTGTACTCAACACTGAAGTCAAGGTTTGCCTTCAATATGTGCCTTGTGGTGACACTGCTGTACCCAGCTCGATCCACTGACCCCTACAATGGCACGAGCCACCACGTTCAGAGGTGGCTGTCCTCAGAGCCCTGAGCTGGTAGTGCAAACATACTGCAAAGAATTCAGCAGAATCCAGCTTCCAAGGTTTATCAATTTTGTTTTGCTTCCATATCCCTTCAGTTATCACCTTTTCTAGAAGCAGACAAAGGCACAAACACATTATATTATTTGGTTACCCAAGTTTCATGGTCTACTGAATACTTTTCACTAAGAAAAATTGAAAATTGAGTCAAAGGTCTTTGTTACAGAGTTATTTTTTGCAATAGAATTAAAGAAAAGTAAAGCCCCAGTTATTCCTATCCTGCAGGGATCTAAAATAGATATTATTTCACAGCTTCAAACATCTTCCACCAGACATTTCAGCCCCCTTACCAAACATTCATAAGTGTCACTCATGTGTGGTTGTTATTTTCCCCCTGTTTCTCACTTTATCCCTTATGCTCTGCCTCAGAAATTAGGTCAGCAAACATTTCTCTATTCCTAAGCAGGATACACAGGTGCTTTGCTGGTACATAAAACAGTTCCACAGCATTTTTAGAGCTGGCTAAAACCACTGTCTCACAGTAGCAGCTGCTCCTGATGCCCATTTACCACTTCGTATGTAACCTATACATCTGACTCCATTTAGAAAAAAAGCTCCACTCCAACAGAGAAAAAAAGAAAATAAACTGTGTGAAAAACTGATGAAATGAGATAAATTAAAAGAATGTACATTATAAGAGCATGCATTTAGAAAATTTTGGAATTATTATTAGCCACTAGAGACATGTAAAATTTTAATTAACAGCACATAAAGAGAAAGGCTGTGGGATTGATGAGATAAGGGAGAGCCTACCTCACAGCAGGAAAGGCACTTTTATCCAACCAGGACAAAGGCAGGAAGAATTATCTATTTTTATCTATGAAGTTTTACTGTGATGGTTAGCATGGCTCAAGAGGGGCATATTTAGGCTGGAAGATAATACTGACCTAGGAACAAATGGATATGAGAAGACCAGTGATAAATTCAGCTTGCAAAGTAAAAGGCTTTGACTCATTACAGCAGGTTTTGAAACAGCCATTCATAATGAGTAGCCTTGGGAAAACTTGAAATGGTTTTACATTGGAGCTGATAATTTAGTTAAATTATATAAAGTGGTGGAGCATTTTGTAGTAATTAGAACATGGACTTCATGACTCAGAAAGTCTTTGCCAGCACTAGAGTCTGGTGTGAATCTCAGATCATGCATTCTTAACTATCCTCATCATGTTTTTCCTTTTGAGTAACTTTGGATAAATGATAAGTTTCTGTCACATTGTAGTGCCATTTAAACAACCTCAAGAGTTTTTCTTTCCATGCCAAGTTTATATTCACTGGGGACCTGAGTAATACCTTGTGTTCCTCAGCAAATCTGATCACTGGGGCAGATTCTGTTACTTTTGTTCTGTTGGAAACTTCACTCTTCCAGAATTTTTCCACAGATAATGTTCTTAGCTAGCTATGAGGGTGAAAAAAAAATACCAGAACTTTGGCCTTCAGTTTTTCCTCACAGACTTTTATGATTAATTAGGTTTTCATCCAAGTATCCAAAAGTACTCATCTCCTATTTCAAGCCTTTAGATCACACGTGAATAAGACAAACCTAAGTTTATCATCAGCAAAACTCCTTCCTTCTTATAAGGTGTGCAATCAGGTTTAATGTTCTGTTGTAATGTCTCCTTAAAAAATCTCAAGGGTCAAAAGTCTAGAACTTTGAGGCCAAATAGTCTAGCTCTGAAAATCTATACAAGAAATATTTATGAATCATGGCCTGAGAGCCAGACACAAATACTGCTCAGATGCACTTTGTATTTTCCCTGTTTGCTCCTTCCAGCTTTTGGTGGTAAAACCTGTCAAAGGTATTTGTAGTAGGCTGGCCTTTGATACATAACTGGTACAAACCAGAGAGCTCAAGTCCTAGAACTACTGAAATAAAGGTTTCCACAAGAAACACAGAAGAGACACAGAAGAGACACAGAAGAGTCAAATGTCAGTATCCCCAAGCTTTCACAGGTCTGCATTTCTCTGTATTTATTATTTTATCCTAAACTTTTGGATAACCCATTTTGATGAATTATGGTGTAGAATCAATTCATTGGAACTTCCACTTTCACCTCAGCTACTTGATTTCTCATAGTTCATATATGAGATTCAAGTAAGATCAAATTGACCAAAATCTCTTTGAACTTCTGAATTTCATAGGACACCTTCTGATTTTTGTCAGTTGCAGTTCTGCTCTCCCCATCAGTTTGGACTTTGTGCCAGTGAGATTTTCCCTGAGATGGGCTTCCCAACTTGATTGTGCCTTTAAATGGCACTCTTTCAAGAAAAGCTTCACTTTCGCACCAACTCTCAGATTAACTCTCTTTTTACAGAAACATTTAGATGTCAAGCAATTATTTTTCATTCAATCCAGATTTTCATGCTCATGTGTGTGTAAATGAAAAATTCTGATTTTATATAAATATTTCAGCTCTACTTTATTATCTGCATTTTCTAATAATACATTTAAACTAATTTCTCTGTCCCTCCTTTTCATATTCCTTTTACTTTCATTTCCTCTAGTTTTTATGATGCAACCAGATACCAGAGGGGCACTAGAAGTGAAACCTGGTAATAACATATCTAAGACAATGTAGTTTCCACAGGAAACTGCTGTGAAAGAAACAGCATCTATCATACAGCAAATTAAGCCTAGATACCTCAAATCTTCTTTAGTGACTTCACAGGTAACTTCTCTGGATATCTAAACATTGATGGGAATCTGTATATCTTTCTAAGGATGGTTGCAGGAACTATTAATTTCTAAAGATGAATAAGTTTGTTGGTTTTTTGAATAGCTCCCTTTGAGCTTTCAGGCTTTTTTATTTATAATATTGTATTATATTGTCCTAGTTTTGAAAGACAGGTATCTGCCAGGAAAAGCTGGAAATCTCCCTTTGAATAGAGAATGTAAACCCCCTCTATCAGATTATTATAATTTTGAAATTAGGGGCTTTCAGGCAAAGATTTGGGAATAGAAATAACAGTTCTTTACTAGGAATGATAAAAAATGCAAATGTAATAGTACAGAAAGACAAGCAAAACAAAACAAACAAAAAAACCCAGAAAACCCTGACAGAGTCAGGGATGTAACCTGACACCCTGTTGGTCAGGGTGTT
>WEIU01022711.1:15557-46936 GCA_013389925.1 Aegithalos caudatus | reverse complement strand
GGAAAACAGGATGAACTGGTGCTCCCACATCTCCCTTTTAATCTGTGTAGGAACGTGTGGTGCACCCCTCACTGAGTGGAGCATCTCACAGTGGGATGATGTCTCATGTCATTGGTGAGCCTTAATAGCCCATTATCAGAAAACATCAGCCCCAAAACTCATGTATGGCCACCTTTTTTGTTTTGGTGAAGTACCCATAAGTACCCAGCAATCAGTTCCCTAGCAACCCACTGGGAAAAATTCCACAAACACAAAGGAAACAAATCTAACCCCCAACATATATATAAAACCAGCTGGATTTAAGCCATATAATTTTAGGCTTTATTTGGGATGCATACAAGTTTTATGTATTCTAAACAGACTTGGAATTTTTATTGACATGAGTCAGTCAACCAGAAATTGTGTTAAAATATTTTAAGCGCCACAAGTATTAAAGATGTTGCTAAATTGATTTAACCTTCTCTTGGATTATGTCAGCTCAAAAGAAAATTCAAATCAAGCTGAAAAATTTCCTGTTGGATTTGCAAGCTTTCAGAAAAACCTTGCTTAGTAGAATTCGTGGCTTACCCGTAAAGTTCATGAGAATTGCTTTACCCATGTACAAACATACAAGATGTTCCAACTCTGAAACATCTCTCTGAGATGGAGAGAGGTCGGGGGAGAATAATATGATTACAATTAAATTAATAACTGGAAGACATCAGTGATATCCAAAGGATCCAAGCTGAACATAAATTAATATGTATCAACATGTTAGTAAGGAGGAAAGTAACTTTAAGGGGCATTTAAGCAGAAGATCTTAGAGCTCTTGGAATTTAGAACTGATGAAGAGAAGCTGTTTATAAGCTGGGGACTTTTGCCCTGTGTGGAGAGTCTTTCAGAGTGTGCTCATACCCAACACAGTATGAAACATGTCTGGAAACACAGCTCATATCAAACCTCTCTGATAGCTTCCTGGCTTGCAGATCTAATTGTATAGGCATGTTGGAGCAGCCTTCCAAGTATGAGCCGAAATACCTTACTTGGTGGAGATGTAGGTGGTGTTGAAGAGCTCCAGCGAAATCCGGTGTTAGCATAAGCATATTGAGTGCAGGAGGTCCTGACTCTGGAGGTTTCAAAGATCATAACTTTGCTCCACTGCAAGCACACAAACTAAAGCATTTGCTTTAAGTGCAATGCTTGAAATGTCACCAGCAAGTTCAAACTGCCTCTGGTTTCCTGAGTTACTGTGTCAGTTCTCCTCACCAAAACCCTAATCACCCCAAGGTTTTCATAATAGTGATATAAGCAGTCTGTGTTGCTGGCTAAGGAGCAATACTCCCAGGACCACCTTGCAAACAAGACAAAACACAAAAAGTACACCAGTCTGTACAGCAACAAGCTTTAGCTCCTCGTCACACAGTTCCACAAAGGAAAACAATCTTTCTGCAGTTTTTCTAAATTCATGATTTCTTGGTGATTTTTTAATTTATCTCTCTCTGAGGAAAAAAATTCAACCCAAAAGAGTGTTAGTTATGTACTGCAGCTTAGGAATGAAAGCCACCAGCATAACAGCAACATCTAGAAGTAGAACACGTGTCTCTGGACAGCATGGTAGAAGAAGGAATCACTACACAGACAAGTGAGGACACCTGAGGAATAAGCTTCATGGGCTAGGGGGAAGATGGTCACAAGTAGAATCACCTAATACAGGAGTGTGTCAGGAGGAAACAAAAAAAGACACAAAAGGACACAAAAGAATGGGTGCAGAGAATAAATTAAAATTAACAGCATTTTTTTCTTACAGCAGAACAATGAACAATATAATGTTGATTTACATCATCTAAAAATTATGTGAGCTGTATTTGTCATCAGATGCATTATGTTTGGAAAGAGTAAGTTTCTCCAAGAGACAATGTACCTGTCAAAATGCAGTGTGCCTAATGAAAATGGATGAAACTCCCAGCCTAGAGATGAGACAATATCTCATAAATTCTTTCTGCAAATTCAATGCAAATTGGCATAGGAAACAGGATAATATGGAGAGCTGTTAACACAAGCTAATCAAAAACATATAGAAAGTTTCCATTCAACAGTCATAGATGATTTTTTTTCATTTCTGGCCTGTGTAACTACAGACCCAAAATAACTTCATGTTTTGTTTCTCTTTAATTCAGTCTGTTTCTTGCTGTATCTGACCAATGGCTTTATGCTATATGTGAAGAGGTAAAAAATCATCTGAACACACAGAGCCAAGTATCAATCTGTTTTCCAGTGCCAGAAACAAGTGAATTCTTCTCCTCTTTCACCTTCTTTCTACTTCTTACCCACAGTCTTAGGGAAAAAAGAAAAAAGTTTATTTCATTTTTAAGACCTGAAAGCTGAGCCACCTGTCATGGCTCACTTATCTGCAGAGATAAGAGCCTGTTGGAGAAGGCTGGTGCTGCAGAGCTCATGCCAGGCTGTAAACATTGGAAGAGGCCATTTGATCTGAAAGGCTTTTCATTTGGGCCAGCCTCACATCCTTACACAGGCACTCAGTAGATGAGCTTTGTTCATTTTCTGAAAACAACCCTTCTAAATGACTGTGGAATGAGATGACTTATTACTATATGACTTGTAGGATAAATATTTCCAAAATAAAACTAAAGTTTCATAAATAATTGGAAGGAAAAAAAAACCCTGTTGAAATGGTGGTTGTTTATGGCTAGAAGGAAAAAACACCAAATAATAATTTCTATAAATTTTATGCTGACTACTGGAATAAACAAAAAATGCTTATCCACAGGAGACTACATAAAGCAATAGATGAGGGTGCTTTTAAAATTTTGGCTCCTGTATCTACAGCTATCCTTTGAGAGCTGGATTTACAGGTAAACAATGTATGGAACTGGAAGATACTTAATGGTTTACAAAAACTATTGAACATTAATTTCTGGAGAAGCAGACACTGGACATGGCCTGCAATGCCCATACAAGCCCATTAAGAGAAAAACTAATTCCATGGAAGAAAATCAGAAGGGGCCCAGTATATCACCCTTTTGTATGAGCCTCTTGTTACAACCAAGGAAAGAAATAGGGGGCTGGAATTTATTGGATGTGAGAAGGACATGCAAGATTTCACTTACTCTGCAGTATGTGTTGTGTGACAGCACCAATCTTTCTAACATACAAAGAAGTATTAAAGTCAATATATCTCCACATGCCTCTGATGCTAATCTTTTCTCATTTTAATAATGTGATGATTTATACACAGTATATATACTATAGGCAATCTTCCAGGACTTGTTAAAAATATATTAAAATATTCAGCTGATATATTTTGACAAACAGTCTTGGTAACAGGGCTTCAAATGTATCTGTTTTGTGGACAGTTTGGATACATCTGGATACATGACATCCATCGTGCCATCAGAAAGAAGTGGAAAGCAGTCCATGAGCTTTGCACTGCAGGGAACAGTTTAATCTTCCAGAGGGTGTTATAACAGGATGTAGCCAAACTGAAAAGGGGAAAGAAAATGAGCTGTCCACCCAAGGAGAAGGATCAGAAATTAATTACTCTCTGGAACAGAACTAAACTGTGCACTCTATGAGAGGAAGGAAGCTGACCTCAGCCTAACAGGGTATTTGGAAAGGGAGCAAGCACAGCACAGGCTCTGAGATGTCAGATTCTGCATTTTCAAGATCTCTCTACCCAAGGAAAAGTGGCATTCTTTTGACCTGACACCTTGTGTGCTAAAGACAACTGGCTGGAAACGACTGCTGACACATTCTATAAACTGAAAACTGTCCTAGACAGCAGAAAAGAAAGGTATTTCTCAAGGATAATAGGCCTGGAACAATCCTTTGAATCCCCTAAAATGTCAAGCAAGCAGGGCATCTGTTCAAAGAGGCACAGGACACACAGACACACCATGTAGGATCCCAAAATTGTCTCCAACATCATGTAAAGAGTTAAATGTTGATGTTAAATGTCTTAAGAAGGCAGGGGAGGGGAAAAGATGAGCAGACCTCTACATGACACCCAGTATAACCATGAAACTTAGGAAGGCCAAGCAAGTGTCTGTGTGGCGCTTTGTTGCCAGCTGCAGTTAAATCACAGCAGGCAGGCAAGTAGGTTACATGTTTCAACTTGAATGTATTTATTCCTTTATTATTACTGATTCTATAACAAATTTGAGAGCATTTTTAAGCCTTGTGCAAAGCCTGTCTTTTGTGTGTGTTTTTCACAAGTCAGAAGATTACACTGAATCCCTAGAGGACCCACATGGAGAAGTGGACATAGATGAACCATTAAGATTTCTGTGTTGATCCAGGAGGCTGCAGAGACTCACAAGCATAAGAAATACATAAAATATGTCCAGAAAATACTTTGATGGAAACAGGAAAGGAAAGCAGCCAACTGATACAGAGAGGGATGTAAATAGAGAAAGCTGGACTGAATGTGAAACAGGTGGTAAATCCTGCAATTTTATTCCCAAGGAAAATTTATTAATATGAATTCTGCATGCCATTTAACATTTTTTCATTGCATAAAATCAAGAATTCTTTATTTCACAGAAATATCATTAGCTGTTTTTAAATGGATTATGAATTACCTCTGTAATTACCCTCTTATTCACTGCACTTAAATATTGCCTCAGGAAAGCTGTGACCACATAAACAGTCCATAAGCCCCTCATCGTGTTCTTAAATAAATTAGACCTGAGAGCTAATTATGACATTCCTTCACACTAAAGTGTACTTTTCCTTCCTTAGGTAGGATAACAATCACTCCCTGGAGACCTCTATTAAATCTGGGCCTTTTGCTTCACATATAAAATCATAGGAATTATAGCATTTTGTCCTAGAACTGATAGTGGGAATACATATATAGAAATAAGAGTAGCATTTCTTAAACTAAGTTTCCTTCACCTAATCTGATAAAGAAATATAGAAAATAGCCTGGGTCTAACAGGTTATGATAACAGTGTGAGATCTAACTTAAGCCTTGTATTACAATAGCATCAAAAATGTCCTAGATGCTGCTGAGAGAAAGAATTGAAAACTCTTCTCTGTTGTCAGCAGATGTTATCTGGTTTGTAGTCAAGACATATCACAGAGGCAGAGACTTTGGTGATGTCCCAGCACAAAATATTTTGGGATGACATAACTTATTAGGTCCAGTCTTGTTAAGCTCCATGTTGCGCAAATAGCTGCAGTCTTCCCAAGGTAACTACACCTCTGCTTTTTGCCACCATTTATGGACTACAAAGTGCCCAGTGGCTACATCTGCTCCTCTGTGGGAGGCTGCAGCCTCTTAAAATTGCCATGATCTAGTCAAAAGAGAGAAAATGTAAGTGAAGCACAGGACAAAATGTTTATGTGGGAAAGAATGTATTTACCTTGACTTATTAGGAGAATTTTCCCTGATTATATTTAAGGAATAAATGTTTTGTTCTTCCATGCATCAGGGCAGTAGAAGAGAGCCAGGGGAAGAATCTGGAGGGCTGAGGATAAAAGTTACAGGCTGAGAGTTCAGTCAAGCTGAGGGGGCTGAGGAGCAGGGAAACACCAGGGAAATTCCTGACTCAGTCAAGCCCTAGAAATAGTGCCATAATGCTCTAAAAGGCTGCACTGGAAGCACAGGAAGAGAAGGTGAAGATTGGCAGCAGCTGGGATGCAGGCCTTGCACCACATGCTTTGTGAAGCCCCCAAGATGAAATAAAGCTCCTTCATGAGGCAAGGGCACTTCTCCAATCTGCTGAGTGACATTTTCCTCCAGGATGCCACTGCTGGCAGCTCTGTGCAGATGTGCTCTGAGTGACACTCCTCAACTCCCATCCCCACCCCACAGATGCCTGGGCAGGGCTGGCAGCCAGAGGTGCTCCTAGGCTGGGGAGGAGGTTCAAACTTGATGGTGTTGGCAAGCTCCCCCACGCATGGGCAAGAGCTGAGCAGAGCACCTGCAGTGAGACTTTATCCATCCCAGACTTCCTTACAATTCTGGAGGCTCTTCCAGTTAGTGGCTGTGAGTAAAATATAAAGAGAAATATACTAGATTCATATATAGATTTTTAGATCAGATTCATATTTGCAGCCATGTAGCTCTTGAGTAGCAACACAGAAACATCCACCCTACAATATGCACAAGTCTTATTCCAAAGCTGTGGTGGCACTGACCTGGGGTGAGGTGTGTGAGGTGGGTGAGACACACTCAGGGCACATCAAGGAGGGAACAGTGTGGCTGTCCAAGTAAACTCATACACCTTCTGTTCACCATGGCTCATTTTTTGTGTATTTCCCTCTAGACCAATTTTTTCTCATGTCTTGTGCAGATTGTGAACTCTTCAGGGAAGGATATCTTCACCCTCTGCTTATTGCTTGCGGGTTTATCCTCTGATTTTCTCCAGTGCACCTCCTTCTGCACCAGGAGCTACAAAGGGCTACCAGTTTCTCCTCAACATTGCTAAATCGATACTAAATCCCAAAATTAGGGATGTAAATTCACAAGTGTAGGACAGGAGGCCCACAGCACCATGGAGAGAAAGACAAACAACAACCTTGCTCTGGTCTTTCCATCTTCCTCTACAGGGCTATAGTGCTCACACTGAACCAGGACAGCCCTCCTCAGCCACAGATGTGACTTCATTTTTTTAATTATTATTACTAAAGGTAACTTCTTTATTCCAAGGAGAAAAGCCTATGAGTCACAGAGGATCTGGTAAAGCCATTTTTGTCCTGCTGGCTGGAGCCCCGTGGCTTGGTCAGCCAACCCATCCTAACCAGATTCTTCTAAGAAGAGCAAAGTTATGTGACCAAACCCAGAGACCGTTTCATGACAGATGAACATGGGAATGACAGCACCCAGAGCACTCTAGTCTGGCATCACTTCCACAGGGCTGCTCCATCACTGCACCTTGTCCCCTCAGGCTACCTCTAAAACACACAG
The DNA here is from genome assembly GCA_013389925.1 of Aegithalos caudatus. Taxonomy (NCBI): domain Eukaryota; kingdom Metazoa; phylum Chordata; class Aves; order Passeriformes; family Aegithalidae; genus Aegithalos; species Aegithalos caudatus. The sequence goes on along the minus strand of WEIU01022711.1, from coordinate 40,026 downwards.
ACCTAACTACCTAGCAACAAAACTCAGGGCCCAAACACTTGTAACACATTCAGGCAGGAACTGCAAAAGGAGAGAGGTTATTGATTTGGGTCCAAATAATTATTTTGCTTAACGAAGCTAATATAATCCTGATTACTGGGATAATGGAGACTTTTAAAATACCAGTGGACAATTATAATTAAATAATAATAATAAAAATAACTATCATAAATATAGTCACCACGAATCAAAATAATGTACTTCACATATACTTCTGATTCAGTATTTTGGATATATCAAAACCCAACTGATTTTCTTTGTCATTTCAGGTCCCTAAGTTGAGAAATTCTCTTGGAGAGGAAAAAAGACAATGAAAAACCTTGGGTTTGTGGGCTCAAAGTTCCAAGCAATCCAGTTTTTGAGTTTTATGTTCCTATTTCTGATTGCATATTACTTGGGGGATGAACCTACAGACAGAGAAGGAAAAATAGGGCACAATTATTACAAAAAGAGGGTGATGCTCTTTATAACTTTATCTTAGAGAAAAACAGCACTTCCTCTATTATTCCAGTCAAGAGATGTTCTTAAGAAAAAAAGATATGTTATAAAATTGGTGCAGATGATCAATACCTATGGCGTGCTGAGAAGCAACCAAGTTACTCAGCTTTTTCATGTGGTCTGAGAGCAGAGCTACAAAATGCAGAGGAAGAAATGAGGGAAAAATTCAAGATTAGATAATTATTGGTTTTGCTTGTAAATAAAAAATTAAAATAAAATAAAATAAAAATAAAGTCTTCTGCAATTTTGTTTCTTCCTTAAAGAGATATTTAAAATTTTCCTTGGTTCAAATAAAAAAAAATCTGTTACAATTATAGCAATTCCAAAACTGCAGAACCAGGCAGCTCCTACTTCCATGTCATTTGGAAGTTCAGCATTTGGACACAAAAACTTATTTTGCCTAAATTGATCGAATCTGTCAGTTTCTGGAATGGGAGCAAACACATGTATCTATATAAAATCCAGGGGAAGACAAAAAAAAAAAAAACCTTCTGTTTGATCCAGCATGTCTAGAATCAGTGAAAAGATTCCAGAGCTTAAAAGTGTTGCTATACTGAGACCCTTTGAGCTATGTTCAACTAAATCATGTTATGCAAAGCATACCACACATCACACATAATTGAGAATACTCATTTCTCTATTCTTCCATATTTCTAATATTATTCTTATCACAGTTCTGTGTTTTCTACCTATTGCAATCATTTTTTCTACATTTTTAAAAAATGGTATTGTAAAAAAAAAATTTATGATTTTTTTTTTTTTTTTTTTTTTTTTTTTTTTTTTTTCAAATATNNTGTTTACAGAACACCTGACAGATTTTTCTGGGACAGCTCTTCCTGTAAGCTATCTGACTCATTTAATACAGGACCTTGCAAGAAGCTCACGGAATGTCCCTCTACTAAGAACACCAATATAGAGTACAGATGTCAATGACTTGCAATAACTTGTTGTGGCACTGCATCTTGCCTAGGGATCAGGTTGGACTGGGACGTGCTTACAGGTGTTCTTGAGCTGTCTGCCATTCAATACTGCCTCTTCTGTCAGAGATCACCAGGCCCGAAAGCCCCAACTGCACTGTAATGAAACTCTCTAAGGTGGAATTAATGCACAACAGAAGCCTCTTTTGGGTCAGTGCTGTGCTGAGCAGATCAAAGCAGATACAGCTGGGTCAAGTCAGTGAATTTATTTTCCCAAGGAACACATTTATATATCTCATATGGTATCAAAAATTATTTAGATACATCTGCGTGAACTGGGGGCATTAGCACGGAAGATGTTTGATTCCCTTTCCTCAGAACTGTGATTGACTTCACATAAAATAAATGTCCAGTTATGCAATATGTGAAGACAGCATGGTGGACTGGAGTGACCTGGTGCTCGCTAATGCAAACCAGACTCCACAAGCTGATGAACTGCTCCTCACAACTGCTTCTCCTTAGTCCTCTACTGTGGAAGTGGCAAATATTTAACATTAGAATTTCTTTTTCATCTTGTTTTTCTCTTGGCTCTCAACCATGGCATTCATATTTCTACTCTTAACATTTGTTAACAACCACTGTTTTCATCATCTCTTCTCTCACATTTAATCTATCAAAAAACACCCGCACTTTTAAGTTCATATTTTCCATGTTCTCAGAAACCAGTGTTTTGGATCATAGTAATTTTATACTCTTTTTTATTATTATTAAGCTAAAGAGAAGAAAGAAGCAAGAGATATAGAGACCTATGTACCTCCAAAATCACATTCTCTTGCATATAGAATGGAAACAAGGCCAGACACATAATGACTGGAGAGGTTAGGGGTTAGGATATATGATGTTGCCATTATTGAACCTGTTTCCATGAAGGCAGGTTCAAAATTCAAACTCACTGTCATGATTTATCAAGGGCGACTACTTCCATCATTGTGACAAACCAGGCTGTCAGTAAAAAAGACATGAAGGCCACAGCCTGAGACTTTGAGGCCACAGTTTCAAGATGCAAAAATGAAGCTAACCAGCAGGTTTACCTCATCTTTAATCCCCAAGCTGAGCTGTGTCCACTGGGGTCTTAGAGGCTGAACACTTTTGAACTCTGAGTCCATATTTTGTGTGAGGAACCACAGTGAAATCAATGATCACAACAGCTCACTCCAGTTACCATGAGTGAACAGCAGGACATTGTGTTACCACATTCCTGCATGGAGTTTCATGTCCTAATAACAGCTTTGCTTTGAAACTACTTATGCTTTTTAACAAAATTTTTAAGGGGTTCCAGAAGTAGAAGGCACAGAGTGCCAGAAGGCCCCATGCTTTTCAGATGGCTTCTACAGAGGCCATTAACTCCAACTTCCTGAACCCTGATGGCCCAGGAAAACACAGTGCATGCCTGGAAGGAACTCAAACAGCAACATGAACATTAAATGAAATCCAGACAGACAAACTACAGATCCAAGATCTTTCACCCCCAGTCAGCAGGGGCAGGCAAGAAACTCAGTGTTCAGTGCACCACAGGAGGATAGGGGTGCAATAAAAGAGGAAAACCTTGAGGAATTTATTAAAAAATTAAACATAATATCTGGACAGCTTAGCGTTATTTTTTAATAGCTGCTTGGGGTGAAAGAAAAGAAGAAGAGACGAATAAGATAGAAGTTTTTCAGCAGTCTGCATCTACAAAATAAATTCTGTGAATATGAGATATGAAAAGGCTCTTTAGATGACAGATTGTGTGAATCAACATGTACAGGTAACCAGGGTGACCATCAGTCCACAGCTGAAATGCAAAGAGTAGATTTATTTCATTACCTTGTTAACAACACTGGGTATCAGAGACACACAGGGGGACAGGCTCCCTTAGCAAAAAGGAGGAGCCTGTTGCCTGCCCCAATATATCAAAATGCTCCATGCATGCACAGTTTATCACAAGGCTGGGCTTTTATTATCTCTCTCTCCTCCAGCAGAAGGCTCAAGCATGTCTGTGGGAGTCTATTATCCCTGCACAGGAATAATATTCAAAACAGGCAGAGGATGAACAACAGTAGGCATAATAAAAGGAGTTGTCCCAAAATTATATTCTTAGCATTAGCAGCTGAAAGGTCAGTTTGAGTGAAACTATTGCCCCCTCACCAAATATTCTGGTTTCAACCCTCTCCTTCCAACTCAGAGTAACTTGGCTTTTAGTAAAATTATCCTTGTACAATTACCAAAGAAGATCATTCAGTACTAAAAAATGGCCAGTTACAAGAATATGCATAGTAGACTTGAAGCCACATGAGCTAAAACGTGGTCTGTCTACATTGTCTTTTGGTTGAAGGTGTTGTGCACATACTGAAATTTTTTTTCAGACCAAGAACTGTAGTCAGAAAACTCTAAAATGCCAACATAGCACTGCTGACTTTTAAATGAGATCATTTAGTGAAGACATTTATAATGCAAAGATGAACAAAGGTTTGACTAGAAGAAGCAGGACACACAATAAAGGATGTCTGAAAATGCGGCATTGCAAGAAAATTAACAGAAATCTAAATTTTACAGGAAAGCAATAAGTTGCCTTTCATCATTATATGACAAGAACTAATGGGGAATTTGGGTTCTTGGCATAGGCCAGTCAGAACTGTCTTGAGTTAAAAATTATCCAGTTGCTTATGCCTGGGGATCCCAGAAGAAAGTTGAATCCTAGGAAGAAACATTGAACACCAGCTCATGACACCTGGAAATTTAGCAGGCAGAAGCTAAAAGTGGTTCTCAAGCTGTTCCTGTTTAATGAGTAAAACCAAACTGTTTTTGAGCAGGAACAATTTTCCTAATGATGTTTCTTACTATAGGACAATTGCTGAAGCAGCAAAGATACAGGTGAAAGACACAAACTGTGTTTGAGCAGCATAAAGGGTAGTTCTATTGCATTTGTTATAATTTCTCAGTTTAATCTAGTCATGCATCAGTTCTTTCAAAAGCAAGGTCATGCAGTTTTCTCCATGTTTCCAGTGACACACTGGTGTTAAACAAAAACATGTGGAGCAATGTAACTATGTGCAGGCTACAGCCTCTGAACAGTAAGAAGTTCTTGTTACCCCATTTCAGGATATAATTACATTTCTTCTGGATTGAGACCAGCATTAGCTAACAGCATTGTTCTCCTTCATTTCCTAAGAGCTTTGTAAATACTGGGCTTGCTGTGCAACTGTCCTGAAGCTGTGGGAGCCCACCTCCATCACTGCAAGCAGAGTCAGGGAATGCACCTCTATCAGACGAAGCACCTGTGTGTGCATGCATCACGGTGTGAAGCACCCCCTAGTGATATTAGAAATCGTATTTGGCACTGTTAAGCTTTCCTGGTGATGCCAGGATAAGCAATAGGAGAAAGAGGTGATGGACATAATGATTGGTTTCTGGTGGGAGCTGGAGGAGAGACAGATGTGGAAAAAGATGGAAAAGTCCTCAAGACAGCATGGAGGACTGGGATGCACTTATGCTCGGGATGTGGTGGAGATGAAGAAGAAAACCAAACATAATGCAGAGATGCTTACTAAGTGCTAAGGAAGGGGAAATACTATTTTATCTCCTACATAATACATAATTTAGAAGAATCATTGTAAATCTCTTGAAAGAGACTCACAATATACAGCCATTTTCATACCATGTGTGAAGCCAAATGACCTCACATTTAGTGATTTGAATATGGCTAATATTTTTTTCCTTAAAAATATGAAGAAAATGAGCTCTGACCAGTCTCCAGCAAAAAATAGGGTATCGCACAGAAAATTGGATATCTATTAGTAAAAAATATCACAGTACCCCCACAGTCTTTGCATTATATCTTGTTTGATAGCCAGTCCTTCTCTGGAAAAAATACAGAATACAATAGATGCTTCTTCCCTTATAACAATCACAATAGTATGGTCATGCAAATTTTAGCCAACAGAGTTCTTTAGGATCTGAATTTTGCATGTGTGAAGTTCACCAGGGTGCGATGAAATAACAAACAAAGCATTTTCCAGGGACAGCTCCAGGCACACACTCCCCAGTGCTTGGGGACAGCAGCTATCTGTCGGTCACACCAATAAGGGCTCACCCCAGGCAGCTCCTGCTCCCTCTGCACCATCTGCACTGCCTGCTTGCACGCAGAACTGAGTGCTCACCTCCTCCCCTCCCTCCAGGACCTGCTCACCCAACACATGCCAGGTCAGCCATGCTTGTACAGCTCCTAGCACGATGACTCATGGCTCCAAGACAGCTCCAAATCAATCATCACGGATGAATCAGGACCTATGCTGGCACCCTCTTACAGCTTAACTGCCAGCAGAGCTTGTGTTCTCAGATTATGATACTATTCTGATACTAACAGATTTTACCTGTTCATAGCATTATATGATTCCCCTTTGCTTTGCCAGACTCAGTAGAAGCTTCTAATGCTTTCATTTCCATTTTCAGTAATGACTGTGATTATTAGAAAATTCTACACTATACCTGTATACCCTTTATTCTTGCTTTTTGAATGTTCTGGTTGCTACAAGATTTGAGGTCTTTGGACACATTTACTATTAGGCTCTGATTATGGTATTTTTCTGACTTTTTCCAGATTTGCAGATTTACAGATTTCTTCTTTAAGGTGTTTCTTTCAGGTTCTAACTCTCCGCAACCCCTGGATTATTCAGAAATAAAGACGGGTTAGAGGCTGTGGGAGATGTGTTTTTTAACTAGTTTAGGTGACTTTAAATTCTTGACCCAAGTGCAAGTGGAGGATACAACTTAAGAGTTGATGTTCTCAGGAGAATCCAGAAGATAAAATTCTGGCAGGGTGAAGGGATTATGGAGTTCATTGAAAGTGTTTTAAACTAGAATTGACAGAACAAAAGGATAGAATGAGCCTTGCTAGAAATAAGCCTGTGGGCAGCACACCAGTATTTGAGGGATGGTGTGCAGCCAGGTCCTTTGGTCTGTGGAGGCAGCAGATGGAGATCCTTCTGGCAGCAGAGACACAAGGGCTTTCTATTTAATGCCCTTGTGTCTTTGCTGCCAAAAAGACATACAGAAACTGTCACAGTAGGATATGAAATAAAGATGCTTGACTCCAGTCAGCAGGCAGAAGAAAATCAGAAGGCTTTATTTACAATTCATTCAGCCTTTGTATATCACGCTGCACTAAAAAGACACATTATTGGTCCATAGGATTGACACCTGTCTCTGTTGGTTAAGTAACAGAAATAGCAAACAACACCTGGGAGAGAGGGGTTGTTATGGAAAGGAAAATATTTTGTACTCAGAAATGTTATGGGAAAAAAGTAATTATTTACACAGAGTTGTTTGGAAAATGGAAAACTGTTGAAAATTTTCCTTTGGGAAGAGCTAGCAATTCTCAGACTCAGAAATATAGGGCCCACATAGAAACCACAGAAGCACCTGAGAATGGTCACCCAAGAATTTGGGCTTCCCTGTCCAAAATGTGGTAGGGTCAGTAACCAAACTGAAGTATATCTACATTAATTTCCCTGTCCAAATATGTGGTAGGATCAACAACCAAACTAAAGTACATCTACTCCAATGCATGCAGCATGGGTACCAAACGGGAAAAGCTGGGAGCTGTTGTGCAGCAGGAAAACCATGACATAGTTGCCATCATGGGATGACTTGAACAACTGCAATGGATGGCAATAAACTCTTCAGAAGGGATAGGCAAGGAAGGATGGGTGGTGTGGTAGTCCTGTAGCTTAGGGAATGTCTTGATTGTCTGGAGCTTAATAATTGTGACAATAGGGTGGAATGTTTATGGGTAAATTCCAGGGAAGGCCAATGAGGCAAATATCCTGGTAGGTGTCACTTATAGACAACCCACCAGGATGAAGAGGCAGAAGGAATATTCTGTAAGCAGCTGAGAAAAGCACTGGTCCTTCTTCTAGAGGGATTTCTGCTTACCAATCTGCTGGAAATAAAACAGCAGAGAGGAAACAGACCAGGAGGCTCCAGGAGAGAGTATTAAGACAACTTCTTGACACAGCTGGTTAGTGAGCCAACCAGGGGAGATGCCCCACAGGACATGTTTTCAGTGAGCAGAGAAGAACTAGTGGGAGGTGTGATGGTTAGAGGCTCTCTTGGAAGCAGTAATCATTAAATGATAGAATTTTCACTTCTTGGAGAAGTCAGGAGAGAGACTGGCAGAACTGACAAGTAGGACTTCCACAGGTCAGATTTTGGCCTGTTTAGGAGTCTGGTTGATTGTGTCCTGAAGGGCAAAAATGTCCAGGAATTCTGGATATTCTTCAAGAAGTAAATCTTAAAGATTCAAGAACAGGTTGGACAGAACTCTCAGGAAGACTGCAAAAATTTTGTGATGTTAAGCAGGGAGAAAGTTAGACCTGCCAAAGCCCAACTAGAACTTAATCTGGCTGCTTCAGTAAAAGACAATAAAAAATGTTTCTATAAGCACAACAAAATTAGCAACAAAAGTAGAACTAAAGAGAATCTCCATCCTTTATTGGATACAAGGGGAAACATTGTGACAAATTATGATGAAAAGAGTGAGGCTATTTGCATGTCTTTATGAGTAAGATCAACTGTTCATGGGGTACCCATCCCTGTGAGCTAAAAGACAGGGACACAGAGAAAAATGAAGTTCCCAAAATCCAAGGGGAAATGGTCACTGATCTGCTCCACCACCTAGACACACACAAATCTATGGGGATGGATGGGATCTATAAAACAGTACTGAGGGAGCTGATGAAAGTGCTCACTGAGCTACTTTGAATTGTTTACCAGCAGTCCTGGCTGACTGGGCAGGTCCGAGCTAACTGAAATTCAGCACATTTCCTCTTTAGCAAGTTCACTGAGGATAAAAAAACTGGGAGGAGTGGCTGCTACCTCAGGGAACTGTGGGACTCTTCAGAGGGATCTTGACAAGATGGAGAGACAGGTAGAGAAGAACCTTCTGAAATAGAGCAAGGGTAAAAGCAGGGTCCTCCACCTGGGAGGAATAACCTCAAGCACTGGTACAGGCTGGGGGCTGACCTGTTGGAAAATATCTCTGCAGAGAACGACCTGAGGTCTGAAGCATGAGTTCTGTGAGGAGCTTCTGAGGGAACTGGGGTTGTTTAGCCCAGGGAAAAGGAGACTCAGGGGTAAACCTTGTCACTCTCTGCAACTGCCTGAAAGGAGGGTGTAGTGGGGTGAGTTCAGTCTCTTCTCCCAAGTAATAAGTGACAGAATGGCAGAAAGTGGCCTCAAGTTGTGCTGGAGAGGTTTAGATCGAAGGAAGAATTTCCTTACTGAAAGGGTGGTCAGACATTGGACTGGGCTGCCCAGAGAAGTGGTTCAGTTTGAAAATGTGTAGATGTGGTAACCTAGGAACACGGTTTAGTGGTGTGTAACAGTGCTGGGTTAATGACTGGAACTGATGATGATCTTAGAGACCTCTTCCAATCTAAATGATTCTAAGATTGATGATCTGGGATACCTATGCCAACCAAAAGATCTCCCTCTTCCATGTATTTCTTTAACCATCTTTCAGTTCTAGCTTTTTGATGGTGCATGCCTTGCATTTCCTTTTGCTTATATATTTCTATATATACAGATAGATATATTTTTCATACATATTAATTGACATCTGTCACATACAGTGACCCCTTTTTTATAAGTTATTTTGCTATACCTGTCACCAGTAGTGCAATGACGAAGTATATCTCTCACAAAGAAGTGCTGGCATTTACCTACCTTGTTCAATATCCAAAAGACAGCATAACTGCACTTTATCAGAGAGATTGATCATGGCTAATGCTCATGGAATTTTGACCCCACAACCTGTACCAGTGAGCTCCCATAAAAGCCCTGATTTAATTAGCAGTAAGCAGCTATATTCTTCAGGTAAATGAGAAGATTACATGAATACATGCATCCATTGATGTGTTTTGGCAAAAGGAAGCATCTTATGAGAATTGCGGCCTTATACAATCACACACTCTCGCTTTGCAAAGCATTTTCCATAGACTGCATCTCATAAATATCCTTTAACATCTTCATGTTCCCTATGCTTTAGCAAACTGAACTTATTGCTGATGATTGAGTGGGCCCTGGATGATTTTGATGTGGTGTCTCTAATGGGTGTTTCCCCTTGGGAGGTTTCCAAGACATTTTTTAGTAGAGTTTGCTTGTTTATCACGATGAAAACAACCCCATTTCAACAAGACCTGTCAGGTTTGTCTTGCTTGCTTTTCCCTGGCAGATTGCTGCACTCCTGTACCAGAAATCCCTTGGCAGGCAGCAGCCAGATGTACCACTGTACATCAATAATTCTCCCTGAAGGATTTTGAAAATGGGAAACCCCATTATGGGATTTCTGGAATTCAAGCAAAAAAAATTTGAAAATTTGAAAGTACACTTCATCTCTCTCTGCTGTACATTTTCCACATGCCATCTCTGGGAGCTAGAGGCTGCTCAGATGGTAAAGTCGGCAGGAGGCAGAGAGATACCTGCCCTGTTAAATGAGAAGAGCCTGGGAAGCCAGCTCATCCACTCCACACAGTCTGTCCACTCTGATGTCATTTTAGCTTGCTCCATGGTTCAGTCTTGGTGTGTTCCACCTAGCTGTTTCCCAGACAATGTCCTAGTATGGCTCTGGGGGTGCTTTACTAAAATGAACCTTGTGAAAGTCAATGCAGACTGCATTACAACAGATTTTGTAGCTGTCCTTCAATGTTCTCAAATTCTACATTCTGAAGCACCCCACATGATTCCCAGCTTCCCCTCCCCAGAACGTTCAACAAGCAATCTAATTTTCAGGTTATAAAAACACAATTTTGCAGGCTGCAACACAGCTCCTGCACTGTTTTAGATACTGTGAATGGAAGCCCATATCTTTAATTTTCAGGCTCACCATACAGGGCCTTGGGAAACCCAGGACAAAGCACTACATATATAGTGTGGATGTCACCTTGCCACTATCTTTCCAGGAGTTATGGTCATGATGCAGGGAGCTTGCAGATGTCAGAGACATATTTCCACCCATATTTTTTCTCATCTTTACCTGATGTACATTGATGTTGCTGTACTGAGAGACAGGACACTTGTTCACAGCCCATCCTTTTTCTTCGCTCGTGTCTGCATTTACCCCCACCGATGAACCAAGCCATGGAACTGTTACAACTGCAGTTCCAGCAGCCTGATCACGCCTCCTAACAGTTCATGTGCAAGCTCCTCTCCAGCAGCGTTAGAGCATGCCAGACATGAGGTGTCTCATTATTTCTTCTTCTCAGCTTCCAGCAGCAGTTGGCACACCCTGCTGCAGTTCAGGCCTCGGATGTCAGATGTCATTGTGCAAAGCTTCCAGACACAAACCTTTGGTCTCCTCCAGTGCCTCTGCTCCTTGTCAGACCTATACTCCACAATTTCCATTCTTCACTTGGCAAGGACTCTGAGGCGCTGATTCAATTTCATTTTCCAGTGAAATCTCAGTTCAGTAATACTTAATTGGCCTGGTTTCTTAAGTAGATATTTCCAAAGTATTTTTTAAAATAAATATTTTAAAAGCCCCAACCTCTGGATATCTTCTCTGAGATACCTCTTCTCAGCTTGATGATGGAAGGGTTTTTCTTCCACTTCACCAATCCTTTCAGATGTCTGCTCATTGATACATTCTCTGACTGAACTGTCTGCTTGAACTGACTGACTTTTCCATATGTAGCTAAGTTTGACCTGGGAGATGGTTTATAATGCTCTTGTCCTTTTTAGTGAAGATTATAAGCATTTGCTGTGATGATGACTATACATTTTACCTTGAGCAGTGGTTCTTTGGCCAACTTTCATCCTTGTAAAAATTGGCTTTGAGCCACTTTGTGCCTCAGCTGATAGGCAGGTATCAACACCTATTGTGTTACTCTTATCCATCAGAGACAGTTTGAAATAACAACTTTACATCTGGTCATCCACAAGACTAGGAGCTGCTCATGCTTTAAAAGTAAAGAAATCAGATTTTTATCTTTATAAGGACTTTGTATCTTTGTAACAGATTTGTATCTTTATATATCATCAGATATATCTGTATATCTACTTTTTTTCGAAATCATGAGAAAAAAAATCATTGTGAAGTATCAGCATGCCTTGCAAGCTTTTAGACTCAAGAATTATTTATCAGTCAATGTGCTTCAGTCACACACTAACCTAAAGAAATTCCTTTTTGGTTACAGCTGTCTTCTTCCCTTATTCCTCATTCATTCTGGGCTGAAGAGCAGTAGCAATGCCACCCAGGTGTAGTGTTGGACCTGAAAAAGTAGCATTGGCCCTTTAAAGTAAGTAAAATCTCAGTTGTGCTGGCCATAGGAAGTGATCAAGGCCAGGTTGGATGGAAGTCTGAGCAACCTCATCTAGTTGAAGATGTCCTTGCTCATTGCAGGGGGTGACACTAGGTGACTTTTAAAGGTCTCTTCAAACTACTCTGTGATTCTGTAATCCAAAAGCAAATCAAAGTTCCCATTCAGTTATTAAACTTTCAGCATATACAGGATGGACTTTGCATAGAAAGATAAGGAAGAAGATAATTAATGGTGTGCTGCCTCTTTGAGACAAGAAATACATTGTTATTCTTTCCTTGTGCTCTCAGACTGAAGCTGGACAGAAACCAGAATAACTTGAAAAAGGGTTAGTAAATACTTGAGTTTTATTTAAAAGGTCGGTTGAGACTGAGTTGTAGGCAACAAGGACTAATCAATCTGAAGAATTTTAAAATTATTCCTCCATTCTCAACACCAGTTTTCCTTTTAACCCCTGATCCTCATTTCTTAGCTTGGCTTCTACATACTGTTACTCACAGTGAAAAACATTAATGTGGTGATGACAAGATGGAAATATCAGTCCCTGCAACTGAAGTCTGCAAATTGAACCCCTGACTTCAGCATGATGTAGCTGCAAGACAGAGTACTGCTGGACTGCTCAGAAACACCGCAATTTTTTTTTTTTTTTTAATTCATGTAGGTCAATTATGAGTGATTTTACTCCAGCCATTATGAGTATGATCCCAGAAAACAATTTCATGCAGTGTATAAATGACACAAAAATCCATCTTTCACATGCAGCTTTTAGAAACAAATTGATGGGGTTGGACTGTGAAAACAAGCATGACTTTCATAAAAGCGAAAGATTTTGCCTTGCACTGAGCCTCTCCTCCCTTTGCTCCTGAAAAGACCATTTCCCAAATTTTTTTTTTTTACTTCTTTCATCAGATTTTTTTTTCTAACCAAATTGATGCCTAAAATTATTTTTCCAAAACAATAAGATTTCAAGAAATAAATCATAAAAGCCTGGAAGAAGTCACTGCTGTGGTAAAGCAGATCAAAACTCAGCACATCCATCCCCATGAAGCTGACAAGTTGACACCCACTTCAACAGCAATTGAATAGCAAATGTACTGCAAAATTTTCTTTCCTTCCTTGACTTTATCTTTATTTCACTTTGGCAGGTAGCAACTGCCTTTCCACTGTTACAAACTTTTCTAATGCTTCACAGAGGCCACTGTTGAATGCATGACCATAAAATCTACCTTTATATTGAGCCACTGAACATTATAAAAAAGGGAAAATACCTCCCATGGGAAAAAAAAATTAATCTGATTTCTAGCTTCTAAATCCCATTGAAAAATTACAGAATAAAATGGACTCTTACATCAAGAAGAATTAGGATCATCAGTGAAATCAATAGTTTCTAAGGTATATGACAAACCACATTGCTTAAAATCTTTGTTACAAGACTTGAGTTGTTAAGAAGGTCACTAAATATCTCAAGAGTTAGTGAGACCTGGGATTTTCTTCTTCTGATATCACACACACACACATACACAAAAAAGCTACATTTGCAAAATTTTAAGTATTGTTACGTTGAATGGGGAGAATATTAATAACTAGGATGCTGGGAGAAAAGTAATGATCAGTGATCACTGAGCAATGCCTCCTTACTGGATTGAAAGAGATGTATGCACAAAGGGCTGGATGAAATTCTCTTCTCACAGGCAGCAACTGACAGAATGAGAGGATGAATCTTAAGCTGCACCATGGGAACTTTAGTTTAGGTGTTAGAAAAATATTATTCAGAAAGTGATTGGGGACTGGAATCATCTTCCCAGGGTGGTGGTGCAGTCACCATCCCTAGAGGTGTTTAAAAAAAAGACTGGATGTGGCACTCAGAGCCATGGTTTAGTTGATGTGTTAGGTCATAGGTAGGACTAGATGATCTTAAGGGTCTTTTCCAACCTAGTTCATCCTGTGATCCTGTGAACCCCTTTAATATAACTCTTTGCCCAACCCATCAGAGAACTCATCATCCAATTAAGCCATTTTTTCCACATAGTTTTGTTATGTATGAGTATAGTGAGCTCCACTAAATTAACCAGATATGATGCCTGATATGAGAAGAGTAAGCTGTCCTAATGAAGGCTAGTAGCTCTAAGATTGCCATAGAATTTCTGTGTGCCTCGGTGGAGTAGTGGTACTGGATCTTTAAAAAACCCTGATGGATGGTTTAAATGGTCAATGACTGCACTGCTAATGATTTGAGGAGAAACTTAACTTAGGACATCATTTCTTGTACTGATATTTGCTTCTCAAATGTGCATTGAAGTCCTTAGCAACACAAACTCAGAGACAAAATTTATAAACATCTTGAAATGATTTACAATTATGAAAAATATCTCAAAAATTGAATATTTTAGTAATCTGATGCTCCCAGAATTGGCTCTTCTCTGTTAATGTTATTGCACATGCTTTGGCAGCAGGTGTTAACTGATGCAAATGATTCACTCCTTCATGACCACTGTTATCCAGAAAAGCTCTCCTGTCACATCGAAATGGTGGAGAATACTTGATGGATAGCAAGGATCACTGAAGTACTTGCACCTGTTGACCTAAGTAACCACAAGAAGCATAAAGTATCTATTTGAAAATCAAGCTCTGATTGACTTGCCTAACTTCAGAGACAGGAAAAAAAGCTCTCCAAGTGCACAGCTCTCTTTCCTTGGTCTTGTATGTCTTACACATAGAGAAGGATGTAAAACACATTCCCTTTTGTGTGTGGTAAAGATAACCTTCAGCAATAGAAAGTACACACTGGGACTTTTTTCGTGTTATGCAAAAATGTATATGTACACTAAGAAACCACTGCTTGTTCATAAGAACAGGGGATGCCAGGGGAAAAGAAATAAAAATTCCACACTCTTTCAGTGTAGTCTGGGATAGCAGCACAAGATCTGTAGTTCAGGAATATCTGACATTGCTTGAAGAAGTGCAGATCTCAGAGCATGTTCCTTTCCTCTTTTCTCAAGTGGATCTTTCATCCCATCTGGAGCTTTGTGTTTTCTTGACTACTTAGCCAGCCACACTACAAACAGTGAATTAAAAGCTGTTCAGTGGCTGTAACCACACTGGAAATCTACTCCACAGCTGTGACTTTCAAATCAATTTTAAAAAACCTAAACACACCATTTCATGGTTTTAACACATTCTAATGTAAAAGCAGTATATTCAGTAAATTCATAACTTTATTTACACCAAACTCTGTAGCTCCTCATGTCCAAGAAAGGAACACCCATTTGTCTCAGCCAGAAATCCAGCCCAAGAAACTTTCTGTCACTGAAAGTGTAAGTCTGGATCTATCACTGAAACCCAGAGAGTTATTCCAAGTTCACATCAGCAGAACAAAGACCAGAATCTGACCCAAATATAAACTGATTTTTGGAGTCTCTGTGTCTGGCCATCAAGAAATGCCTGCTGGATGCAAACTCTGCAGTCTTCAGGCAGAACTCAAGGAGACTAGTGAGGAAACAGACATGGATGTTATTTTCATCCATTTTCAGAACTTTTGAGCAAAGAGTGACAAGTGTTGTACATGCTAGGGACAGAAAAATGGAGCACTGCAAAATTAAATAATTCACTATACCAGATTCTATATCTCAGCATAGGAATAGTTTGCAAGAATTAGCTTGATTGTTATACTTTAATCTAGATGTTCTTTTCCCCTTAATGGATCAGTCTATGGTATTACCCAGGCAGGCAGCAGTGGGGATTCACCTCTGTTGCCTCACTGCCCAACTCCTAGACAGCCCTGAGGTGTCTGCACACTCATTGGAGAGCCTCTTGTCTCAGTAGGTGTCTTCAATTCCCACAAGACAGAATGCTGATGCTGAAACTAGAACTGAAAGAGCAGAAATATCCATGAAACACCAGTAGGACATAATGGAGATAATATCCCAGGTCCCAGAGCAGCACAGCAGCACTGACACAAGAGCTAGTGAGGGCTTTCACAGACATTTTTCATCTTAGCTGCAACACTGTGCTGGCCCAGCAGACCTGCCCCTAGATAAGGAGAAAGCCCCAGCAATGTGAATTTAAGCACCTCTGTGCCTTTCTCTACTGCATGGTGTAGAATACCTGAAATATCACAGGGGGTGAATTCATGTCTCACCATGAGGAATTCTATTACAGATGAATGATGGCAAGTGAAATACCAAGAGTGAACCCAGGAACCCTTTTTCCTATGAAAAGCCAGCAAGGCAATGTAGTCCAAATATTTGGGTTATTTCCTCTGCCACAAAGTGGCTAAGAGCTAAATTTTGTCTAGTTATCCATAACATTTCTCAGCACTCCTAAATAATTGTATTGACTATGTTTATGTACAAATTGGGTAAAAATACCTGAAATACAATATATAACTTCTTTCAGAACTCGTTTGGACTAGCACTGACAGGTAATCTGGAAATTTTTTACAGAGAAAATACTTTATTTTTTTAAAGTCATAGGAATAAAATACTATTATGAAGGCTATCAATGGAGATAGAATTTGTTATTGTCTTCTACTTTACTGGGCAGAGAGAAAAAGAGGGTCTTGATATGTGCTCTCTTCCTCCCCACCTCTAAAGTGCATTTCACAGGAAGCAATTACAAAATTAAATGTGTAGGCATAGATGTCCAAAATTTAACCTCCTTCCTAGTTCAGTGCTCCCACCAAGATGCCACAAATCTGTGCACTTCTCTTTACCTCTACTCACCAAAGAGAGCCCAGAGATTTTTGATTTCAGTACAGCTACGGGAGCTGGAAAACACAGGTTTGAAGGTCATGAAGATGAGACCAGGTGAGGCTGCACTTTGTGACACTGATCTAGTGATGCTCAAGCACCTGGAAGAGCACAGAGATGTTGACACCTTAAGTTTTAGCTTGCATATTTTCCAGATTCTGTACTGCACTGGTATATAACTCTGAACTTTCATATAAGGTGTTAGCAAGTTCTCTTCACAGTGTAGTTAGACAAAACAATCCTTTTCCAGCCCAAGAACCAAGGACACCATTGCAGCTTCAGACCCAAAAAATATAAACAACAGCAAATTGAGAAGAGCAAACTGGGAGGATGGGACTTCATAACCTGAAGCTGTAATTGGACAATTACCCCCAGTATGTAAATGGACCAAAACTTATATAAGTGTAAAAACATGTGACCTGTTGTCCATCTTGGGCGTAGCCTTGGCTAGGCTCTTGTACTGCCCAAGGTGTATCCTTTGAAGGCCTTTTAATAAATATCTACTTTATTCCTTTAACACTGCCTAGCCTCTGCTCCAGGCAGCCCCTCAAGGCATTAGTGTGACAATGTGACAAGGACCTGCCAGGCCATGAGCATGTCAGACACATCAGGCAATGCCATGAGCATAACACCTTGATCAGACCAAGGCATGTGCAAGCCATGCCTAATGGGTCAGGTTTGCAGCTGGGCCTCAGCAGAGAAAGGCAAGGCTGGGCTTGAATTAGAAGCCAAGATTCAGGGACAGGCATGGACACTGATCCCAAAGCCACAGGGACCAGATAAACGGATCTCTGATGAACATCAATGTTATTAGGAAGTTTAAGCAGTCTCAGTGTTGGCTCATATTCAGCAGAGGCATAGGACATGCATTATTGTGTCATAGCTTTTTGTTAAGCCCTTGTGTGTACCCTGTGGACTGTGAACGAGATGCTTGAGTTTATTCTCTGACAGTATTTAGCCTTAGTACAGTGGAGAGCAAAAGAAGAGTATTGGAGACTTAGGCAATACTCTAAAAACAAGCTGATGGTTTCTTTCCAGGTTTCACCTTTGCTCAAAATGACAATTTGCATGTCTTCAGTCCAGTTACCTCTGTGTTATCACATCTGCCAGCAAAGCTGGTGACAGTTCCTGCTGGCCACATACACAGCTACGTGAGCTTGTTGACTATGCAGACTTCTTCATAGGTCTCCTACATACTTTATTTCCAAGCTGCTTTATCCAATGCCAGCCTATGTATTCAACCAGTAGTCTCAGTCAATTTATTTCAGAGGGAAAATACTCAAAATTATTAAGAAATTCCAGACTTACAGAGCCAAAGGACCAGTAGTGAAAGAGTTGGTAGAAGGCTAAAAAGTGAGCTTGTTTTCTCAAGCAATGAAGACCTAAATTTTTCTAAAGCTGTTGTAAATTAAAAAAAAAAAAAAAAAAAAAAAAAAAAAAGTGGCAATAAGGATGTACAATAAGATGGCAACATAGATACTGATTTCATCCACTCAGTCATGTGGCTTGTGGTAGTGTTGGGCCAGAGGACCACATGACTGACTTACAGCATGAAAATGAATGTGACAAGAAAGTTGATGTGATTCAGCCTTTGGCCCCAGGGTCTAGCAGTTCTTGGAAAAAGCACCATGTACTTTTTTTGATCTCTTTGGAATAGCCATGATCCATCCTTCAGAGATGTGTAAAACAAGGTCATGCTGAGAACATCCCATTCCCTTCTCTATACCTTATAGAATGTGGTTAGAGACGCTTCTTCCATCACTCATGGATCTTCACTTATCCCTCATGTTCTCTACTCCAAACTGTACTGGACAGCTTAAAAACATCTGTGTCCAAGGTCCTCCTTAGCCCACACTCCTTCATCATGAACCACGCCTTCAGCACCACCTCAGTACTGTGAGAGGGACCCAGAGGTGTCTGGGATCCAAACTGAGGAAGGTCAGCAGGTGTGGCAGAAGGAAAGCACACACCAATATGACACACATATCCAACCTCCCCAGCTCCAGCAACAAAAAGAACTGATACATCTAGGAAAATGAAGCCTTCACAGGAATAAGAGTTATCTCGCTATCAGGAGAAGAAATTCTTATTCCTATTCTAATATTCTTATTCTTTACTGTATGAATGTTATACATCTCAGATTTTAAGATCTCACTCCCATGAGAAAAAAATTAAAGGGTGGTACTTGTTGCATACAAATTGGACAGCTACAGTAGAAGGCCACACCTGACGTATCCAAGATCTTTTTTTAAATTTAAGGCTTACAGTAATGGGCAGTTTATGTTTCGTTGGGAAAGACCTGACCTACTCCATGCCACAAGCGTGAGTCAGTCTGTCTGTGAGCCAAAGAATATTACTTATGCTTTCTCATGATTTATCACCTTGAACCATTGTAAGCACAAAACTCCTGAAAACAACAAAACTAATACAGTTCAAGGCAACAGGAGGAAAAAAAAAAACACAAAAAAAAAAAAAAAAAAAAAAAAAAAAACAAAAAAAAAAAAAAAAAAAAAAAAAAAAAAAAAAAAAAAAAAAAAAAAAACAAAAAACAAAAAACAAAAAAAAACCAAACATGAAAACACCAACCAACACACTTGAGATTTTTTCCCATATATTTGTGTTCCACTCACAACCTCTATAATACAACAATTAGGAAGTGGAAAAAGACTAACCCCGTAAAGAAATAGAAATCCTTCCCAAAGGAAAAAAAAACACTTATTTGTCTTACATTGGCCCTGACGCCACTTGACAATAACTATCAAGACCCACAATAAGAAAGAATCCTTTTCATCCTCAGAAATATCACCAAGAGGTGATCCCTGTCAAATAATTTCAAATCAACAATCATCATGAGAAATTGCCTCCCTCAATGAGGATGATTTTATATTACTTTTATATTTATAATTTATTACTTTTATACTACTTTTTATTATATTACTTTTATATTACTTTTATGATATGATATATCATATAATTGTATATGATGCATAATATAATATAATTGGGTAATATTATTAATAATGATAATAATAATATCCCTTTTCCCAGGGATCTCAGCACAGGACAGGAAGAGGGATGCCAGTGCCCTGACCACACTTACACTGTGTCTCCAGGGCATCCAGCAGTAGGTGATTTACAGGACAAGTGGGTTAAACCTGACAGGTGCAGGTGAGCTGCAGCGTGCAAACGGTGTAGCAGCAGACCTATGGGAGTGCTGGTGGCATTGTCTTTCCTTCCTCAGGAGGCAGCTTTGCAGCCTGAAATTTGGGCACATTCTTAAAGGGTGGAAATTGTAGTCAGGTTATCTGTCCATGTGCACAGCCTCAGAGAACCTTTGTATGGATTTTTCTGTAACCATGATTCAATAGAGTCATACACTGAAGGCGTAGTTCCCCACCAGTGTTCCTGAACACTGTTTCACACTGGAAACCAGAAGCCTGCCTTGTCACTGCCATGACCTGGCTGGCAGCTAGTGAGGTCGCGGGTTCTTATCTTCCCTCCTCATCCCAGAACAGAGTCCAGGAACAGAAAGTATTCTGCTCTGACAGCTCTTTCCTGGCTGACCCCTGCCACTGTGAACCTCCCATCCAGCAACCTGTGGTTGCACAACTTGACCTTCAAATATCTGCTGGGCTTACTCAGGAGGATAACCCTGCCCCACGCACCTCCAGCCTGCTTTCCCACAGCATGCTGAGACACCACCTGCTTTCTACATTCCATAACTGAAAACAAGGAGGAATAAACACCACTCTCAGAAATCCCTACTTATAATAGCCAGCCCTCCTGTAAGATGTTATGGGCAAAATGCAGAGCAGACTATGAAAAAAGTGGGTTCACGTGCCTCAAGGTAGGTAAGAGATAGCTCACAACTGATCCTCTTCACTATTGCTGACATTCCTAAATATTAAAATACATTCTATCACAACTGCTGCCATTACTCCTTGTGCATGGCAAATCCATTCTCTTTACTTGTGGGTTTATGCACACAACCACTAAACAAGGAGCAGCAAGCAGATATCTGCTGCTTAGTGCTCTGTCATAAAACTTTCCAAGTTCACAGACACAAAATGCTGTTTCCCCAGAACTAATTATAATTGGTCAAAAGAAAACATCCTCTGAGCAATTGTAATTTCTAAGGAAATCATTCTTTCTCTGGGAAAGCGGAGATTACTCAGCATGACAAATCTGGAACAATTATCAAAGATTTCACTCCCACTTGTCACTAATACTTAGAACTGACTTCCAGCTTCCAAAAATACTGATAATTTACCTAACATTGCCTTGGAAGTATGTTTTCAAAAAAGAGAAGTATATTTCCAGCCTTTAGGGGATGGTAAATATTAGGAATCCAACACAATATTTCATTAGTACTAATTTGCCCTAATATCAAAGAAATTGTACTATTACTACAAGGACCTAATAGAGCACTTACACACACAGATGGCTTTGATGGGAATAGTCACATGCTTAAGACAAAAGCATCCTAAGTACTATTTACAGATAAGAGCAAATCTTTTCAGGTCCATTTCCCTAGCTTGTTGAAAAACAACATAACACAGCCATACAGAGCAGCAATATCCCAGTTACGAATACTTTTAAAAGAGAAAAAGCACCCCACCTATTACATAGGATCAGATTTATAAAGAAAAGTATGCAGTAGCTGCCCACAGAGGAATAGTCCTGACAAAGAGGAAATATGAGAAATAAAAAAAGCAGAGTAAAACTGAGACTTTCAAAAGAGTTATACAACTTGGGTAACACAAGTTGAGATTTCATACTGTTGGGAAAATTCACAAAGTGTTTCCCTCCATAGGTGTACAAATGGGAAAGGGATACAGCTGACCTCTGACTACAAAGCCAATAAAACTAATGAGGTGCTAGAAAGCAGACAGGATACAAAAAGAGTACTGGTCTGCAGCAGCCTCATTCATTAGATATGAATGTCTTTGAGGTTTTGAATCACAGCTGTGGAAACAAGCTGCTGAATTTCCTCCCCTAACTCTCCCAGTAATTTTGTTATTTAAGTATAAATGCTCTGGAAGTCAGCATCAACAGCAAACTGCTGAGTGCTCTTTGTGAGCAGAGGATGCCAGTGGGAGAGAAACTGTGACTTAAAGCTATGTTTTCATGCAACTATGGAGGCACAGAAATTATACAGGCAAACAATGGTCAGACTGTTTTTTGGGGTTTTTTTATCTAACTTATCTGAACTTTATAGCACGAGTCCATTTATCAAACAATTTTAACCTTATTGGTTATAATAGATTAAGGACTCTGTGTTGCAGTGCTCTGTCTGAATCAAAACAAAATATTTTCTATGAAAAGGAAGACAAAATTTGGATTAATCTTTATTCCTCAGATACAGTCCATTGTTTTAAGCACCCATCAATTTTTGTGCATAAGGGGCACTGTTCTTACAACAGGATGTGCTGGTCCATGATTATCCTGGTAAGAAAGTCACTCAGACTCTGTAAAGCACCTTTAATTTTTTTTTAAATTAAAGTTAATAAAGAAAGGAAATATACAATAGAGGTCTTCAACATTATCTATTTCTCTACATCAATAAATACTCAGTGAAGGCACTTATTTTCCTATGTGCTAAGAAGTGAGCACAAGCTAGGGAGAATGTATCATAAAATCTTTTCTTACTTCCCACAAATTCACATTCTCTTGGACTGCCTTGACTTTTCCCATGGCCACATATTGAAAAACTCTTGTCTACAATACTTAAGGAAGAATTTTTTTTTTCCTAGTCAATTTCTCCTCATCCACATATGAAAAATGTTCACATGATTTCAGCATCACTTCTGGCTCTGTCCCACTGTCCTATAGGAGAGGAGGAACAGGGAGAAGTAGGGATGAAACTCAGACCTCTTGAACTGTGAATGCAGAGAAGAAAGAGGAGCCTAAGGGCTCAAGAAGCTCAGTTGAACAGGCTTAGAAAATGATTGGCGGCACAAGAAAATGCTGCCTCTTTCTGCCCACCTCAGCATCATGCCAAAAGTTTTAGCAGGTGCAGATGGAAATAATCCCAGAATTGTCAGTTTTTCATTCAAAAATCTGGGGTTTATCTTAAATCATAAAGCTTTATTGGCTTTGACATAACTTTCAAGTGCTACTGGAGGTTGTACAAAGCACTGCACGACAGACAGTCCTTCTGGGAATAAGATAGGACAAATTTTAAATTTTTTTCACTAATTTCTTCCTGGTATTATAGCCATTTATCCCAGAAGATGTTAAGTGCCTCCAGTTGAGGGTCAGGAAGATGATTACAAAACCTGCAAGGCTTTCTTTGTAGTCTCTTTCCCCTTATAAGGGTGAGCACGTGACCCAAAGAAACACTTTTTTCCTCTCTCTATTTTTGGTTACCCTTTATTTCCATCAGCTGAGGGAAAGCTCTGAGGACTTTTTAGTCCCACTTTGTAGCCAGCAGGATATAATCACAATTTTATTTCTAGGTAGAGCCATTTTAGAGCATTAATCTTCTGAACCCTTTAAGATGTGTGTAACAGACAGTTTACACACATCAGGACACAACCACACAGGGCAGATCTATTCTATCTTTCTAAGAGGCTTATTTCTCCATAATTTATCATAATCTGTTGCCTGAATGCTGGCAAGCAATGAGGCAAGCTCTGACACATGGCAGTCTTTTATGCTGTAATATTTGAATATTATTAAAGAAATGAAAAGGACGGCAAGAAGGAGACTCCTAAAGGATGGTGTGTTTGGTTCTCCTTGTGAAAACATCCTCTGGCAGCAACATAATTGTGCCTGGATCATCACCTTCAGACCCTGCCTCATTCATCATAGCTGAAAAAGTCAAAAGGAGGAAGGAAGAGTCAAGCTTCATCAGAGTTAGTGCCAGAAAGACTTCACCCACCCTATTGCTAGCAAATACCTGAAATGCTCAAAAAAGCCTAAATTGGACTATGGAAAAAATCTTTAAACAGTCATACAACTAGAAATATGTTATGTTTGCTGTTTTCCTGACCTGCACTGCTGCAGCACTTGGATGTTGCTCTGTCGTGGGGTCAGAGAGACATTCAGAAGGCAGACCTGACTTTATCTAGCCTCTTCCAGGCTCCCTGGAATTTGGAAGTGGCCTATGGCTCTAGGGGTAAAACTCAGACAAAAAGTTTTCTCACTAAAAATGAATACTGAACACACCTCATTGCTCACTCTGGACACTTGCCATCTGTGCAATAATAACTGGGGAAGTATCTACCTGATAACCAGGCCATACATTAGAGATGGTAACCTAAGGGAGACACAGAACCACAGAATCAGAGTGGGTCAGGTTGGAAAAGACGACAGTGAGGCATTTGATCCAACCTCCCTGCTCAAGCAGGGCCATCCTAGAGCACACGGCACAGGGTTGTGTTCAGACACTTCTTGAATATCTCAGGTGAGGGAGACTCCACACCTTCTCTGGACAATCTCTTTCAGTGCATGGTCACCTACACAGTAAAGAAGTTCTTCCTCATGTTCAGGTGAAATCTCCTGTGCATCAGTTTCTGCCTGTTGCTTGGCACCACCAAGAAGAAAGCCTGGCTCCATCCTCTTGACATCCTCCCTTCAGATACTTATGGACATTGATGAGGTCCCCCTCAACCTCCCCCACTGCTAATGGAAGATGTTTTATAGTGGACTACTTTATGGGTATGTGATAAATAACTCAGCATGCTAAAAGAAAAGAGACTTGAGACAGAAAAATACATGGAGCTCAGAATTAGAGTTCAGAAAAAACCCAACAAAGTCAGAAAAAACCCTGAATGCTGTGACAAACAGAAATCAGTCCAGGAAAACAGAAGGAACAATAACTGATTACACTGCTGGCAGGAATTTGACAATATCATAATGATGAGAGTAACACTGACAAAAGATGACAGCAGAAACACAAGAAAAAAGT